>OY987312.1:3474680-3899486 GCA_963920655.1 Geranium rotundifolium
AATTGAGGAGGAAGCATGCATGGTCTAAAATATCCTGCAACTCTACGACACATCTTCGGGACAATGTGTTAATCCCGAAAAATCTCCGATATTTTTTAGCCAAAACACCCCTCAACCCTCTGTAAACCTGAAAGACGAGAGAATTACTGAACAAGTTGACTCGAGAAAGCAACATCTCTCAGCTCACCAAGAGTCATGTGACTGGGATTCTTGGTTTCGGGGAGGTAGGTGAGAGCTCCATTTACTTGGGGCTCCCGAATATGATTGGACTGAATAGATCAAGGGCCCTCTCTTACCTTAAATATGGTATCATTAGTGCTATTAACAGATGAGAAGACAGATTCATATCACAGGCTGGGAGAGAGGTTATGATGTAGGTTGTCCTGCAAGACATATCAATCTATGTTATAGGCGTATGCTATCTCCCATATAGTATTATTCAGGATATAAAAAGGATTTTTGCGAAATTTTGGTGGTTGGGGGCCGATAGGGATAAGGGACTCATACGGAGGCAGTGTTCTAAAAATTCTTGACTTGCCTGATTAGTCCCCTATTAATTCCCGTTAATCCTCTATTAATTCACAATTACTTCTTAAATTCAGTTAATCTCCGACTAATACTTGATTATCCTCCACAAGTCTCTCTTCGCTTGACTAGTGCATATTGTTTTTAGAACATTGTAATGAAGAAAGGAGACTCTTTTGACAGATATAGAGAGTCGGGGGCTTGATTTTCAAGACATACAAAAATTTAATCTTGCGCCTCCAGGAAAGTAAAGATGGCGGATCATGACTGCTCCTAGTTCTTTAATGGTGCATATTTTTTGGGATTGTGTCCAAATGATGCACAATGCCTTATTTAACACAATGCCTCAGAAAATTATGCATATGTTTTGTGATTGTGTCCGAATTCAAGGAGGAATTCTTAATCAAGGTTCGATCTTTGAATTATTTTTATTATTCGTCATATTCTGTTTTGCTTTTTCTTTTGACGTCTTTCGTAATGTTTACCTCGAAGACACGAGTTTGAATCCCAAAACATTGAATTTTTTATAAAAAAAAAGTGTACGTTCAAACCTCAAAATGGGTTTGTCCATTAGGAGGGTTCAGATGAAAACTCCTTTTTTTAAAATGCAAAAACTCTTTTTTTTTAAATGCAAATTAAGAATTAATATGAACTTTTATTAGATTAAACTTTAAATCACTTAGATTAAATCTTAAGTAGATTCACACGTTCCTATTTACATTATTGTGTATATATCTATTAGGGATAATTCCAGATATCACTCCCTAAAATATATCAAATCTCAGCCAACACTTTCTAAAACCATTATACTCACTAGCACCTCCTTAAAATGGGCAAAAATTTCTGTTGTAATAAAATTATTGTAAAAAGACAAAAATACCCTTCTCCCTTACCATACTCTTTGTCTCTCCTCCCTCCCTCCACCGTCGCCGGCTAGCCTCCCTCCGACCAATCCCCTCGACCACCGCCACTCCTGGCGCCACCTCGAACACTTCCGCCGCCACTGTCAGCCTCTCCTTCCTCCCGTCCTCCTCCCCCTCCATCTTCATACACTCTTGTGTTGGAAGGCCAGGACGGTAGACACATGGCGGGAGGGGATTGGCCGAAGGGAGGCTCGCCGACGACGGTGGAGGGAGTGTCCGGTGGGGCAATTTCGTTTCTGGAGAGGTGAGGGAGTGGTGTGGGAGGGATATTTTTGTCATTTTTTAATAAAATTTTGACAACTGAGATTTTTGTCCATTTTAAAAGGGTGCTAGTGAGAATAATGATTTTAAGGGGTGCTGGGTGAGATTTAGTATATTTTAAGGAGTGGTATATGGAATTATCCCTATCTATTATACTGATTTTTAAATCAATTTTTAGTTTGCATTCATAGGGATTTTTTACCTGAACTATCCCAGGAAAGAGCATATGGTGGAGGAACGAGTTGTGCAGCATAACGAAAATCAAAGTCTTGGAGAGGAAGTTCATATAGATGATGCCACTGCTGGTGAAGAAGATTTCATTGACATGAATTTTCTTTTTGAAAGATGATCCAACAGAGGAAATTGAAGAGGAGATTCATTTGATAGAATCTAAGGGACTTGATGATGATGTTTACTAACACATGGTTTGACTATCATTTTACTAACACTGTATTTTCAATTGCATCAATAGCTAGATCATTGTTATTTTTCCAGCAATAAATTTAACATCCCCTTGCTAACTTTGAGCTCCTATTCTTCTTCTTCATCGGCTGCCAAAAGTGTATCCAAGACTTTAGCATTTGATACCAGATACTTCATGAATTTTAGCACATTGCTTTGCCCGTTGAATCCACATATCTCAACAGACTTGAGACTATCCAACAAGCACCGGGGAACTTGAATCGGGTCGTGCCATTCAAAGTCAAAAGACCCGCAAAATCCACTTTGCTGCAAATAAAATATACAACCAACTTAAAAATCCAGTGTGCATCATGAGTCGTATAATGTCTATAGCAGAGATAGAGGCATTACCAGATCAAGAACAAGTTCTTGTAGAAACAGCGAGTTGGCAAGAAACTTGGGTAGCAGCGAAGAACATGATTTGTGACCTCCAAGCTCCAATTTGGTCAAATAATTGAACATGGGCAATGCAGTAAGATCGAGAAAGGAGAGAACCTTAATGCACAAGTAGAACTATGTATGAGATCATGTGAAGACAGAAAAGAAACATAACATTATATGATAGAGAATCAACCGTCGTTACCTCTAAAGTGGGGCCGGTAAATGTAATGACCTTGGCATTGGCTATTCCCTCAACAAGCTGAAGGGAAGATTCTCTCACATTGTCGATTTTGGTCCGATGAATACGATTCATATGAACATTAATATATGTATCACTGAGAGAGCCAACGTTCTTGAAGCTATAACTTTTCGCCAGAAAGCAACACTCAAACCTCAAAACTTCAAGACACGGGGCATCCAGAATAACCTCGTGTTCATAAATAATAGTTGAATCATTATTACACCGACAATGAAGTAACAGAACCTTAAGTGCAGGAGCAATTATCTGAAGGGTTTTCACGTTTCCCATATCACATGCCTCTATGTGCAAGTGCTCAAGAACAGGACAGCCAGAGAACAACTTAGGACATGAATAGTGATCTGAAAATTCTATAGACTCCAGATGTAGCTTCTTCAGAGATGGCAAGAGAACTTCCCCCGGTATACAAAGGACAAAATTCTTGCCAAGCTTTAAGGCCACCAGATTTTGATATACAAAGAGAGGACCACCCAGGTTGAAACTCCGATCCATACTAATGCATAGATCAAGTTCCCTTACTTTGCACCTCATGGCAGACATAACCCATTCATTAACACGAAGATTGTCAAACTTACTGCATTTGAGAGTTAACTTTTGTAGAGAACCTGCCTTGTGCAAGCTGAAAACATTTTTGAGAAATTGGATGAAGCTTGAATGCATTGCATGATTTTTGTTTGAGTCATTACAAGTTAGCGATGAATCATCCAAGTCTAGGAAGGGAATGTAAGACCAAACAGATAACCACCTTTTTGACAAAATTCTTGTTCTCACTGACTGTGCAGCGGTAAGATAGGAGAGTATGTGACCGAGAATGATATCAGGTAGCCCACTGATCCTATCTTCACTTCTTTTTACATTCTTAATCGCTTTATCAGGTAACCCAGTGATCCTATCTTCACCTCCTTTTACTTTCTTCATCGCTTTATCAGGTAACCCAGTGATCCTATCTTCACCTCCTTTTACTTTCTTCATCGCTTTATGCTTCTGAATTCTGATCCATAGTGTATGCGCAAACCGAAACCTATATGTAGAAGAACCAGGGCCTGCGAGACTACGAAAACACGAAGATAATAACAGAGGGAGAAAATTATTAAATCAGAATTAAAACTTTGCAAAAGTCAACCATGTCACAAAGTTTGGTGCCATGCCAATCAAATGTTATAAACTATATTTTGCTATGAGTGAATGTTTCAGAAAGCTCAAACCCAAGAATGATATAGCAGGAAATTCATTGCCAAAATCTAATACATAAGCCAGTCAGAACCTGGGTTCTAACAAATGTCAAGCGCTAGTCGGGTAGAGAGGGACTTCCAGGGATTAATCGCACAAGTTGGGGATATTTAGAGCACCGTTCAGAACAATTGCAAGATGTTAGATGATTTGTACTGTCGAGGTAGTGCTAGTACTATTTTGACGGAAACCAAAATCAAATATTGAGAATTGAGAATGTCATACTTATTTCTGTCTTCAATAAATTTAGCTTAAAGGTGTACAATCATTTAGGAATAGGAAGTTCATTCATCTGCTCTTTACGAAGAATGAAACTGAGCTAATTTCAGACTGGTAAATGAGAGGTCAAGGGTCCTAGTACAAAATAAAATACAAGCAGTTCTGATTCTCATCATAAAGCTTAATTCAAAAGCTACTTATTGCTATTGAGAAAAGAAGTGACAAAAGGCACTTGGGTAGTGCAAACTAACTGCCCACAACAGTGCTTGCTTGAGCCGCACAACAAACACGATGAAGAAACATCCAGTTGCTTAGAATGGGAAGTAAGATCTACAAAACAGTGTTGAATGTTATATACCAAAACGTTCTCTTCAATTATGTCCACTTTTAGGGATTTCTAAATGATAAGTATTTGATCTAAGTTGAATGTACATTCTCTCAGTAACCTAACCATTAACCCCAGACAAGAGAATAACTCATTGATTCAACTATATCTTATTGAAATCAAATACTATACACAAACAACAAACATTCAAGCATCATGAACATGAACATGAGATCCAGTGAGCCAAACCAGCATTTTAACGAGTTCTTACTCAATCAAAGTTTGTAAAATATTATTTTTATATCTTACACATGCTTTGAAATTGTTCTATAATTTGTTTTTTTGTTTGAACTTATAAAGTTGTTTTAAAGTGTTTCATATTTTACTAAAATGTAATTTTTGTTTTCCTTGCTTTTTTTGGAGCACAAACAAATTTACACTACCACCAAGGAACAAAGCCACATAGCAAACAACAAGAAAAATAACCCTAACCTAAAACAAGTTTAGAAAAAACCCATTTCACTTTCAAGAATTTTGTTTCCCAAAACTTGCATCATAGTATATACAGAAAGAGAGTACCTCCAAGAAGCTCACTGAACCTCCAAGAAGTTTGAGACAGACCGTCGCTAAAAGCTCTGGATTTTCAGGGCAAGACTTTATGGAATGGGAAAAACCGCTGCATCGCCACAGTTTGGTTGCTCTCTGCGACAGGCCAACAATTATATTGTTTGGGCTGAAATTATATATTCCGTCTTTTCTGATATTGGGCCACTTCTTTTAACGTATTGGGCTGGGCCAACCTTCAAAGATGTAAATAGTTTTTTGTTTTACGGTCTTATTAATTTATGAGTTAACTACAGTTTGCCTATACTTTACTAGCGCGTTTTATCGTTTACTCCAGTTATGATAAAAAGTTCAAATTGAGATACGTTAATTGTATGTTTTTTACAATTCCGTTAGAAATTGGATGAAAACCTAAAGATTTGGACGAAAACTTAAATTTTTTTCAAAAAAGACGAAAATTCCCCTTTAGATGGTTTGACTTTGACCAGAAATAAACCAGAATTAATTTCTTGTTTATTTAATTGGAACGGTTCTGTATTAAATTATATAATAATAATAATAATAATAATAATATTAATAATAATAATAATAATAATAATAATAAAGTAATTAAATGCATGACCATGCTAGAGATATGCAGTATCAGGATTCAGTCATCCCACATATCAAGATACAGTGATTGATTAAATAAGGATGAAGGCTCTATGTCTTATGATCAATCTGGATGTCTAGAGATAAAAGAATAATGACTTGGACGATATGAGCTTAAGTCGAATCATCGATAATCATGAGCGTTGGGCAATCATAATGCCTTACGATAGGCCAATTATGATGGGGAGGGCAAAATGGTAATTTTGCGCCAATCTGCTAGCGTGTCATGAGCCTAGAGTGTCACACACTTGAGACGATGAATATAGCAAAATAGGACTTCGAAAGTCCAGATGAGAAGAGATAAGAAGTTTGAGAAATTCACTTTCCTGTTTAGTTAGACCGGACCGGTCTAAGCTAAACCGGAATGGATTAGACAATTGCCGGTCTAGATTGTATACCAGGCGGTTACGAAAATTGGTCTAAATGAACTATGGGCTAATTTAATTCAAGACATTTAATTAATAATCCTAAGTCTAATTGGGCTCAAAAGGATTTTAATTAAGTGAGCTTGAATTAAAATGGGTTTAAGGCCCTTTTAGGATTTGATGAATTATAGTTTCAATTCAAAGATAATCCAAAATTGGGAGTATAACGAAAAGGAAAGATTTGACAAAATCATATTTTGAAAAAATAGGGAAAAGGGAAAGTGGACGATTTTGGGAAACTGGGAATATTTTCCCAAAACCCCAAAACCGGCCACCCTCTCCCACTGATTTGGACATCCCTTCCTCTCTCTACTCTCTCTCTTTTCTTGCTCCCTTCTTGCAAAACTAGTAATACTTGCAAGAAGGTTTTGATCCCAAGGATCAAATACATCGTTGTGTGGACTAGCTCAAGAGGATAGATACTTTTATATCTGTCAGATTCGCAAAGGTATAAAATTGTTTTTATGATTCTAATCTTATGTTGAAAGTAATTTAGCACGAAGATCATATTTTAACGGGATATCCATGATTAGAATTCCGCCATTGCATGAGTTTAATTGCATGTGACCCCATGGAAAACCCTTCAAAAGCACCTCAAAATGGTATTGTTCTCCATGTTGGGCCAAAATGTGACGTGATAACGTCGCACAATGATTTCCACGTGCAAGTGCACACGAGTCGCAAGTAATAATATTTATATGATTCGGTAAGATATCGAGTCGGTCCACAGGGATTAATATGGGGTTTACGACTAGTTAATAAAAGTGTTTGCAATTATGACAACGATATTAGCGCGTGGTAATGATAACGTATGATTCAAACACCTAGGGTGCTAAACAATCATCAAGTGAATAAGTTCGAGAGATAAACAAGCTATCGATTAAACGGTTGGTCGAGCCTATGTCTTAGATACCGACCTCGCCTTTCGGTAATGAGGTTGGCCTAATCCCGAGTGTTCCCGTGCCCTTTCGGTATTGAGAAAACTCGAGACCGCATACAATCGACAATAAACGGCTAAGGGTTAATAGAAGGTGCCAATACACGGTCTTGAGCCTTCAACCCTCGGTGGTTGCTAAGTCCGGGTTCTAATCCTTCCCTTTCGATATCGGATAGAACACCTCAATCATATATTGTAAAACGTCACTTAAACAACACATGCATTCAAACAACAATCCACACAACACATTTGTTCATCAATAAATCGCTAATCTCATTAAACCTTACATTCACATTATATATTGTCTAGCACCCATGGCTAAGGGGTTTAGCCCATAACCATGGTGCTCAAGCTTAGCATCAACATGGTGGTTACACTAATACACATGAAGAACATGAAGAACATAAAATAAAAGGATAGGAAATGCTCTTGGAATCCCGAGCAAGGTGTGTCTTCAATGCGCGATGAAGACCGGTGGAACTATCGATGCCTTTGGTGTAGAGGAAGATGAAGAACGCTCGAGAAACCACGAAGAACACTCAAGAACGCTTGAAGAATGGCTCAAAAGCTTCTTGGTCTCATTTTCTCTCTCTATATTTCTTCCTCTTCTTCACAAAGTGTCTCTTCCCCATTTATACTTTTCTGAATCTGAGGGAAGGCACGATCGTGGCCTGAAAGGCACGATCGTGACTATGTATGGGTCACGATCGTGGGAAGGAATAGGCACGATCGTGGCTTGGTCATGGTGGCGATCGTGGCTTCGTCAGGCACGATCGTGGCTCGGGGTAGGTAAGATATTTTGAATCGCCTCGATCCTCTACCCCATAAAGCCACGATCGTGGGTCTTCGAGGGGCGATCGTGCCTACCTGGGACACGATCGTGACTCCCCCGTGACTGAGATCGGAGGAGTCCACTGTAAGTTGGAAATAATTCACCAATATATTTCAAAGGGGGGCCACGATCGTGACTGGTTGAGTCACGATCGTGCCTAATGAGCCACGATCGTGCTTAATGGAGGCACGATCGTGACTAGAGCTCTCTGTCCGGCTGTTTGGTCAACGCCCTTTGACTTTTTGCTCGGTGCCTCGTTTTTGGCCCTTTTTCCTCCCGAACCTGCGTACATACCTCAAAACACCAAAAAGCATAAAATATGCACTCCCGGGCCTTACTCGGCCACTAACGGACGCAATTGCACCGAATTGTGAGGTTAAACGGTCTCGAAACGAGACCTTTTGACCCCACAACAAACACACCCCACTTAAACACTTATCGTCCCGATAAGTCAACAAGTGTACTGCAAAATTCACCGAGTTAAGAACCCTGAGTCAACTCACTAGGAGGAGCTCGGCATCTCCTAGGGGTTTTAGGCAAACACCCCCGAACCGAAACAAGTAAAACAAACGGAACAACTTACCACTATCCTACAACGACAAAACACGACACTACTAGACTCAAGACAACACTATTCCTAACACACACATTGAGACTCCATAAGCACAGTTCGTAATGACAATCAAGTACTCATGTGAACTCGAAATACTCATGCAAAGGACACCGTGCACGAAGGGTATCATTTTCACTCCGCATACATGTTAAGCTACACTTGCCCTTACACAACATGCATCACATAAATCCCTTTTCCTCAATACTTTGGTGATCATACCTTAATGGTTTGGACCGATCCCGATGATTTCTAGACCATAGCCAAAAGTGAATCCATACGGTAGGGCTTATTTGGCTTGTAGTGTAGGTTAGACTCGGGTGGGTGTTTTAGAGGAATAATTCAGGAAGATTAATGGTGCTCAATTCCTAAGTTGCCTCAACCTCACAAACCCCATTACACTTCAATCTCTCCCCAAGACTCGTTGTCAATCACTTGTTACCCCTTTTTACCCCAAATCATCCTTTCCCATCTTTTCTGCTTTGATCACCGACACTTTCTTCTGCTCTTGGTTTACTCCACAATGCTAAATTTCGACCACTTTGGCGATTTGCATTTGGGCTTTCGTCCGAGTTCGGTTTGTTGGTTTTCCTTTCATAGTGCTTTTCTATCCTTCGGCATTTTTGCTCTCCTTCTTAGGATCTTCCGGCATGCCAAGTACTTCACTTACACTATCTCATTTTCTTTTGTTATCCTCAAACCCGAAACGCAGCAGTTATCGAAGTGTCACATTTGGTGTCTTCCTAGCAGTGATTTTTTCTCCCAATGGCCCTTCTATCTTTTCATTTCCCCAAAACCCCATGTCACCGTTTTCATCCATATACAATTGACTACCCCTTCCCCCCCACTCGTTGAAGCAACTAAGCAATGAGAGACTCGGGTTCGTGTCACAGTTAGGCAAATGAATTTAGGTTTCAACATGTGAGGTTCATAAACAAGGCATTTTGGCAAGAGAGGGTACTATGGATGACGGGTAATGCCTACGAATCTTTTCCCTTGGTCTATGATCTTTTTGGCCGAAGCCACACGGTCAATCCATTAACAATAATCACGAAGCATTGATGAGGATGCATATAGTGTAAACAAAAAGCATGGCATTCACACATAACGTGTTATAATGTGTTCATACCCTTTGGCCCACAATGGCTTTTTCCACACTCATCCCAAATTCGACATTTACACTATCATGCCATCACTTCATCATGCTCACAACAATCTCTACTTGGGAAAATGCCCCACATACTCGCAGTCAAACAACCATCAATTTTTAGCAAAGTAAACTAACATGTCAAAAGACTCAATTGTGGTGTGTGAGACACACACCATACTTAGGGTATTACTATACCCGAATTTAACTAAACCCGACAGTGGTGTGTACCCTGTACACACCACACTTAAGACTCAACTACGCCTAACTTTCACGGCGACACCCTTATATAAAATAAACCCGACAATACTACTAATCAAAGCACAACAACCCACATAGAGGGGCAAATCATTCAAGGTTCCACGGCGATCACAAGCCTTAAGCAAGATCAACTCCACTCAATAAACTTAGGAGAAAGTACATACTACCTTTCTCGAAATAGTGTGGTTGACTTGGCTTGATGGGTTGACCCGGGTGTTGACTTGCTCGTTTTGCGAAGGAGAGGTGTACGCCATAGGCGTCGTGATTGCACCAATTCCTTCATGCGAAAAACAGACAAAGATTAGTGCATTGCTATTACCCAAATAAACTAAATTGCGGGAATTTACACATATGGGGTTAGAAACTTGGGCTGCCTCCCAATAGCGCATTTGTTTAACGTCGTTAGCCCGACGAATCTGCGGTTTCTACACCGCTCTTCCAATCTCGGGCTGTGTGCAATCCGGTGGCTTCCACCAGTTCCACTGTAGGTCTTTTGCCCTCCGCACCGTCACTTCGGTGCTCTCCACATACAGCTGGTCTACCCAACTCTTCGGTAGCCACACCGTTTTCATTGCTGTTGGCGTCACAACGCCTTTCCTCCTTTTCTTGCTCCTCTTCTTCCGGTTCCGAGGAGACAGTTTCTTTCCTGGAGCAGTAGCTCCCAACTTCTCGTGCGTCTCTAGCACGGTTGTTTCTTGTACGGCCTTTGCTTCTCTTTCGGCCTCATTCTCACCCTCGAGTTCATCAAACAAAAACTTCTCGAACTCAACTTCTTCGAGTTCCTCAACCACAGATATGGACTCCACTTCGTAACTCATGGAGCTTGGCCTAACTTCTCGTCCTTCTTGTCTCGGGTCTACTTCTATTTTGGAAGCTTTTGGCCCTTTCACTACCTTCTTGGGAACCACAACCGCCCCGTTTTCCTTCTTTCTGGGGCTTGACCTTTCATCGGATGTCGGGTTCTTGAAGGTAATTGATTCACCTCCAATGGACATTGTTAGCACTCCACTTCTGACCTTGATGCAAGTTTCTGTGGTTGCTAGAAACGGTCTTCCCAAAATGAGGTCCAAATCCTGGCCTGCTTTGTAGTCATGAACAACGAAGTCTGTAGGCACCTGATGCTTGCCTATCTTCACCAATAAGTTCTGAACAACTCCCACTGGGGTAACCACTGAATGATCGGCGAGTTGCAACACCACCTCCGTCTCCTCCATGCTTGACAACCCGAGCTTCTTATACAAGGTAAGAGGCATCATACTCACTCGGGCACCTACATCGCAATGTGCCATCAGTTGAGACGAGCCTATCCCGACAGGCACTACAAAGCTTCTGGGGTCCTTCATCTTCTGAGGTTGGGACTTAGACAAGGAGCTCACCTCTGTACCAACATAGATGGCATTGACATGCCTCTTCCCATTGTCCTGCGGACACTCGGTGTTACTGGGAAGAGTTCCCGCTGGTCTTTGCGCATTACGTTGCTCCCATCGTGCCTCACTGTCCCTCTGGTTTCTTCTTAGCTCGTCGGTTACCGTCGTTTGACTTTTTATGAAGGCCTCTAACACATCTCTGAGCGACTCATCGCCCTTGGAGTTAGAGTGTTGACCCTTGTCGTAGGTTGACAGACGGTTATTTTGGCCATTGTTGCCACCTTGGGGACGATCCGGATACACTCTGCCGTAGCTACTAGCGTTGGCCTGTGGTCTCGCTTGGTAGTTGTTTCCATATCCTTGGGGGTGGTTCTGCACCGGACGATCTTGGTATCCCCGTGCATTTCCCGGTCCCCCAAAGTTGCCCTTATTGTTGTTATTGTATTCCATGCGGTTTACTCCCACTTGGGGCCTCAAGTTCCTTCCTTGATCTCCTTGCGCCATGTTCAATAACCGGTTCATCTTGTCGGAGAGACTTTTCATTGTCTCTTGTTCTTCTCCTTTTCGTGCCGGCGGGGGTCCTTGGTTATTCTGGACCGCTTCGGGTTCATTGTATTCATAGCTTTGGAGCGCAACTTGCTCCACCACATCGAACACTGCGCCCGGGGCTATAGATAGAAGTGACCCTCCAGAACCGGCATTCACCGCCATTTGAGATGCTTGATTCAGACCCCAGTAGAATGTCTTGTTCAAGACCTCATCACATATTTGGTGGTCCGGACACTTCCTCAGCAACTGCTTAAACCTCTCCCATGTCTCTCCAACAGTTTCCCCCCGGAATTGGGTGTAGTTGTTGATGTCCTTCCGAAGCAGACCCTCCTTTCGAGGTGGCACATATTTTGACAAGAATGCTTTCTCGAGACTCACCCAATCTCGCTTCTCACGAAGAGGTAGCGTCATGTACCATGCTTTTGCCGCCCCTCCCAAAGAGATGGGAAGTAGCTTGGTCTTGACTAGATCCTCAGGATAACCACTCGCCGTAGTCTCCACGACGTCTTCTAGAAGCTTGAGGTGATTGTGGGCATCGGTGTTGTTGCCCATAAACTGCGGATTTGTCCTCAGTGGACTCAGCATTACTGATGTGAGCTCGAAATCCGGAGCTTGGTGGTAATTGTCTACCCGTCTTCTATGTCTTGGTTGACGAAACCTCGGAGTTTCTCTCCCCCGCCTCCCTCGCGATCCTCTAGGGGGAAGCGGAGATAATTGAGGCATGTCGTCATCCTCGGCATCATAGTCTTCGTGATTCTCGGATCCAAAGTTCGACCTTTCATTATTATTTACCTCCACGGGAACTTCTTCTCGATCTCTCCCCAGAATGGGAGGTCTTTGTTCCACCCTAGCGGGAGTCTCATCCATACTTCTTGATTGAGCCATACTTCCACTAATACGCTTCCTCAAAGCGTTGTTTCTCCGGCACAAAGCTTCGATTTCTGGGTTGAAATTAAACTCTGGCACTCCCGAGCTTCGGGTCATGTACCAAGTAAGTACCTTCAATTAAACTAAACAATATCAATATCACAACAACACATACACAAGCATTTACCAATCGTAGACCGATTAATCCCCGGCAACGGCGCCAAAAACTTGTTGGGCCAAAATGTGACGTGATAACGTCGCACAATGGTTTCCACGTGCAAGTGCACACGGGTCGCAAGTAATAATATTTATATGATTCGGTAAGATACCGAGTCGGTCCACAGGGATTAATATGGGGTTTACGACTAGTTAATAAAAGTGTTTGCAATTATGACAACGATATTAGCGCGTGGTAATGATAACGTATGATTCAAACGCCTAGGGTGCTAAACAATCATCAAGTGAATAAGTTCGAGAGATAAACAAGCTATCGATTAAACGGTTGGTCGAGCCTATGTCTTAGATACCGACCTCGCCTTTCGGTAATGAGGTTGGCCTAATCCCGAGTGTTCCCGTGCCCTTTCGGTATTGAGAAAACTCGAGACCGCATACAATCGACAATAAACGGCTAAGGGTTAATAGAAGGTGCCAATACACGGTCTTGAGCCTTCAACCCTCGGTGGTTGCTAAGTCCGGGTTTTAATCCTTCCCTTTCGATATCAGATAGAACACCTCAATCATATATTGTAAAACGTCATTTAAACAACACATGCATTCAAACAACAATCCACACAACACATTTGTTCATCAATAAATCGCTAATCTCATTAAACCTTACATTCACATTATATATTGTCTAGCACCCATGGCTAAGGGGTTTAGCCCATAACCATGGTGCTCAAGCTTAGCATCAACATGGTGGTTACACTAATACACATGAAGAACATGAAGAACATAAAATAAAAGGATAGGAAATGCTCTTGGAATCCCGAGCAAGGTGTGTCTTCAATGCGCGATGAAGACCGGTGGAACTATCGATGCCTTTGGTGTCGAGAAAGGTGAAGAACGCTCGAGAAACCACGAAGAACACTCAAGAACGTTTGAAGAATGGCTCAAAAGCTTCTTGGTCTCGTTTTCTCTCTCTATATTTCTTCCTCTTCTTCACAAAGTGTCTCTTCCCCATTTATATTTTTCTGATTCTGAGGGAAGGCACGATCGTGACTATGTATGGGTCACGATCGTGGGAAGGAATAGGCACGATCGTGGCTTGGTCATGGTGGCGATCGTGGCTTCGTCAGGCACGATCGTGGCTCGGGGTAGGTAAGATATTTTGAATCGCCTCGATCCTCTACCCCATAAAGCCACGATCGTGGGTCTTCGAGGGGCGATCGTGCCTACCTGGGACACGATCGTGACTCCCCCGTGACTGAGATCGGGGGAGTCCACTGTAAGTTGGAATTAATTCACCAATATATTTCAAAGGGGGGCCACGATTGTGACTGGTTGAGTCACGATCGTGCCTAATGAGCCACGATCGTGCTTAATGGAGGCACGATCGTGACTAGAGCTCTCTGTCCGGCTGTTTGGTCAACGCCCTTTGACTTTTTGCTCGGTGCCTCGGTTTTGGCCCTTTTTCCTCCCGAACCTGCGTACGTACCTCAAAACACCAAAAAGCATAAAATATGCACTCCCGGGCCTTACTCGGCCACTAACGGACGCAATTGCACCGAATTGTGAGGTTAAACGGTCTCGAAACGAGACCTTTTGACCCCACAACACTCCATATTTAAATGAAGATAAAAAGTAATTTGCATTAGAATTAGAGTAGAAAGTTAATTTTTTTTTTCCATTTTCTCAACTCCAATGCATGCCATTTAAGTTTAAGTTACTCGTATTATTTTAATGATATTATTTTCTTTTTTTTGAAAGGAAACAAATTTTATTTAAGAAATGACAACTAACATGGTATCAAGCGGACATACCCCTCACTATAATCCCAGCTATGGTTAGTTGAAGCATGTTTGGCCAATTCGTGAGTCACTTTATTACAGGACCTACGAGAAAAAGTTAATGTGAAATCAACTCTTGGTACAGAAAGGATACGCCTACGACCTCCACCTCTTCGGAATGGAGATGTCCTGAAAATCGTCTAGCGAGAGCTCTCACAATACGGCCCTCAGAGTCCCTACAGACAAGCTATATGCTTTTAAAAAGAATAGGAGAGAAGAAAAAGTGAGGAACCTTCTATTATAAGGAGTCACGTAGTGAGTCCCAATAGAGTGTAACTTTTTTCATTTTCACTTTCAAGACTTTTTATCTATTCTATAAAACTCCATTGAAGATGTTCTATGTCGTATTACTATAACTATGGTTGTAAATGAACCGAGCTTTTGACGAGAACCGAGCTTTTAACGAGCTGCTTGAGCTCGACTCGTTACATATTCCATTCGGGCTCGTTATAATTGAGGTCGAGCCAAATTTGAGCTCAAGCTCAATCGCTTAATAAACAAGCCGAGGTTGAGCCTGCCCTTTTACTTTTAAGACTCGATAGATTCGTTTAATATTTTATTAATATATATTCAAAATTTTAGTGATTATTTATGATGAAATCAGACGAGCGGAATCGAGTCGAGATAATCTCAAGCTGGCTCATTTAGTAATCAAATAATAATTAGTATTATATATTTTTATTTAATTTTAATGAGTATTTGTATTGGAAATTAAGAAAACAGAATCGATTCGAGCCAACTGGCGAGAGTTTGATTTCACCTACCCGGCGAGATTTTGAAGCAAAGTCTCGTCGGAAAATACCTTTCCCGTCGAAACCTTCCCGACGAGATATTCGTTGGCTTGGCATTTATGACAATTTTTTCCCTTACCGGCGAGACCAATGTCTCGCCGAGAATTAGCTTGCGATCAGTGGTGCAAGATCGAGCTTATCTAAGTTTTTTCGAGCTCAATTTACAAATTCGTTCGAGTTGAATACTTTTTTCAAGAACTGAGCCCCGTCAAACGGAGGCTCGATTTGGCGCCCCTAACTATAATGATATTGTAAATTTGACACCAAAACTTTAATATTCCTAAAGATCCCCTCTCATCTCTGTATAACTTAACTGACACCCTGTGGTTATTGGAATTGAAAACCCTAGTGATCATATATATATGATACTGACTACGACTCTACCATCAATAACAGTATCAATGGAGAAACTGCCGGAGGAGGTTCTGTGGCACATCCTCTCCTTCCTTCCGACCAAAACCTCCGTCGCCTGCAGCGTCCTCTCCAAGAGATGGCACTCCCTCGAGCTCTCTTCCTCCGTCCCCGTCCTCGATTTCGACATAGACCGTGACCTGCCACCGTCTCGGTTTCGTCATTAAAGTCAAGATCAGCGAGAGCTCAGCTTCTCCCACACTTTTCAAAAAGCTCTTCTCCTCCACTACAGAAAGAGCTCATCAGCTTCGCCCATCAAAACAATCCGGCTGGCTTTGTCACGCGGCACCTCATCCAAAGGTCAATATTATCTCAACAGGTGCAGCACCTCCGCCGCCCGCGGCAGCCTCGAAGAGCTTCACCTTCGCTGCGTTAACGGCTCTTTTCCCAAGGGAGTCGGTTTCAACAACATGCTGGTTCTCAAGCTGGCTCAAATGTCCCATCTGGGTTCCGTCGAGCCGGGTTGTTTCCCCGAGCTTAAGGTCTTGCATCTCTCCAATGTTCGTTTCGACGGGACAAAAGGCGGGTCGTTGGAGAATCTCCTGTCCGCCTGTCCTGTTCTCCGGGAGCTGCGAAAGCGCGGTGGATATGATAAACATCTGAGGATTTGTGTTCCTACATTGACTAGTTTAGTCCTAGAAGCCGACCCGGATCCAAAATTAGGGTTTGTCTCATATTGTGATGATCTATTGTTGGAAACTCGGCTGCTTGAGTACCTCCGCCTCAATCATCACGGTCTTGATGAAGAGTCTCTAATTATATCTGCAAATTTATGCAATTTACGCAGAGTATACTATGTTCATTCTGTTGTGGATGAGAGTATTAGAGCCGAGGAGTACCGTGATTATGGATCCCGTGTGATGACGCTTCTCTCGATGTTGTCCAGTGTCGAATTTCTTATGTTATCTTACGATACAACTAAGCCGGAACGAGCGATTCATGAGCTCGGCCTTGTGCACGGACTTGATTACTCTTGTATTGACAAATTGCCTGTTTTTCACAATCTTGTCCGCTTGGAGCTTTGCATTCCATCTTGCGATTGTGTTATGCTTCCGCACTTGTTGCAGAAGTTTCATAGTCTACAGCACATCTCCATTGACAAGGTTTGTTTTCTTTATATCACTAGCTAACGAAAAAAAGGTGATATTATTGACTAGTCTAGTATGTGCTGTATAAATATTGTTCCAATGTCAGTCGGTTATAAATAGATGCACGCTAAATTTTTGTTCCCATTTGCATATTATGATATGGGATTGTGCTTGTTGTGTGTAGAAACTTGGTGTTGAAGTAGCTGAAGCAAGTTGGAAGGAACCGTTGCAAGTTCCGATATGTTTGTCATCGACTCTTTTGACCTTTCATTTTCAAGGGTTTGAAGGGTGTGAAGCAGAGATTGATTTGGTTACCTATGTTATGAAACATGCCATGGTTTTGAAGAAGTTTAGGGTCAACACTTCGTGTCATTTTAAGGCATACAAGAAAAGAGTTGATGCGGTGCAAAAGTTACCTAAGGTTCTAATAAAGGGCTCTGAAGCGTATCAGCCTGAGTTTGACTGAGATCGGATAAGCACTATCATTTCTCTTCATTATAGTATATTTTGCTATGGAGTTCCGTTTTGTGAGAAATGCGACTCTTATTATCGACATTGTACATATATAGAGGATGTGAACAAAGGTTTTGAGGCTCAGTGTCGCCCCAAAAATTCTTATCCTCTTGTCATTTTTTTCCAATTCTTCAACTATGGTTCGAAAAGTTCAAATGGATTCGGATTTGGCACTAATATATACTATACATTTCATGGAGGGACATTGATCCCGCCGGGAAAACCAAGCCGGCAGGACGTATAGCGGAAAGCCGCCAGGAAAGGTCTCGCCGGATAAGCCACGCCGAAAAAAATAATTCTCGGTGAGACTTTGCATCAATATCTCGCCGGTTAGGTGGACAGCAAAGGACTGTCGGAAAGGTGAAAACCTAGCCGGCGAGATATAAAAAGTCTCTCCGGCTAGATTTGTAAAAGGAGATTGTCTTACTCTTTGGTTGTTGCCATATATATATATATAGGCCCGTAATCAAGTGAGAACTGATCACTCTTTACGTGAGAAAATAAAAACTAATTGTGACTGTTAGATGAAAAATTGAATGACTTAAAATTTTTGTTGACTCATTAATGGCAGCTGAACGTAATTATTTTCAATTTACTATTTATTTTAATCTTTTAAGAAGCAACAGCTAGTGGAGAACACCCTTGGCAAAGGTAGCAGAACGCATCAATGATGGGTTTGGGGACACGGGCAAATTCTCCAATGACGGGATTGCAAAGGTAAAAGATAGTGTACTTCTTAGCGGGGAGAAACACCAGGCCGTTGCAGGAACATGTCGCCGCTCCTGGTGTCGGGATGGAGGGGGAGGGTGTTGAGCTTGAGGTCCATCTCGGACTGGCGGTTGAACAAGAGGAACTGGACATCGCCTTTGGCCACGACAAGTTTTCAGAAGCGTTCCTTCTCTCAAGAGATTGTTATTCTGCATATGTTTTCCCGCTCTTGCATATGCAAATGGACTTGGTTCTCTTGGTTTATAAAAGCCTTGGGAAGGATATGTGGTAATTGCCAATCCTACATATGTTGGGGTTTTGTTTCTTATTGATTATATATTTTAGCAGAATCAAAGAGCTTGTGAGACCATATTAATCCGTCAATATTGAACTTCAAAGAATGATAGCTACCCCCCAATATGAGCATAAATGGGTGAGAACTCAAAGGTTTGACTATGTATCATGCATCCTTTAAGATGGTCTTATGCAACCCTAGAATGCACATTTTACTCGGTGTGGCTATATTGTAAGACTTTTAAGGAAGCACCTGGAGTACAACTTTTGAGAAAACACTTTCAATTCACAATTTAATTTATCAACAAAATAATGTCAAGTAACTGAATTTGAGATTCAATCAGTTTTTGTTCATTTAGAACTTGTGATATACTGTTTGAAGTATCTCATTTTTTAAAATATGTAAATTTATTTCACATTATTCAATATCGAATATATGTATTTCAATATCGCAGTGACATTTTTTCCACTTTTTGTCAAACAATGCAATTGTCCTTCACGTAAACGACGATTTGCAAATGACACTACGTTTTATTAATTTGTATATTCCTAAGGACATTCTGCAGTGTAGATAGGTGATACTCTCAATATGTAATTGGACAATTTATCAACGTAACAACGTGGAATTAGTCCTAAATCTAGATATGAAAATTATTTTCTTATTATTTTCACTTCTTAAGTTTGAAAATAAGAAAATAAATTGTATACTAATCACACTAATGTTAGAAGCTCAATTTACTTAAAAGTTAAACTTGATAAATGAAACTCGCACTTTATTATTGATACACCCTGAGTAGTGTATAGACTAGAACAACAAATATAGGACAATAAATAGATAATAATAAAATATTTTTATTAATAAGATAGTTTCAAGTAGTTCGAGAAACCTGGTTCTCTACAGCCTCAGGCTCAATATATGACTAAACTCACAAATCTCATATCCTATCTTAGACTTCTCATACCCTTTTATAGTTGAAATTTTGATCAGATAGTTATGCAAGATTCCACGCACAATGTTACGTATAATGCTATAACACAGTGTATGACAACTTGCGTAGATAAAGACGGACAGTAAATATCAAACGTAATAAACAACGACACACCAAATTGTTTACCCAGTTCGGTGCAACATCACCTACGTCTGGGGGCTCTCTGCCAGTGGAAATGTTTCACTATATGGTAATACGTCAAAACATACAAGTACCTATGATCATCACAATTGGAGCAATCGCCTTGCTCTGTCAGCTCAAGATGTCGTTGAACGTTTGGTTGCGTGCAGTCTTCATTCACACACCTAACTCTCAATAGTTAACGTGATACACAATATCCATAACACAATACACAGCCTCTCAACCCGCAAACCTTCACGTCTAAGAGCTATGTATATTATTGATAGAAAACAATAAAAGACCACACGATTGCTAATGGGGCAACCTAAGCTTTTATAGCAATCGATCATGAATATTAACCCTACTGGGTTTCCTTTTTGTCATCGTCTTTCTTCTTTCCAGTTCGCATCGAATACAGCTGGAGCTTCACAATCCTTGTTGTAGTCGTAATTTATGAAGAACAGACTCTTTCATGATTCGCGTCGAACAAGATGTCAGTCGAGATGTCGACAAAAATGTCGTCCAAAGATAGCGTACACAATGTTTCAACATTCTTTATGACATCAATCCTAATTTCTTAAAAATAAGTCAATCATCAAAAAGCGTCGTAACTACAAAAGTCTTTTAGTTATATGATTGCCAAGTAGACAAAACAAAAATAAAATATTACATAAAGAAAAATAATAAAAAGGGAAAAGAATATAAGAGAAATATAATGAAAGAAAAATATAATAAAAAATGAATACAATCAGGAATGAAATAATCTTTCCCCTCTTATTGCTTCTCTTGAGTCAACCATGTGTAACATTACCGGCCGTCTCACTTTGTTCTCAAAGGGACTAACTTGCAAATAGGTGCCAATTCCCGTCCGCCATTTTCCTATACCAAGATATGGTGGAGCTCGATGCTTGAGTTGGGTTTTTAATCCCCTTGCCCGTAATATATCAAAGGGAACTCGCCATGCTGTTTTCATATTTTCTACCTCGGGACTGGATTGGCCATCAAGAACAAATTTTAAGATCCAGGGTATAGTCATCATCAAATGAGAAGATCCCCATTTTTCGTGTTCGGATCTTCCGTGTCATATTCATAGACAATATTGAATATTCTACTTGGGAATCAAATTCATTCTCCTCTTTTTCTTCTTCTTCCATCAAGTTGTTGATTCCTTCCAAAAACTGTTCGTAGCCATTGTTGAAAGGTTCAGCCACGAAGAAGTCCCGAACATCCCATATGATGTTGTCTCGTAATCTCAGCTCTACTTCAATGACTTGTTGTTGTTGCAACTGTTGTTTCTCAACCTCCGCCTTGAGTCTTGACTCAATCATCTGAGTCCTCATATCTTCTAATTGTGCAAGCATCTTCTCGAACAGGCTCTTCTGGCTTGAATGCAAAATACTCATCTTCATGATTCCCAAACCGATGCTTTGATACCAATTGATACACATTACTAAGGGCATTTTAGTCATTTCACATGAAAAAAACCTTTAAAACTAATAGAATTGGACGGAAAATGCAAAGTGAAAATTTTGCACATTTTAGGTGTAGTCAGGTGAAAACAAAAATTCTAAATGCACAACAATATCTAGGTGTAGCCACATGAAATTATCCTTAAAAAAAACTAAGAAATAATAAACTTTAAACTAGAAAATTACAGCATCACATCCCGAAAAGAGTAGCCAATTTCAGAACAAAGACTTCTTAAATTAAACAACAAACGTGCATCCAAAACATTCCTTGACTGTAATTATTTTATGTGTAATTTAGGAGCTGCTTGTCAATCTTGACCGTACCTATCCTTGAAGCTTCTATTCGTATTCGTGAGGACGCGAAAAACACTCGAGAATTTTAGCATTCTGCTCCACATATTTTATAAACTCACTCAGTACAACACTTGTTTTTTGCTCTTGGAATCCCCAAATATTCAAATACTTAAGACGTTCGGAAATGCAGTCGGGCACGCGATCAGGCCTCTCCCACTTGAACAAATCTGCAGCCCCTTTCAACGCAAAATCCTACAAAGTTACAACTTGAATTTCTGAGATCATATATATCAGTTTGATGATGCTATTTACATGTGTGTGTCAATTGAGTCTAACCGTATCAAGAATAAGAAGTCTCATATTTGGCGAGTTGTGAAGCAATTGAGAAAACAGCGGTCCACTGCAATATTCGCTAACTCCAAGTGCCAACTCAAATACATTGTGGAAGATTGGCAAATCCCGAACATCCAATAAGGAAAATAGCTGTATTCACAAGGGAACACAAATACAAGAATAGTTAGACGTGGGAGGAGCTAACACCCACCTATTAATCGAGATTGAGAAGATTCACTTTACGTGACGCTACACATGTGTATCAACAAATTTGTGCCTCCAACCCTATATCGGGTTTTCCCTATATGGGTTTACTAAACACTTCAATACTCTCACTAGTGTAGTGGATTGGACTTCTGTATGGTAATATTGGAGATCTTCAATTCTTGACCCGCATAAAAGCTCGAACATGCAGGTGAATCAATTTATAATTTACATACTCGAGAAGTGTTATAAATCAAGGTTTTAAAACTCGAAACTGAGGAAAACTCTGCGAAACAAAAAAGTAAGGGGTTTTGAGAACTCGGGGGAACTTGATAAAATTCATTTTGTATTAAAAACATATTACATATACATATACTCATATTACATTAACATGGAAGACAAAAACGACTTTATAAGTTAATACAAAAACCCAAATTATAAAAAAGATCTGGGTAAGAACTCTATGAAATTGAACTAGCAAGGTCAACTAGATTTCACCGAGTTCTTGGGGAGAAAACAAAAGTTTCATAAAACTGCTATAAAAAAGTGTAGAACAAGCTTACCTCCAAAGTGGAATCACGTAAGTGGATGCAGGTTGCTTTGGAAATTCCCCGAGCAATCTCAAGTGCACGATGTTGGAATGTGGTTTTTTCACTCTCAAGTATAGAGTCCGCTCCAACATCAATGCATGCTTCAAATAGAGAATCAAGGTTTCCAAAACTAATACCTTTCATTGGCACAGAACCAGAATAGTGCAGAAACTCCAGATTCGGAGATTCAAGAACCAACTTGTACTGACAGTCATCGTTGTCATCTAAGTCTTCATCGATAGCTTTGTCGAACGTATTAATTGTTAAGCGTTTGAGTGCAGGAGCGTTGACCACAAGGGTGTCCCAATGTTTCCTACTACACATCTCAATGCTCAAGTTTTCGAGAACAGGACAGCCAGATAAAAACTTGGGAATCGAATCATCATCGAATTCAACTTCATCAAGATGGAGCTTCTTGAGACTTGGGCAGCTAAATGTATCCGGAACCTGGAGGACAAACTTCTTCCCGAGATTCAAGGCACGTAATTCCTTATAGGCGAAGAGAACACAACTCATTCTGAAAGGTTCTTGAACCGTAATGCAGAGATAAGGCTTGCGGATCTTGTGCTTCACAGCGGACAGGACCCAAGAATTGACAGTGAACAAATCAAATTTAGAGCACTTGAGAGCAAACTTACGGATTGGAGCTTCCTTACACAGATCGAATAGGCAGCTCATAAAGCGTAAGAAACTAGAATGCACTGAATGGTCTGTGAACACTATAGGCTTCTGCAACGATAACATAGAATCGTCTATGTCAATGGAAGGCAATTTGGTCCAAACACGAAGCCATCGCTTCAATAAAATGCTCGTTCGCACGCATTCATTCGTGGGAACATTGGATAGTATGTTACAAAGAAGTGCATCAGGCAACTGGCTGATACAATCACCACCACACTGGCGTTTCAATGCCATTAACTCTAAATTCAAGCTAGCAAGTATACATATTTGGGAGTAATACATATAGTGTATAGTGTATACACATAGTGTATACTGTATATGAACAAGATATGAAAAGTAACCTAAACCCTAAGAACATTAGAAACCATAGAGATCGACGTCTCTAAATATTCAATGAAACCCAAAATTTCAATATAAACGAAAACAGGAATCGAAACTCCGGCGGAATGAGCTCTGGCGGCAGAGGCACGGCGTTGCTCGGCGGTGCTCGCGTGTGGAGGTGGCGATGCGCCAAAACGCGTCCCTGCGTCTGCGCTACGAAGTTAAAGCCAGCCCTATTGGGCTTAGTCAGTTGGCCGCTTTGGTGGGCCACAGCCCAAATCAACTTTGATTTTATTGGCAACAATTGGGCCAACTCAACAATCATATAAAAGGCTCTCCAATAGTTGTCTACACCTACCTAACAGAAGGACATGAGTAACGGGCGTCACACGATCTTATTACAATCGAGCAGAAACTAGTAATAATCTGATGTGTAATGGGGCATTACATCAGTGTGACGATTGCATGTAACACCTGGACCCTGTCACATTTGAACAGTGAGACGTGAATGGATTTGTGAAGGTGTGTTACATCTGTAACCCCTCGTTGTGACGGGCGTTAACATTATTTTTGTGAAAATTATTAAATGACTTTGACCTAAGCCTTTTTGGGGATCATCTCTTCACCAACCAGCCCCTCTTTTCCAAGAAGTTCTCCAGCCCTAAAGTTCACCATTGAAGGCGATTTTTAGTGTTTTCCAGTTTGATGATCGGAGACTTTCTACATCGTTTCATCATCTACTTTAGGAATTCAACAAAATGAACAAGAGATAGTAAGATTAAAGAGTTTATGAACCTCCAAACCCATTTTAGGTTCTTAATAATCTTTATTTTCTCTTCTCTATTTTAGTTTTGTTGTATTTTGATGAATTTCAGTGGTATTTTCATTTTTTCAACGTCAAATTTTAACAGATATTAACGGTACTTAACAAAAATGGGTTAAGTGAGGAAGTTGCAAGTACAGAAAAGACGTGTTAAGAATTTAAAAAAATATATAGTTGAAGGACCAATTATAGTTGCCCGTTTTGGAGGTTTGGACGTTCATTTTTTTTAGAAGAGGAGATTGAGGAGCCCACAAGAAGTTGGGGGGCTTTTTGAGAAGAAGAGATTCATGGAGGCCCATTTAGAATAAGAGTAGAGCCTTTTTTGACAAATATATAAGAGATAGAAATGAATTTTTGCATGTCCTGGGATTCGAACTCGTGACCGCGAGGTACAAGCTCTGATACCATATTAGAGGACCAACTCAACTAAAAGCTTAAGTTGATAGTTGAAGGACCAATTATAGTTTTATACTCACGGACAAGCCCGTTTTGAAGTTTGGACGTGCACTTTTTTTAGAAGAGGAGATTGAGGAGCCCACAAGAAGTAAGGGGGATTTTTGAGAAGAGATTGATGAAGGCTGTAGTTACGACGGTTTTAGAGATTGGCTGATTTTTAAAGGAACTGAAGAAACATGTTACAAAGAATGTCGAAAGCATCCTCTACGACATCTTGTGTAACATTGTTGACGGCATCTCGGCAAACATCCTGATCGACAGAAATCAGGAAAGTGCAGTTTCGGCAGAAAAGCAAGAAGACGATTAGGAAATTCCAGAACGACTCCTAATCTGGAAAGAAGAAAGACGGCGATTAAGAGGAAACCCTTTAGGGTTAGTACTCATCCTCGATTGCTATAAAAGCTTAGGCTACCCCCTTAGCAATCGTGTGGTTCTTTATTTGTTTCCTAGCAACAATTTGCAAGGTTCTTAGACGTGAAGGCTTGCGGGCTGAGAAATTGCAGATCAAGCTAAGGATATTGTACATCACATAACTATTGAGAGTTAAGTGATTGAGGGTTTACTGAAGACGTGAGTGAAGACTGCACGCAACCACCAAGTTCATTGAAGAACTAAACCGACAGAGCAAGGCGATTGCTCGAAGAGTGGAATCAAGACGTTCTTGGATTCAGGGGGAGACCCTGAGATAGATTGCACTGTATGACGTAGCATAAAGTATAGATCTAGGGATGATCACAGGTACTTGTATGTTTTGACGAATTACTGATAAGTGAAATCTTTCCACTAGGCTGAGAGCCCCCAGACGTAGTTGACGTTGCACCGAACTGGGTAAACAATCTGCTGTATCATTGTTTATAGCTTTATCTTTACTGTCCTAAGTTATCTATGCAAGAAGTCATACACAACGTTATAACTTCTTATGTAACATTGTGTGTGGCATCCTTCACGACTAGCTGATCAGAATTTCAATTGGTATCAGAGGAGGCACCTACAGCTTTAGGTGAGTTCCTAAAACAAATATTTTGATCAAGATGGACAATACCAGAGAAGGAGGATCCATAAATCGACCACCTGTTCTAGATGGAAGCAACTATGGCTATTGGAAGGCTCGAATGTGTGCCTTCATGAAGTCACTTGACAACAAGATATGAAAGGCTGTAATCAATGGTTGGAATGCTCCACAACTCAGTGAAAATGATGGCAATCCTATCGGTCCTAAACCAGAAAAAGACTGGACTGATGATGAAGACGAAGAATCACTAGGAAATTCTCGAGCTCTGAATGTTATCTTCAATGGTGTTGACAAAAACGTGTTCAGACTAATCAACACATGCACAACTGCCAAATCTGCATGGGATATCCTGGTTGTTGCATATGAAGGAACAACTAAGGTTCGAGAACAAAAATTGCAATACCTGACAACCAACTTCGAAGCCCTCGTCATGAAAGAAGATGAATCAATTGCGGAGTTCAATGTTCGTATTCGTGATCTAGCCAATGAATCCTACTCTCTGGGAGAACCAATGTCTGATGAAAAATTGGTAAGAAAAATCTTGCGTGCCCTTAGTCCTAGGTTTAAGATGAAGATCACTGCAATTGAGGAAGTCCATGACCTCAAGATCTTGAAATTTGATGAGCTGATGGGGTCTCTAATGACCTATGAGTTGTCTTTGCCTAACATCGACAAAAGGAACAAAGGAGTTGCTTTCAAAAGCTCAACACACCAGCAACCAGATCTGGAGGACTCTGATTCTGACGAAGACATCGATGCTACAATGGCCCTTCTCACAAAAAATTACAACAAAGTCATGAGAAGATTCAGTCGAATGGGAGGACGGAATGTCACAAAAAATGCCAGAAATAAAGCTCCACAGAAAGCTCAAACAGATGGAAGTCTTGACAGACCAAACAAGAGTGAGGAAGAAAACAACAAGAAAGGACTTCAATGTCATGAATGTGAAGGATTCGGCCACCTCCGTAGAGAATGTCCAAATTTCCTCAAACAACAAAAACGAGGATACAATGCCATCCTATCAGACAATGACAATGAAGATAGTGGATCGGAAGAGGTAAGCAACTTTGTTGCATTCACTACTACTACTCCTGTATGTAACATTGATAATTCTGCCAATATCAATGATGATCACCTCCATCCAACTCCAAATGAGAATTGGACTAAAGAGCAACTAGTCGAGGCATACAAAGGCTTACATACCAGATGGATCAAGGAAACTCTGATACTTGATCAACAAGGTGAAAGGATTATCAGTCTTACCAACGACAAGTCTAGATTTCTAGAGACGATCGTGGAGCTAAAACGCGAAGTCACCAGACTTAACGGAGAAATTAGTCTTATGACTAAATCGGTAAAGATGATGAATCCTAGCACGGAAAGCCTTGACATGATCCTATCAATAGGAAAGCAGTCCAAGGATATGACGGGACTAGGGTACACACACAATATCCCCTCAACAGCAGTGACGAAGTTTGTCCCACAACAAGCCATGGTTGACAAGAAACCACTGGATGCCCCAACACATCCTACAGGACAACCTACAATAAATGTCATGACATCTTCTACAACGTATTCTTGTCAAGCAACTGCCAGAAGACATCCTCCACGCAGACAACAATACTACAAGAAACCAGCTTATCAATATCAGTGGATGTCACTACTGTGGTCAACGCGGTCACATCAGACCATTTTGTTTTCAACTTCATAAGAGGAAGCAAGCTCAACTTTCACAGAGACATCAAAGGCATCTCTCAACTCCTCAGAAAACTTCTCGCCTTGAATGGAGACCTAAGAATCTGGTCTATCGAGCCAATGTTGCATATACATCCTTAAGTGCTTCAACAAACAAAGACTGGTATCTCGATAGTGGATGTTCTCGACACATGACAGGTACTCCAGAGTTTCTTTCCAATCTCAAATTATATACAAACTGCTATGTTACTTTTGGAGATGGGATTCGAGCTCGAATCATTGGAAAAGGAGTACTCAAGCATCCATGAGCCACTTGCCTGACTGAAGCATTACTTGTAGAAGGACTTAAGGCAAACCTGATTAGCATCAACCAGATTTGTGATCAGGGTTCAGAAGTGAAATTCACTAAAGAAGCCTGTATAGTTAAAGACTTCGATCAAGTCACTATCCTACAAGGAGTTCGCTCAACGGATAATTGCTACATCTGGTCACCCGAGACACATATCGAAGCGACCAAGTGCATTGTCTCCAAAGCAGAAGAAACCAAACTGTGGCACCGAAAGCTTGGACATCTAAATCTTAGAAGTATGCAGAAGGCAATCTCAGAGCAGGCAATTACAGGAATTCCAAACCTGAAAATAGTAGAAGGAAAAATCTGCGGGGAATGTCAGATTGGTAAGCAAACCAAGATGTCACACAAGAAGCTACAGCATATCACCACCTCTCGGGTACTTGAGCTGATACATGTTGACCTAATGGGACCAATGCAAGTTGAAAGCCTTGGAGGAAAACGATATGTCTTTGTATGTGTAGATGATTACTCACGATACACTTGGGTTGACTTCCCTCGTGACAAATCAGACACCTTCTCGATCTTCAAAAATTTGTGCATCCAAGTCCAACGAGAAAAAGGAGAGACAATTGGCAAAATAATCCGCCTTCGTAGTGATCATGGTCGAGAGTTCGAGAACAGCAAGTTTGCAGATTTCTACAACTCAGAAGGGATAGCTCATGAATTCTCAGCACCAATAACTCCCCAACAGAATGGCATTGTTGAGCGCAAGAACAGAACTCTACAGGAGATGGCTAGAGTTATGATGCTGGCTAAGGATATACCAACTCACTTTTGGGCAGAAGCACTTAACACTGCTTGCCATATCCACAATCGAGTCACTCTCCGACCAGGTATGTCAGTAACTCATTATGAAATATGGAGGGGGAGAAAACCCAATGTTAAGTACTTCCATATCTTTGGCTCCACCTGTTATATTCTGGCTGATAGAGAGCCTCGTCGAAAACTTGACCCAAAGAGCGATGAAGGCATCTTCCTTGGCTACTCAAGGAATAGTCGTGCATACCGAGTCTTCAACAAACGAACCAAAACCATGATGGAATCAATCAATGTTGTTGTTGATGATGACTGCGAAGATGCCCCAGAAGATTAGACAGACGAAGACGGAGCCTATCCGCCCAATAATGTCAGGAAGAATGTTATTACTGATGTCAGAGAAGATGCTAGTAGCAAAACTGAAAATGACGATGCTAGTCCAAATGTCGATCATGACGAAGTAGTTCCTGAAACCAGCAACAAGAATCCCTCACGGAGAATCTAGACTAATCATCCTATCTCTAGAGTAATTGGAGACCTAAATGAAGGCATACAGACTCGGTCAAGAACTCCTGAAGACTACAACAAGATGATAGGAAATATTTGCTTCGTTTCAAACACAGAACCCAAAAATATCAATGAAGCCATAAATGATGAGTATTGGGTCAATGTTATGCAAGAAGAGCTGATTCAATTTGTGAAAAACAAGGTGTGGGAACTGGTGCCCAAACCAAGTGAAGGAAATATCATTGGCACAAAATGGATCTTCAAGAACAAGTCAGATGAGCTTGGTAACATCACTCGCAACAAAGCCAGGTTAGTTGCTCAAGGGTATACTCAAATTGAGGGAGTCGACTTCGATGAGACCTTTGCTCATGTAGCAAGACTTGAAGCAATCAGACTTGAAGCAATCCGAACCTAAGAAAGCAGAAGCAAAAAGCTCCAAGAGCAGCAAAGCAAAAACCAACAAACATGGAGTTCAGATTAAAGGGCCAAAGATGCTGAAGAAAACAGAAGAAATCCCCAAAGAGACCTCTCCATGAGGAAGCCCCAATGCCTACTTTTTCTCGAGTTCCTAAACGATCTCGAACCGGAAGCTCTGCATTCTCAATGTCAGACCTAACTAGGCCAGAAAGGGAGACTGATCTTGGCCAAGGAAGCCGAGAAGCATCCATGCAGATTGTTCCTGTTCCAGAACCAACAAACGTCCCAGGTATCGACTCTTCCATTGTCTCAAACACCGATACCTCCAGAAATAGTGACTTGTTGGAGTCGCTTCTGGAAAACCAAGAACCACCTCAAGAAGGTGTGGTGGAAGAACTGATTAATCCTGGAGGAGAAGAGAAAGACCTGACTCCGGTCAGTCATGGGTTGGAGCGTATTGCTGAAGGAGAAGGAGAGGAAGAAGGTACAACATATGTCATTCCTGAAACTACAAAAGAGGCTGTAATAGAAGAAGAAGTCGCTGACTCGGACGAAGCCGAGGAAGAAGCTGAGAAGGAAAACAGTGTCGCTACAAATCACACAGAAGAAGTTCCTCTGGATGCCAGAGAAGATGCGACAGAAGATGCCACTGAGGCAGCACACACATTGTTGTCATCCCTGAAGAAGAAGGTACTTGAAGAAAATGAGAGTCTAGCTGTAATGGTTGAAAAACTCAAGGAAACCAAGAAGAGAAAGGAGGTCAAAGATGCTGGAGGTCCCAGCAAGAAAAAGAAGAAGATGTTCGACAAGGAAAAGAAAAGTGTCTCCAAAAGGAGATTGGTAGATAAAGCAACTGATGACGAAGAAGAGGAGGTTACTGCTAAGAAAGAAAAGAAGAAAAAGATCCTGAAGACGGTCAAGAACACGTAGAGTGTCCCTTACGACAACGTGTCGTTTCACTAGGCAGAAGGTGCAAAAAGGTGGGAGTTCGTGTTTCAAAGAACGACATACCCAGAAAAGACCCTGTCGTCGGAGCTGCTAGGACTAGAAGCCATTGTCAAGCTCCTAGAGAAGGCAGAACTAATGAAAACCGTCACAAACATTGGTAACCACTATCCCCTCTTGGTTAAGGAATTTATTGCCAATTTTCCTACTGGGTTTGGTACTCCAGATGATCCGGAATTTGAGAAAGTGTTTGTTAGAGGCATTCGCTTCAACATCTCCTCTGACATTATAAACGACTTCCTGGGAAGAAAGTGGGTTCGATCTATGCCACCACCCGACCTAAACAAAGTCCTCCGAGAGATTACCGGAGACAAAAGCAGAACATGGCCGACCAAAGGCACTGTGGCAGCATCAGATCTTACTTCCAAGTACTCCATTCTCTTCCGAATTGGAGTAGCAAATTGGGCTCCCTCGACCCACGCATCATCTATCAAACCAGAGCTGGCGATACTGATCTACCAAATAGACAACAGATAAGGTTGGCAAAAGAGAAGGACTGATTGTGGTGAGCCACAAGTTATTTGAGGGCAAGCATGCTCCTGATCTTGTCAGGCCAGAAGCCAAGGCAACGACCAGTCAAGCCACAAGTGCCGCCTCCTAACCAAGACCACCAGCAGTGATGCAGTTATGCTTGAACGAGAGATAGCCGTGCTTGACGAGGACATCGTCAATTTGAAGACAGCCCTGAAGCATCTCTCTCAGCGCCGATCACATTGCGCCAACCTGCTGAAATCCATGTCTCCTCCTGGCTCCGAAGATGATGACACCACCTCTCTGCCTAATGATCCAGAAGAATCTACCCAAGATGCATCCACTGAAGCGACTAAAGAAGAGACTGCGAGTTCCAGCAGCAGCTCTGTTTAAAAATTTCATGAACTTTCTGACTCTCGAACAACTGAACACTTTTTTTTGTAAATTTTGTTGAACACTGTATCACACTAACTCTCGACTGCTGATTGAGAGTGAGTGTGAGTTATGTTTGGTTTATTTCTTATTTCCCTACTTTGTTACAATATTTGTTTAAAATTTGGCTCTTTTTGAGCCAGCAAGGGGGAGTAAGTGTAGTAAAGGTTAGATACGCGCGATCACGATGATACAAGAAAGAAAGATAGAGACGACGCGAAGACGCAAGACGCGATGATACGCGCGATACTGCCGATCAACGAGACGAGAAATGCGACACAGAATGCGACGAAGGATGCCGTCCTTAAAAATAGCCAAAGGGGGAGATTGTAGTTACGACGGTTTTAGTGATTGGCTGATTTTTAAAGGAACTGAAGAAACATGTTACAAAGAATGTCGAAAGCATCCTCTACGACATCTTGTGTAACATTGTTGACGGCATCTCGGCAAACATCCTGATCGACAGATTTCAGGAAAGTGCAGTTTCGGCAGAAAAGCAAGAAGACGATTAGGAAATTCCAGAACGACTCCTAATCTGGAAAGAAGAAAGACGGCGATTAAGAGGAAACCCTTTAGGGTTAGTACTCATCCTCGATTGCTATAAAAGCTTAGGCTACCCCCTTAGCAATCGTGTGGTTCTTTATTTGTTTCCTAGCAACAATTTGCAAGGTTCTTAGACGTGAAGGCTTGCGGGCTGAGAAATTGCAGATCGAGCTAAGGATAGTGTGCATCACATAACTATTGAAAGTTAAGTGATTGAGGGTTTACTGAAGACGTGAGTGAAGACTGCACGCAACCACCAAGTTCATTGAAGAACTAAACCGACAGAGCAAGGCGATTGCTCGAAGAGTGGAATCAAGACGTTCTTGGATTCAAGGGGAGACCCTGAGATAGATTGCACTGTATGACGTAGCATAAAGTATAGATCTAGGGATGATCACAGGTACTTGTATGTTTTGACGAATTACTGATAAGTGAAATCTTTCCACTAGGTTGAGAGCCCCCAGACGTAGGTGACGTTGCACCGAACTGGGTAAACAATCTGCTGTGTCATTGTTTATAGCTTTATCTTTACTGTCCTAAGTTATCTACGCAAGAAGTCATACACAACGTTATAGCTTCTTACGTAACATTGTGTGTGGCATCCTTCACGACTAGCTGATCAGAATTTCAAAGGCCCATTTAGATTAAGAGTATAGCCTTTTTTTGACAAATATAAAAGAGAGAGCTTAATAGAAATAAATTTTTGCATGTCCTGGAATTCGAAGTTATGTCCGCGAGGTACAAGCTCTGATACCATAATTGGTCCTTCAACTATTAAGCTCTACAAGGTCTTAGAGTATAAAACTATAATTGGTCCTTCAACTATCAGCTTAAGCTTTTAGTTGAGTTGGTCCTCTAATAGTGATTATCCTTTAACATTTGTATCACATGCAAGTTTCTGCAATTAAAATTTAGATCGACAATTAAATTTGCAACCACTACTGTAGTGTATAGGCTTTTGGCCCAACTCTCTTGGCCTTTTAGGGCATTTTTTGAATCAAAGGCATCAAGAAAATTCTTGTTGCTGCTGTGTGTTCTTTCTTTGTGAGGCCGAGAGCAAGGAGAGGGAGAGCTCAAGCGCTTCCATTGTTGACCTGTTATTCAAGAAGTAAAGAAGAAGGGAGGTAATGTATTGCCATCTAGCTTGAGGTATTCTTTTTGCTTGAGTTATTTGGGGATTGGGTCGAGAACTGCTTTAGATATATTTATGATGAAATAAATAGTGGAATAATCCTTGAACAACAATGTGGAATCTCTATGTCAATTAGAGGTAAATACCAAGAACTGCTCTTTCAGATTGCTTCATAGGGAATATAAGTAATTGTATGAGACAGAGTTGATTCAAATGATTGGTGGAGTTCCTTGTGATAAGAATAATATTTCATAGTTGATTAAGTCTTCCTTGTATTTCTCAACCTTAATTGTTGAGGTATTTTAGGATATTATCACTTGTTTATCTCCCACTTATTTGATTAAGTATTCCTGCACTTTGTGACATTTTCTTTTGGATATTTGCTCATGGTTTGAGCTAGTTTATACCCTGCTATTATTCGAAAATCGTGGTATGATTGCCTTTGGCAATTTTTTTAGACAATCAGGAGGAGATTCAAACGCTAGACGCTCGCTGCCAGAAGTCACGAAGTCGCGAAGTCATGCCAGAAGTCGCGAAACCGCGCCAGACGTCTGAGGCCAGAAGTCACGCCAGAAGTCGTGCCAGAAGCTCCAAGGATGTTGTATGCACCAGAAACTTTTAGCCTCTACTCTGACATCGCTTGCTGTGCGTAACTGCCACAAGATGACGATGTGCTTTTAAACCTCTACTCTGACATCGCTTGCTGTGCGTAACTGCCACAAGATAACGATGTGCTTAAAAATGGTGTTTGCCTAAAAAATTGCCAAAGGGGGAGATTGTTGCTACGTTTAGTGTTGGCATAATTTTTTAGTGCAAAAGTAAGAAGTCAGTGCAACATGTTACAAGACATTTGGAACGACTCATTACGCTCCAGATTAGGAAAGACCTGAAGCTTTCCTATTTAGAGTCGCTTGGAACATGACGTCACAACAACTGAAAGACTTGGAGCGCAAGTGTATGACGTCAACAAGCCTAGGCGACTTCCAGCTGTCATTAACACGTCAGCAAAGGCGGCAACGGCTTGCCTAATTTACTTAGGAAGTCTGAGACTTGCTATTCCTAATCCGAGCCAGATTAGGAATGTGAAGCTGCTATAAAAAGCTTGGGCTTCCCCATTAGCAGCTTGTCCATTCTTGTTCTTAATTTGCTAAATTTCTCAAAGCTCTTAACAGTGCACCATTGGCGTGTTGAGAGGCTGATTAGTTTGCTAGAACAGCTTTGCTTCGATTAAACATCAATTCGCGAAGATTGAGTGTTTGATCGATTAGGGTTCTTGTGTTCGTGATTGAAGATTCACACATCTGTCAAAGAAGACTACGACACCGAGCATAGGCGCTTGCTCGAAGGGTGGAATTGAGAGGATCTTAAAGACAGGGGGAGAGGACCCTGGTCGAGGTTGTTCACGGTGAGATCTATAGTAGCTTAGGACAATAGCTTGTGTGATAGCTAGTTGGTACTTGAAGTTGTACTATTGACTACCATATAGTGAAAAATCTTTCCACTGGCAAAGTGCCCCCAGACGTAGGTGACGTTGCACCGAACTGGGTAATCATCTCTAATGTCGTTATTATTACTTGTTTATTGTTTAAAATACGGTTTGCGTTTTAGGCAAGTTGTCGACACAAAATTTACGAATTTGTGTTCGACTTCTTGACTCGGCTACTAATCATAATTTCAATTGGTATCAGAGGGGGCACCTTATCTCTTAGGTGATTTTTCTGCAAAAATTCTGAGTAGCTATTATGGAATCAAAGGAAGGAGGATCTGTCAATCGACCACCGGTGCTCGACGGAACAAACTATGGGTACTAGAAAGCACGGATGTGTGCCTTTTTGAAATCCCTCGACAGCAAAACCTGGAAGGCTGTCATTAATGGATGGGAGGAACCTCACTATGCTGATGCTCAAGGAAATCAAACTAGCACTAAACCAGAAAAAGAGTGGAGCGCGGAAGAAGATGAAGCAGCCCTAGGTAATTCTCGTGCACTCAATGCTATATTTAATGGAGTAGACATGAATGCGTTTCGACTTATCAACACGTGCACAAGTGCCAAAATTGCTTGGGACACTCTTGCTGTTGCTTATGAGGGTACATCCAAAGTCAGAGAACAAAAGTAACAGTACCTCACGACCAACTTTGAAGCCCTTACCATGAATGAAGACGAAACTATAGCTGAGTTTAATGTACGTATCAAAGATCTAGCCAATGAATCATATTCACTTGGCAAGCCTATGACCGATGAAGATTTAGTCAAAAAAACGCTGAGAGCCCTAAGTCCTAAATTCAAGATGAAGATCACAACCATAGAAGAAGTTCATGACTTAAAGACGCTGAAGTTCGATGAGCTCATGGGATCTCTTATGACCTTCGAGCTTTCCCTACCTCCTATCGAGAAAAAGCATAAAGGTGTAGCTTTCAAAAGTTCTACCCAAAAGCAGAAAAACTTGGCGTGCTCGGATTCGGATAGTGAAATTGATGAGACTATCGCTATGCTGGCCAAAAACTACAATAAAGTCATGAAAAGATTTAACCAGATGACAGGAAGGAATGCCACCCGAGAAATCAGAGACAAGTCTCAGCACAAGTTCAAGAAGTTCGAGAGCACAAATAGCGATGGTAGACGAGGTGAGCGATCAGGAAAAGAAAAAGGAGTTCAGTGCTTTGAATGTGAGGGGTATGGGCACATGCAGAAAGAATGTCCTCACTTCTTAAAAAAACTGAAGAAGGGATTCAATGCCTCTCTAACTGACGATGAAGATGAAGAAGACAGTGACTCTGAGCATACAACTAACTATGTTGCTTTTACTGCCTCCACTATAGATCAACCATCCGAGAGTTCAAAGAAGTATGACTCTGATGATAAGCTATCCGATAACACTCTCAACAACGCATACAACGAATGGTATGTCAAGTGGCTTGAAGACTCTCAGGTAATTGAAAAACAAAATGCTCTCATTCTTTCTCTTAATGAAGACAAGTCACGACTTCTCGAAACTACTGTTGATCTGAAAAGGGAAGTGACTCGGTTAAAAAGCGAGTTAGAACAAGTCACCAAGTCTGTAAAGATGATGAATCCAAGCACTGACACTTTAGATCAAATTCTCTCGATCGGAAAACCAGCTAGAAATATGGAAGACCTTGGATATTCGAAAGAAGCTTCATCATCACACACCTTCTTCGTTCCTCAGAAGGTTGTCACCCACAAGCCCCGTCAGATGTCTACTAACTTCACACCTAATCAAGCGACCATAAAGCCTCATATCCTGGTCGCCCCTGGGACAAAGAACAAAAGACATAACTGGGTATGTCACCACTGTGGACGAAGAGGTCACATTCGACCTTTCTGCTATCGTCTATATGGAAGGAGCTTTGTCAAGCAAAGGACCACCATCAAGAAAGCCCAACCACATAAGGAATGGCGAGTCAAGGAGGTAAACTATCGAGCAAATATTGCTTACACCGCTCTAAAAGCTTCAATTAGCAATGATTGGTACTTTGATAGTGGATCCTCTCGACATATGACTGGTAATAGCTCATTCTTGGTTACCTTAATACCTTGCACTAATAGCTTTGTCACCTTTGGTGACGGGGTAAAAGCTAGAGTACTTGGAAAGGGAAAACTCAACCTTCCCAACTTGCCATGCTTGAAAGAGGCCCTACTGGTAGAAGGTCTTACAGCCAACCTCATCAACATCAATCAAATATGCGACCTGAATCTAGATGTCAACTTCACTCGTGACAAGTGCATTGTCAAAGACGAACACCAGAAGGAAGTCATGACAGGTCACAGGTCTCTTGATAACTGTTATCTATGGTCTCCAACAGTCACAACCTTGCCAACCAAGTGCCTTTTATCAAAAGCACAAGAGACGAAGCTATGGCATCAAAAACTTGGTCACATCAATTTAAGGAGCATGCAGAAAATTCTCTCTGAAAAGGCGATCATTCGAGTTCCCAACCTCAAGATTGTTGAAGGAAAAATTTGTGGAGAATGCCAGATTGGGAAACAAGTTAAGACGTCACACAAGAAGGTACAACATCTTACCACTTTTCGTGTTCTAGAACTTCTACATGTTGACCTTATGGGACCTATGCAAGTAGAAAGTCTAGGAGGTAAGAAGTACATATTTGTCTGTGTCGACGACTTCTCAAGGTACACCTGGGTTGACTTTATTAGAGAAAAGTCAGACACTTTCTCAGTCTTTGAAGCCCTATGTCAGAGAGTTCAACGAGAAAAAGGAGAAGTCATTGGCAAAGTCGTCCGACTCAGAAGTGATCATGGAAAGGAGTTTGAAAACATCAGCTTCGCAAATTTTTGTGATGCTGAAGGAATAGCTCATGAATTCTCTGCCCCCATCACTCCTCAGCAGAACGGGATCGTGGAAAGGAAAAATCGTACTCTTCAAGAAATGGCAAGAGTCATGATACTAGCCAAAGACATCCCGCAGCACTTATGGGCTGAAGCTTTGAATACGGCTTGTCATATTCATAATAGAGTGACCCTCCGCCCTGGAACATCGCTCACTCTTTATGAAATATGGAGGGGGAGGAAGCCTAATGTCAAATATTTTCATGTCTTTGGATCGATCTGCTACATACTTGCAGATAGGGAACCTCGACGTAAAGTTGATCCTAAAAGCGATGAAGGCATCTTCCTTGGCTATTCCAAAAATAGTCGGGCCTTTCGAGTATTCAACAAACGCACCCGGTCTATCATGGAATCCATCAATGTTGTAATTGATGATAGTTATGAGCAACCCAGTGACGATGAGGAAGAAGTCCTAAATCTCTCAAGAGAAGTCAGGCCAGAATTCAGAGTCGAAGATCGCAACAAAGAATCTGAAGCCGAAAGCCCAATCATCTCTGACAAAGAGGCATCTCCCATAGAATAGAGAGCTCCTTCCAGAAGAATTCAGAAGAATCACCCATCCCAGGATGTGATAGGAGACATCAATGAAGGAGTGCGAACTCGACAGAAAGCACCTATAAACTACAAAGAGATGATAGGTAACATTTGCTTCATTTCTAAAATTGAACCAAAGAATATACAAGAAGCCATCAATGATGAATACTGGGTCTGCGCCATGCAAGAAGAATTGGTTCAATTTGCAAGGAATGTAGTCTGGGAACTTGTACCCAAACCAGACAAAGTCTATATTATTGGAACAAAGTGGATATTTAAAAACAAGACTGATCAGCAAGGAAATATCACTCGAAACAAAGCAAGACTGGTGGCACAGGGGTACATACAAGTAGAAGGAGTTGACTTCGAAGAAACGTTTGCTCCAGTAGCCAGACTGGAAGCCATCCGACTTCTTCTCAGCATAGCATGCCATCTGCAGTTCAAACTCTATCAGATGGATGTAAAGAGCGCCTTCCTAAATGGAAATCTCAACGAATGTTGCTCAACCAAAAGGATTTGAAGATCATGACTCTCCTCATCATGTCTACAAACTAAAGAAAGCTCTCTACGGCCTCAAACAAGCTCCACGAGCATGGTATGAACGTCTTACCCAATTCCTAGTACAGAATGGCTATATTCGAGGGGGAGTAGACAAAACTCTCTTTGTGAAGAAGGAAGGAAGGGACATCATGATTGCCCAAATATATGTCGATGATATCGTATTTTGAGGAAAGTCAGACAAGATGGTGGAACGTTTCGTACAACATATGCAGTCTGAATTTGAGATGAGTATGGTTGGTGAGCTCACATACTTCCTAGGCTTTCAGATCAAACAGATGAAAGATGGAATATTTATCTCCCAAAGAAAATATGCAAAGAATATTGTGAAGAAATTCGGGTTGGAAAAGGCTTCACACAAAAGAACCCCCATTGTCACTCATGTTAAATGTACAAAGGACGATCTTGGAGAACCAGTTGATCAAAGCCTCTATCGAAGCATAATTGGAAGTCTTCTCTATCTCACCGCAAGTCGACCCGACATTGCTTTCTCCGTAGGAGTCTGTGCTCGATATCAAGCCAATCCAAAAGCTAGTCACTTAACTTATGCTAAGAGAATAATAAGGTACATCTCGGAAACCTCTGAATTAGGCTTGCTATACTCTTTTGATACCTCTCCTACTATTGTTGGATACTGTGATGCTGACTGGGCGGGAAGCACACCAGATCGAAGAAGTACCTCTGGAGGTTGTTTTTATCTTTGGAACAATCTTGTGTCTTGGTTCAGCAAAAAGCAAAATTGTATTGCTTTGTCTACTGCTGAGTCCGAATATATTGCAGCTAGAAGTAACTGTACTCAGCTCCTTTGGATGAGACAGATGTTGGCAGAGTATGGGGTCAAGCAAGAAGTCATGACCTTATTCTGTGACAACATTAGTGCAATCAATATCTCGAAGAATCCAGTTCAACACAGCAAAACAAAGCATATTGATATCAGACATCACTTTATTCGAGAGCTTGTAGAAGAAAAGAAGATAAAACTCAAATACCTACCCACTGAGAAACAAATTGCTGACCTTCACAAAGGCATTAGATGCTAATAGGTTTGAAAGTCTAAGGTCATCCCTTGGACTTTGCCGTCTTGAGTAACCAGAAGTCAAGAAAGAAGAGGAAGAGCTTTTAGTTGATTTTACTCTCTCTCTCTATCAGGACCAGAAAGGGTCCACAAAATCAAACCGGGCCCAAAATTCTTTATTATAGTCCAGTTGAAATTTGTTTAAAATTCAAAAAGGGAAAAGGAATGATTGCAATCTGACAATGAACCAATCAGCACTCGACCTTTTCGACTTCCGCGCAGAAAAGTTCTGCACACCCCTTCCACCTTCCCAAAACCGCTAGGGCACCGCAAAACCAAAATTAATCTGCACTATTAGCAGTTTGCTCTTCTCTTCCGAAACAAGTCTAATCAAATCCTCCTCTCAAATGGTCGGAACCAGAAGCAGACGTGTTCCCTCTGCCTCCAAGAAACTGCGAGCCAAGATGAGGGTGAAGATGATCGCCAGGGAGTTATCGGCTTCGAAATCTTCAACAAACAAACATGGAGTGAAGATTCGTGGAGGAAATTCCTCAGGGGAGGGTGCGGCAAGACCTCAGGGAGCAACGACCTTGTCTCCAACTCTTGCACCAATGGAGGCAACCCCCACTGTTGAGAAGGACAACACTTTGTCCAAAGTCGCTAACCTTGAAGAAGAAGGGTCTCACTTCACTCAGACGCCACTACAAGGTAACCCTATTGTCCCTCCTGAAGTAGATCCAGTAGATAAGAATCTGCCTGAAGAAACTCTAGGAACCCCCGTTCCTGAGATTCATGACACTAGCTGTGAAGATCGATCTAGCCCCCCAAAATAAAGGCGTGCACCAGAAAAGTCCCCACTAAACGAAGCCATGCAGAAAGTCGATAGTCCTCTTGTCGCTCCGGACAGTGACTCAGGCTGAATGAAGATACGGAAGCCATACCGGAAGTCCCTCAACCTTTAGCCGATCTTGTCAACACAGAAGAAATAGATACGGCCAATACTATGGAAGAAGAAGCTACACAAGAGGACAGAACGCCTCTAAAAGAATCTGTGCCCAAAGGGCTTAAGAAAAGAAAACAACCAAAGAGAAACTTGATTGATGAAGAAGAAGAACCACTAGTGCCGAGAAGACTAACCCCGAAACGAAAAGCTACAGAAAAGGCACCTGCTCCTAAACCGGTAAAGAAGTTAAGAAAGAAGTCATCCACTTCGGTAACAACCCCTGCTCCAGAACAAGAAGACTCAGAAGAAGAGGAGGAAACTCGTGTCTTACCCCCACGGGTCAAGAAGTCTATGGGAGGTCTGAAACTCCCCAAAAACGTTCCTAAAGCCCCAACTGACAATGTCTCATTTCATTCAGTAGACAATGCTGTCAAGTGGCAATACGTGTACCAGCGAAAGATCTACCCAGAGAGAGAGCTCTCTGCAGAAACTCAAGGAATGAACGCAGTTGTGGAACTCCTCCGTGGCTCAGGCCTAACCAACACGGTCATCAACATCGGACCATTCTACCCCTCTTTGGTCAAGGAGTTCATCGTCAATCTCTCGAGTGAGTTTAATGATCCAGAAGACGCTGAGTATAAGAAGGTCTTTGTTCGGGGAGAGTGCTTTGAGATATCTTCCTCCACAATCAATGCTTATTTAGGCAAAGCGGCCCCAGAAGTCACTCCAGACGCCCCCTACTTGAACAAAGTGGCTTTTGAGATCACTGGAGGAAGGAAAAAGGCTTGGCCCTTCAAGGACACCATTGGGGCTGCAGAACTAACGGCCAAGTATTCCATTCTATACAGAATTGGTCTGGCAAACTAGGTGCCCTCCACTCACGGGTCTAGCATCAAAACAGAACTAGCAAATCTCATCTACCAAATAGGTACGCAATCCCCCCTTGACTTTGGTTCATATGTCATTGAGCATCTCGTCAAACATGCCAAGTCATGTGCTGTCAAACTACCTATTGGTTTTCCATTATTGATCACTGGACTTCTCCTCGAACAATGTTCTCACATTGTTCGAGATACTGATACACCTGGGAAGAAGCCTCTGCCTCTCACTATAAGTCTCAAAAACTTTGAGGGCAAGCATATGAGAGATCTCGCTCCTCCCGTGGCCAAAACATCTGAAGCTGGTTCCAGCTCACATCCTTCTGGACCTCTCAGCACCAGGATGGAGGATGAACTGGTGGACATGATCAATGACATGGAAAAGATAATTGCTGCGCTATCTACCCGTAAGACTGCATGTGAAGCCCTCCTACATGACCTCCTCACCGCTCCTGCTGAAGATGACGATGATGTCGATGACTCCACCTCTTTTTAAATATTTCTCTAATTTAGTCTGATAAGTTGTTTCAAACAAACTTCTTAAATCCTCGGGGACTGTCCGAGTTAAATTCCTGCACTTTGTGACATTTTCTTTTGGATATTTGCTCATGATTTGAGCTGGTTTATACCCTGCTATTATTCGAAAATCGTGGTATGATTGCCTTTGGCAATTTTGTTAGACAATCAGGGGAAGATATAAACGCTAGACGCTCGGTGCCAGAAGTCACGAAGTCGCGAAGTCATGCCAGAAGTCGCGAAACCGCACCAGACGTCCGCGCCAGAAGTCACGCCAGAAGTCGTGCCAGAAGCTCCAAGGATGTTGTATGCACCAGACGCTTTTAACCTCTACTTAGACATCGCTTGCTGTGCATAACTGCCACAAGATGACAATGTGCTTTTAAACCTCTACTCTGACATCGCTTGTTGTGCGTAACTGCCACAAGATAACGATGTGCTTAAAAATGGTGTTTGCCTAAAAAATTGCCAAAGGGGGAGATTGTTGCTACGTTTAGTGTTGGCATAATTTTTTTAGTGCAAAAGTAAGAAGTCAGTACAATATGTTACAAGACATTTGGAACGACTCATTACGCTCCAGATTAGGAAAGGCATGAAGCTTTCCTATTTAGAGTCGCTTGAAACATGACGTCACAACAACTGAAAGACTTGGAGCGCAAGCGTGTGACGTCAACAAGCCCAGGCGACTTCCAGCTGTCATTAACACGTCAGCAAAGGCGGCAACGGCTTGCCTAATTTACTTAGGAAGTCTGAGACTTCCTATTCCTAATCCAAGCCAGATTAGGAATGTGAAGCTGCTATAAAAAGCCTGGGCTTGCCCATTAGCAGCTTGTCCATTCTTGTTCTTAATTTGCTAAATTTCTCAGAGCTCTTAACCGTGCACCATTGGCGTGTTGAGAGGCTGATTAGTTTGCTAGAACGGCTTTGCTTTGATTAAACATCAATTCGCGAAGATTGAGTGTTTGATCGATTAGGGTTCTTGTGTTCGTGATTGAAGATTCACACATCTGTCAAAGAAGACTACGACACCGAGCATAGACGCTTGCTCGAAGGGTGAAATTGAGAGGATCTCAAAGACAGGGGGAGAGGACCCTGGTCGAGGTTGTTCACGGTGAGATCTATAGTAGCTTAGGAAAATAGCTTGTGTGATAGCTAGTTGGTACTTGAAGTTGTACTATTGACTACCATATAGTGAAAAACCTTTCCACTGGCAAAGTGCCCCCAGACGTAGGTGACGTTGCACCGAACTGGGTAATCATCTATGGTGTCGTTATTATTACTTGTTTATTGTTTAAAATACGGTTTGCGTTTTAGGCAAGTTGTCGACACAAAAGTTACGACTTTGTGTTCGACTTCTTGACTCGGCTACGAATCAGAATTTCAGAGATGGTTGCCTTCCCAAGTCTGTTGTTTTGTTTATTATAATTTATCGATTAATTTATTAATGAAATTTTGTTAATTTTCTAAGCAAAGTTATGATAGGATTAAGCGCAAGGTTGGTTCATTTGATAAACGAGTCAATCTCAAACTCAATCTATTATAGTTTGTAAAGTTCGAGAACTGAGTCATTTCAAAATTTATAAATACATGAAGGGTAAATTTGAATCCAAATAAAAAGAGGACTATTATGGACGCGGCTTCCGATTGAAAGTAAAAGAGACAAATGAAGAAAGGAAGTGAAGGAGTTGAGAGAATTATGCATGGACGCATGGATTTCCAATTAACAAAATTGTTGTGCATCCAACCCTCATCATTGCCTGACAAGTTCTCATTGATCAAATCATGAATTACTTAATTGTGTTGATAAAAATAGGGTAGATATACTATTAATGATATTAATTGCCTTAAACTAAATAGTCTAAAATAATATATCATCCCTACATAAGTGAATTGTCCCTCGTGTCTAGGATTATCACTCTGGGTGGCGATTTACGCGGCCGAAGGTCTACGACTGGGTTCGTTTCGGCGACGACATACGCGACAATTGGTCTGCGAATGGGGAGGGCTAACATCTCCTAGAGTTCGTTGTCTGCGATTGAGGTCGGCGAGTTAGGTGGTCAAATGAAGGTTGGGGGTTCGGTGCGTTGAGATCGAATATGGTGGGAGAGAGGACTCCCGACAGTGAGCAAGGCCTGGAGGCAGAGGTGGCAAGGTCTATGATTCCTGGGAACACAACAGGAGGACATGGGATTTTGGGACTGGTTGTCCTACGTCTGAGCATCACCAGCACCGAGATGGAGGAGATGTGTTTTTTCCTTTGAAATGGGAAGGAGGTCACCGGTCACTATGGCTTGGTGGAGGGAAAAATATCAGCGAGCCTGGTTCTCTGGAGGATGAAGGCTCGGTAGTGGGAGGGTCAGGCATCCTCTAGCGTTGCTGGGCAGATTCGTGTAAGCGCATTAAATTAGAGGGTCTCGATTTGCTTAAGCTCTAACATGTTTCCCTGATGCTACATTGAGCCAATTGGGAGACGAGATGGATCAAAGCTTTCGATCCGAGAAGAGAAATGAAGGGGATTGACTTGGTTTGCATAAATATTTGGGGTGTTGTGTTGGATGTTTGATATAAGATTGTCACGAGATTTCTCCACCAGCCAACTCAGGTGGAGGCCGTTTGTTTACAAAAGTAACTTGGTGCTACGCATGAAATAACTTTTAGAGGAGTTCTTGTATGGGGTACGTGGGGATTCTCAACCCATTTGAGTTAGAGGCCGCGAGCTCTCAAGATATCTTTCGAAGGGCAATCAATTTAATTTTGGATAAGAATCAATGTACTATGCAGGTGATTAAATCATGATGGTTCTTGAAAAAAAGTACTTTTATTGTTTGGACTATTTTGCATTACTTATTTAAATTAAAATAAGGCTATACACTAGAATAGGCAAATACCTTATTTTATTCTGACACCACCAATTTATTATCTGTTACATATTATTAATATTACTGTTTTTATCTGTATCTTCAATATATTATTGGGGTAATTCTATGTCAGTACTCCAATTTTGCCTTATTTTCAAATCAATACCCCAAATTACAGGTTACTACTTGTACTATGCAACTTTTGCATGTCACTGTCCTCTATTTTTTTTAGGTTTCATTTAGTTGCACCGTCCATTACAGAGTTAAATTTGATGTAAAAAGTCCATAATACCCTTATATTAAAAAAATATATCTTTTGAAACTTTTTTTGAAAAAAAATTTCTTATCAGATAAATAATAAAATACTGAATTCAAAATTATTTTTTTTCAAAAAAAATTATTTTTTCAAAAAACTATTTTAAATAAAAAACCATTTTAACAAAGTTTTTATTTTATTTTTAATATTATTTTAAAAATTATTATTTAAAAAAAAATATTCAAATCAGTTTTTTTATTATTTATTCTATAAAAAAATTCTACCAATAGGTTCCGTTATTATACATACTCTTGTCTTACACTGTTGGTGGCCCTTTTGGCAAAAAAAAAAGAAGAAAAGGCGTCGACGTTGGAACCCCGTTCTATTAGTCTACCATCATTCTCATCACCGTGGAAAGAGACCCAAATCTCCTAAGACCACTTTGGTGCCACCGGATCCCTCGGACGATCTCCCTTCCAAAGTGCTCAAGGTATCTTCCTCTCAGTCGTGCCCGTCCGGGGTACGTCAATTTTTTCCTCTCAGATGATTCAAACTTTTAAAGACATCGAGACTGAGAATCTCAACAAGCTCAATTTAAACCTTTGTGTTTTGTTTTCTGGTCTTTTTATCATTCCTTCTCTCCATATTTTCTTGTTTTCTCGTTTCTTTTATTCTCATGATATATTGTCTCTCGCTTTGTTGATGTATCTGTCCGGCTGTTTCTTTTATTTGGAAAATCTAGCTAGCTATAGTCTCATCAGTAAAATCTTTCCATTTGCCGATAAAAAAAACTCTTGTGGTTGTAAAAACTCTTGTGGTTGTAAACATAATCTGAGTAATTGTTTAATTTTCTCATCTGCATGTAGATTCTTTCCTTTATTAATGTTGGTGATTTGCCTATGTTCAACAATTTAACTGAGCTGCGAATTGGAATAAACGATTTAAGAGGCCAAGCAGCTACTATATTGATATTGCTTTTATGATTTATCCCACTTTAGGGATAGATTTTCAAATGTTGAAATAGTTAAATATAATTATGGTTTGAATTTATGTAGGTTTCTTCATAGTAATGTTCATATAAATCTTTTGCCTTCACTTCATGAAGTAACTTAGTAGCTTCTTGTTAATCTTGGCCTCTTCTTCTGAGGAGATGCAAAACAGTACTACTTGAGAATTTTAGCATATCTTATGATGACTTTGTCCACAGATGAAGCAAACATGGTTGGAAACTAGAGTATTTTTAACAAGAGTATTGTACTAGAAAGTTCTCAAGAACAAGACAGCCATAGCTAGTCCTAAAACCGCCCCGTTGCCATCCTTTAGTTTTCGGGACAAGCCCAGACTAGTACTCTGTTGTTGGAACATTTCCAGATGGTTCCAAATAATAGTTAACCAACCATTATGTAAGCTTTGAAAAGATTAATGCAACTGAGAACCAAATATATAGACTATACAAAGTAACTGCAAAAGTAATGCTATTCGAACATACTCACGGGTCCTATTCAACTGATTTGATCAACCATTTGTAGCTTTTACAATAGCTTTGATTTTGCTTCGATCCCAATGGTCTATATCAATGCTAATTTCACGAGAGAATCAAGGTTCTTGCAGCTACAACCTTTTGCCATATGAGATTCATACCTGAAATCTTCAAGATTCGGGGCACCAATAACAACGCGGTACTCATACTTGTCGGATGAATAAACAGTATCCCAATGTTATACTGTCAAGGACTTCTGATGCAGCGTACGTGGCTAAGAAGAACTCTTTATCAAGTTCGTTAATTCTTGCGAATACCGAATGTGATATATTTGAGGGAAACCTCGATTTTTTATTAAACTTCAAAACTAATGAATAACATAAACGGCTAACAGTGTTTAAATAGCCAAAACCTAATTGCAGAAAAGGAAATTCTAAACTTATTGGAAAAAGGAAAGAAATTATAAAAATTGTAAATAGTGCCCGGAACTTAGAAAATTACGATTTTGAACCCCAAGATGACCGCGATTTTGCTCGGAACGCCGTTTCCGCCCAGAAAACACTAGTATTTTGTCAAAATCCGACACTTTCTTGTTTTGCACTGCATCAACTTCAGTGCAGGATTATTAGTAATGTGAATCTGCAAATTAATGCTTGAGAACAGGACAGCCAGAAGGCTTAGTTTTCCTAATTTTACATAGGTTTCACTTTTTGTTATACAAACGTTAGTCATTCGTAACACAAATACACAGACGAGTATAGTAACTGCTAGGGTATGTATAATTTGTTTAGTTCTTCAAAGTTTACACACACGGCTCAGTCCTCAATATTACACAAAATCACGATGCGTATCACTCCCAAATTAGGATATTCTTTGTTTGGATTTCCAGCCTTACACAGAAAGTTCACGAACAAAAGGGAAAGACATTGTGTCTATAATGGAAAGTATATCTACATAAAATGAAAACACAGGTCGACGTGGTGAATTTATAGTGGAAAATGTAAAAATAACATATTATCCATATTGGGGCACACTTCATTGTGAATTTTCCTTCTGTCCGAACAGTGTGAACTCGTTGTGAGCCGCTCATCTAGCGAGATTAAAACAGCGCAAGACATGTGGCAGGAGCACACTGTGCACTTAAGTGAGGGATAGTTCCGTATTTGTGCACGCGTGTGAACAGTAAATTTTTTAGTTTTGCCCAGTACAACTTTGTGTTCAAATTGGGAGTAAAATGTTCAACATTAGAAGTAGAATGTTTAACATTGAGAGTAAAATGTTTAACATTGGGAGTAGAGTAGAACGGTCAAAATTCAGTTAAATCTAACAACTCTATTTTTGTGATGACCAAAATGTCTTCCTTACATAATTACCAAATTTTTTAATTATTTGATGAGCTATTGAATGATCATTTTACCCTTTACTAAATAATAGAGTAAACTCATGATTTGAGGGCAATTTTGTCTTTTTCTAGAAATAATTAAAATAAAAAAGTTATGTGGAATGACTATTTTGCCCCTTTTCATCCTTTTGATATATATTATGGAAGGGTATATTAGTCTTTTAATAAAGGGATAATTCCAGGTGGCTACACTTAGATTTTGCAATCTCCCACTCATCTCCACGCGCGGCCTCCTTGACGCCATCTCCCACGCACTCTCCCACCACCGCTCCGCCTCCTCCGAGACCGCCGTCCAGTCCTGCGCCGCCACCCTCCACAACCTCCTCGCCGCCGCCGACTCCGACAGTCACCGCTCCATCGTCGGCTCCAAGCGCGACATCATCTACGCCCTCGTCGACGTCGTCAATACCCCGACCTCCCCGAAGAGGTCGATCAAGGACTCGCTGAAAGCTCTCTTCGCCATCTCGCTCTACCAGCCCAACCGCGCCGCGCTGGTCGAGCTCGGCGCCGTCGGGACGCTCTTCTCGCTGGTGCTCAAGGATGGGCGCGTCGGGATCGTCGAGGACGCCACGGCGGTGATCGCCCAGGTCGCCGGCTGCGAGGAAAGCGAGGACGCGTTCTCGAGGGTCTCCGGGATCGAGGTCCTGGTCGATCTGCTCGCTCCCTTATTGGCAGGTACAATAAAATCGAGATCCAGTTGGGAAATTTGGGTCATTGTGAGGGAGCTCGGGAGCAGGAGGAACGGGAGCAGTGCTCCGACGAGAAGAGGAGGTGGAGGCGGAGGCGAGGTGGAGGAGAGGGAGCTCGAGGGGGCGAGGCTATAGGATTGGGTTGGTGAGGGTGAAGAATGGCATGTGTTTGAAAATTAGATGAATATGTGAGGGCATTTTAGTCTTTTCAATCCAACTATAATAACTCTTTAAACCTGAAGGGCATTTTAGTCATTTCACATGAAGAAAACGGTAAAAACTAATAGAATTGGACGGAAAATGAAAAGTGAAAATTTTGCACATTGTAGGCGTAGTCAGCTGGAAAAAAAAATTCTAAGTGTAGTCAGGTGAAAAACAGCAAAATCTAAGTGTAGCCACCTGGAATTATCCCTTTAATAAATGCTTTCCAATTTTAAAAGAATTGTTCATATTTCCCCTAAACCCATTAACCCAATCCCTCACCGCCTAATTGATCCTCTCCAACCCATACTGAACATGCTAAACCAAGAGTCCTCCATAAACAAAAAACGACTCTCCCATAACCAACAGACACACGGTGATGAGCGAGCCACCGGTCCTCGTTGCCGCCGGGATCGAGCACGTCCCCGATTCGGACCACCGTGGCAGAGCCGTCGACCCATTTATCGGAGGCGTCGATCAATCTGGCGTCGAAGACGGTGCCGTCCTCGCCGACCACGAACCATCGGGCCTCCGGCAATCCAAGGTGGAAGCTCTCTGCGACGATCCTCGAGATACGGAGGCCGGAGGGGTAGCCTGTCGGTTTGGAACCGAGAAATTTCAATGGAGGGAGTGAATCATCGAGGTCGAGGACGAGCTCGTCGAGTCAGACGTGGCCGCACATCTCCACCGTACGCCACTACAGCTTGAGGAACCCCTTGCGGCGGCTCCAGAGATGGGACGAGCCGGCGATTCCCAAGACGACGTGGTTGAGCGAGATCTGGTCTGGTGAGGGAGAGAATTGAGGCGGCGGAGGGAAGGAGACAAAGGAGAGTTGGTCCAAGGAGGAGTGGACCCAATGGTGGTTGCGTAATTGACGATTGAAATCTCGCCTGGTGGTGGCGTTGTCCACAAAATCGACGGTGGTGGTTCTAGAAATCTACGGTGACGACGGCGGTGGTGACATTGTCCATTATTGAAATCTCGACGAAGGGTGGTGAGGTGGTGATGAAATTGGGGGAGGTGGGTTGGGACAGTGAAGAAGAAGAAGAAGGGTTGGAGACGAAGGAATGGTTTTAGTTGAGAAGAAAGAACAAAAGTAGGGTTAGAATTGTAATTTTCAATGTTAATTTTAATATATATATATATATATACATATTTCATTTAGTTGAAAAGACAAGTGTACCTTTGAACTACGAGTTTATTTTGCTATATAATAAAGGATAAAGTAGTCATTCAACATTTTATCAAATAATTATTTAATTTGGTAATTATAATGGGAAGGGCGTTTTGGTCATTACAAAAATAAAGTTGTTAAATTTAACTAAATTTCGACTAAAGTGTTAACGTTTTAAATTTCAGGGATCGAGAAAAAAAAATTTCAAATTAGGTGACTGATCTTGAAATGAGGTTTCAGCGGGTGTGCTGATCTGTAATTACCCATTGTTTTATTTTTGCTAAATGAGCGGCTCACAACACGTTCGCACACAATTCGAACATAATTAAAGATGATTCACATCTGAATGTAATCTTATCATATTATATGTTTTAGTCCAACAACTGTCATTAATTTGTAGGTTTGCAACACAATTATGATTTACACCAAAATGCAGCCCTTAGTTAATAACAATTAATTAAAAAAACTCAAATAACACTTGGAACCGGTGCCTAAAAATCTTTGTATTGGGATTAGAAACTAAAAGGTTACTTTACCCAACTATTATTTATTAAGTTTAATATGCTATCTTTCTTTCGGCACAGAATTGATCCCTTCAAATGTATTGTGTGTACATTTTACTGCAAAATGGAATGCCTCCATATTATGACCATTAACTACACGTAGGTAAAATACTACAAATCTATAAAACAATATGTTCAAGGCATCAGATTCTTAATTAATTTGTGTGCGACGCACGTGAACAGTATGGAGTAGATAGTTGTGTGTTATATATATAAATAGATATAGTGTCGTTTGTTATGTATCATCTTAATTAAGAATTGGTTAACAATACATAATACCCTCAGCTGATCAATAAGCTTCCATATATGGCCTCTTGTTGTTGTGTTCCTATTATTCGGACCCCTCTTATTTCCTCTACCATGATCATCACCTGCAAGTCTCCAATTATGTGGCAGTGGCGTACACCCGCCTCTGCCTCTGCCTCCGCCTCCGCCTCCTCCTTCCAATCTGTCTCGACTGCCACTTCCATTCCAAGAAGATCCGGAAACTACCAGCCTTGTATTTGGGATGACACCTTCTTGCAGTCCTTGAATAATCCTTATGCTGTAAATGTTTTTATTTCTCATGCATATACACATGTCTAGCTTTATAATTAGTTATACGGAGAGAGAATCCAGCGAGAACCTCACCAGATCGTGAGAATTGTAAGCTGGCGGGCGCGAACACTTAGCACTCATGAGATGGCAGGCGCGAATTCTTTTTCTTTTGAATTTGACGGCTCCCTCGTTACACCACTCCCCCGACATGATTCACTTATAGGGTATAATATGGAACTTAATTAGTCCCCTGCCACATGACGTTTTCATATTGATTCTTATAGTTCTCACGCCTGTAGAGGTTCTCACTGGACTGTCCCTAGCTATACATGTTATAATGTTATATTTCGCATGCAGGGAGAGATATACGGTGAAAAGACTCTGAAAATGATTGGTACTGTGAGGACCATGCTAAACGATACGGATGGGCCCTCTAATGATCATAAACGTCTTGAGCTGATTGATTCCTTAGAAAGGCTCGGATTGGCTTACCATTTTGCGTCAGAGATAGATGATGTACTCGAACACATTTACAATAATACTTCTGAAATCGATGGTGATGTAAATCGTAGTTTACACACTACAGCTCTCAAATTTAGGCTCCTTAGAGATCATGGATACTATGTTTCCCAAGGTATCAAAAATCACAATCCGGTTTACAAGTAGATCGGTAGTATATTTTAATTGTTATGCTTTTGCAGACATTTTCAACAGTTTCATGGACAAAAATGGAGGTCTTGAGGAAAGCCATTTTGGTGATGTGAAGGGTGTGTTGAGTCTGTATGAAGCCTCATTCTACGGTATGGAAGGCGAAAGTCTTATGGACGGGGCCATGGACGTGACTACCAAATGCTTGAAAGGCGCAGAGGATAAGTTAGATGATAAAAACCTTGTCATGCAAGTGAAGCATGCATTGGAGGTTCCACTGCGCAAGAAGATGGAAAGATTAGAGGCAAGATGGTGTATAGAGGCCTTTGAGAGAATAGGGGACACCGATCCTATTCTTATTGAGCTGGCCAAGTTGGACTATAATCGAGTGCAAGCTCTGTTCCAGGCTGAAGTCAAAGACGTGTCGAGGTATATGCTTTAATCGTATTATTTGGCATGCTATCTACAATATTATATAGAGAAAAAATCCGCTACAAATCAAATACGAGTGTCCAAACGTTCAAACTGTAGAAATTGTGGTGCAAAGTCGTATAACCATGTGGAATTTTTAGTGCAAAGTTGTAGAACGTGATGGATCCGTGAAAATTAAAAAACCCTGTAGATACTGTAGTGTAAAGTTGTGAAACCACAGAGTTACTGTAGTGCAAAGTTGTAGAACGTGATGGACCCGTAAAACTTTTAAATGTGTGCTGTAGAACCTTACTGCCACGTGTCTCACGTAGAGACAACGCGCGTTCAGATCCGCGTTGATCCAAAGGTTGTAGAAGGGTCGGACGTTCTACAGCCGTTTGTAGCGGAATGTGCCCCATATTATATATAATCTTCGAATTCGTGATCTCTAATAACAATTACATTGTTTGGACGAGAAGATGGTGGAAGAAGAGCAATGTTGGAGTGAGTTTGAGTTTTGTTAGAGACAGAGTAGTAGCATCATACTTGTGGGGTGTTGGAATTGCTAAGCATCCTCAGTTCGGGAACTGTCGGAGAATGCTTGGTGAGGCTGTTTTGCTCATTACCTTTTTGGATGATGTGTACGACGTCTATGGGACGCTCGAGGAACTCCAACTCTTCACTGATGCAATTGAGAGGTAACGATTCAATGATTGGTTTCTTGATTATAGATGTGTAGTTTTCATTCAAACTTTTGAGTTTCAGGTGGGATGTGTTGGATGCGATGAAAAGACTCCCGGACTACATGAAGATAGCGTATCTCGTTCTCTTCAACTGGGTTCAGGAAAAGGCTTATGATGTCCTCGTCGAGCGGGGTTGCTACGTTGTGTCATATCTCAAGAACGCGGTAATTGTCGTGTACATCTTCCTTTTCCTCAATGTTTTCATATATTTCCAAGACATAACTTATTGTAATTGCAACTCGTAGTGGCTACGCTTACTGAGAGCTTACTTAGTGGAGGCAAAATGGTATCACGCCGGTTACCGACCGACATTGGCAGAGTACATGGACAATGCTTGTGTTTCCATTACGGCTCCAACTTTAGCAATTATGTGCTATGTGCTAGTGAATGACCCAATAGTTGAAAAGGATCTTCAATTCATTGAAAGCCTTCCAGACGTGTTAAAGTACACATCTTCGATTATCCGACTTGAAGATGATTTGGGAACTTCAAGTGTATGTAACTCGTATACATTTTGCATATCCTCCGTGGTTTCGATTCAATATCTAATGCCATAGTGTCATGAAATTGTTGGGGGGAAAGCAGGACGAGTTAAGGAGAGGAGATGTGTCGAAAGCAGTGCAATGCTACATGCAAGAAACAGGCGCCTCGGAGGAAGCCGCCAGAGAGCACATAAGGCAATTGGCTGGGAAGGCTTGGAAGAAACTCAACAAACTTGAATTTGAGGACATTCCCTTGTCAAGGACTTGTGTTCAATTCATGTTGGACTTCTCTAGAGTTGCTCATTTTTTTTACCGCCATGGCGATGGGCATGGTGTCCAAGATTACTTGAAGGAAATGGCATCGAATGTGCTGTTTGACCCTATTCTTCCCTTGGACTACAACGACATTGATGGAGCAGCATAAGAATCGGCCCTTCATAAATATATAGACTCTTACATATGATGTCACTATTTAACAAGTATTTTATCTTATTTTCACTTTCCATTATCTTGTACACATGACACTCGAACGTCATTTCCCACACAATAAATCAGTTTATAATATACTAATGGACAATATATTCAGCATGCGGAAAATAATTAAACATTGATGATGCAAAATTTTGAAAAATTTGATGAGGCCATGCTTTAAGTGGGTAGTCGGAACTTAGTACCATGCATTAGGTCATTAATTTGTTCTATAAATTGAGAATGAATATAAAAATTCACATGGTTTAATTTCGTAGTAATAAAATACATGAATTGTTTAACTGCTCAAATTACAATATATGATAAAGTTATTGACATGATTTCATTTATTTATTGTAAAAAGGGTGCTAGGAAGTTTGAAAGGGCTTACGATGTGTGTATCCCGCCAAAAAAGGAGAAAATCCTGAGTCCTGAATTGATTCATCATAAATGGGGAAAAGAGGCCTAAGATATGTGTATCCATGGAAGTGTGGTCCTAATTGGGATTCACGTCATGTGGAGTAAGTCTGCCGAACCTTTTATCAAAGCCCAAAGAGAAAAACTAAAACTAAAAAAAAAAGAAAAAGAGCAATAAATAAAAATAGAAAAAGAAATAATGTCATGAAGTAAAGTTAAAAAGAGAAATTTAGTCAAGATTTTGAAACTTATGACATTTTTGTGCTTTAAATGGTTAGAAAAATTGATTCATTGCATAAGACTACGGGTTGAAAATGTGTGAATTTAGTAGAAGCTAGATATGGTTGGGGTTTAAGTGAATATCGTTTAAGTGCGAGCAAATCTTTTGTGCGGGGTGTTAAATCGGCTACATCAAGACTGAGTTTCTGACATATTCTTATAACACTTTAGGTTTTTATTGCCCTTGATATTAGTATTTTATTCATCCAAGTGCCATTTTATGCCTCACGGGTCCTTTGAGTGTTGTTTTATAGGTTTAAGTCAAAATGTGAATTTTTTTAGCAGAAATCGGTAAAGCAAATCCTGGAGCAAAGCTGCAACCTTGAGCGGCATAGATTTCTCGTCCGAACTTCGTTTTGGACATATGATTTATCAAAACGAACGAAATTAAAAGATTTACAACCTTGTAAAAAGAAGTTTTTGGAAAATTCCGACATCTGTACTTGAGATTGCTCGGGGGATTTCCTGATCGACCAGAAGTCATCCACTTACATGATTGCACTTTGGAGGTAAGCTTGTCCTAGAGTTTTTTTATAGCAATGTTGTGAAACTCTTGATTTCTCCCCCAAGAACTCGGTGCAATTGAGTTGATCTTGTATGTGTACGTGTTCCCTTATGAATATAACTATTTTCCTTAATGGATTTGCCAATCTTCCATAATGTGACTGAATTGGGCTAATTGGAGTCAGCTAATGTTGAGTGGCTGCTGTTTTCTCAATTGCTTCACAACTCGATAAATATGTGAAATTACGTTAAGTAGCAGGGACAAGATGTCGAACAAAATATTGTAACAATTGGTTCGACAACTTGCCTAATCAAAGTTTATGGACAATAAATAGTAAAGCAGTAAACAGAAGACACACAATATGTTTACCTAGTTCGGTGATTCCGCACCTACGTCTGGGGGCACACTATCAACGGAAAGGTTTTCACTATTCGGTAGTCAATAGTATAACTTCAAGCATCAACTAGCTATCACACAAGGTATTGTCCTAAGCTACTAGAGATCTCACCATGAACAACCTCGACCAGGGACTCCCCCTATCTTTGAAATCCTCTCAATTCCACCTTCGAGCAAGACTATGCTCGGTTGTGTTGTCTTCAACAATCTTCTTTGTGAGTTCTTCAATCACGAACAAAACCCAATAGATTATAGACACTCAAATCTCTTCGACTTGATGTATGCAATCGACAACGTCCTCTCTAAATTGATCAGCCTCTCAATCCGCTAGTCGTACACGGTTAAGAGCTCTGAGAATTTAGCACATAGAAAGGACCGAGTTGCTAAGGGAGTAGCACCTGCTTTTATAGCAACACATATTGCCTAATCGAATTCCTATTCGGATTAGGAAGTCTCTTTCCGCCTTGCTTTTCTGGCAAGTAACAAGTTGGCGTTGCCGCCCTCATTAAATTTTGCTTGTGTGTCTTTCTTCCAGCTGGACCTTGCCTAATTCATCCATTGTCTTTATTCCTTTGCGCGCGGAGCTTCTGTGCTTAAAGCAGGAAGTCTTTGATGTCTTGCCTAATCCTGCGAGTATCATGTTGCACCAACTGGGTTGCAACATGTTGTCTGACATCTTGATTTCGTACTAAAAAATATGTCAATACTAAACGTAGTAACAATCTCTTGATTTGGTAATTTTTTAGGCAAACATATTTTGTTGACGGTGAGCTTCGGGTGAGCACCGTTTCTGGCTAGCAGCGTCTTCAGCATCTTCGGTCGAGCATCATTTCCGGAGGGTCGTGTCTTTAGTTGTTCTTCAGTAAAACGTCGTCTTCTGTAGAAAGGTTACAACATGTTGTGACACATGTTCCGTAGTTCGTCATATAACATGTGGTAACATGTTGTGACATGTTCCATCAGGCTATTCATCTTCATGATGTCTTCAGTAGCAAGGCACATAACGCGTGGTAACATGCCGTGACACATGTTCCATCGTGTTTGAGCAATAAGACACCAATATATTTTTTGGATGGATTGAAACTGCCTTCCGTAATTCCCCCCCCCCCCCCCCTGATTGCCTCAAAAATGGTAAAAGGGTAACATCAAGGAAGAATTTTGACAAACCATAAAGAAAAATCAGCTCTAAACACGAGCAAACTAACCCCTAACCGCGGGGAAAAATCCAAGCTCCACCAAAGAGAAAATACAACATTGTTCAAAAAGTAACCCGGACAATTCTCGAGGATTCAAATAGTTTTTAGAATTAAAATTTTTATAGCAGAGAGTAAGATGTTCTTTATGAGGAGGTGGAGTTTACAACTTCTTCTTCAGCAGCAGGATCCTCATCTTGGGTGGCTAACAGGTCGTGGACAAGGATTTCGTAGGTAGCTTTTCTACTGGTCAGAGTTGTAATGGTTATCTCAAGATCTGTGATTGTCTCCATGAGTTCATGCACTATCCTATGTTGAGAGATCCGTTTGGTTGTGAGCTGCTTCCTGCTTCAGAGGGCTTGGTAGAAGGTGATGCCATATCACGAGCATGCTTTCCTTCAAATAGTTTGTGGCTTATACTGAGCTCAAGCGGCCGTTTACCAGCGACGTCAAAATCATGCAGGATGGTGGAACATTGTTGTAGTATCAACCCAGTGATCAAGGAGGGAAAACCAATAGGGAGTTTGATAGCATATGATCTTGCATGTTTTACCACATGATCAATAACAAAAGAACCAAAGTACAGAAGAGAATTCATACCTATTTGGTAACTGATCCTGGCAAGCTCTAGTTTGACACTTGACCCATGGGAGGAAGGTGTCCAATTGGCTACTCCGATACGGGTGAGGATAGAATATTTAGCGGTCAGTTCTGATGAATTCATGTTGCGTTTGAAGGGCCAGATCAATTTTCTTCCACCCGTAATCTCTTGGAAAACTCGATCAATGGAAAGAGCTTTTGGAGTGATATTAGATGTGCTTCTTCCCAAAAATGTATTGATAACTTTAGAAGTGATTTTGAAGCAATGACCTATAACATACAACTTTCTATACTCTTGAGATTAGTGGATTATCAAACTCTGTGGTTAGGTTCACATAAAACTCCTTTACTAGGGAAGGATAGTAGATACTGATGTTCGTGACCGTCTGTAGAAGATCTGAGCTTTGTAGAAGTTTGATGATCACCTTTATTTTCTGGGTCTCAGCAGAGAGTTCTCTCTCATGATGAATGGTTCGGTGGTGCTCAAATTTCCACTTTGTGGCACTCTTAACGGAGTGGAAGGACACATTATCCATAGGTACTTCTAGAACATTTTGAGGGAGTCTATGATCTTCTACTCTCTTCCTGGGGCTGTGGTCAGGGCGATTTGCTGGGTCCTCTTCTTCTGAAGTATCCACTATGGGTACTGTGGATGTTGGGACAGAAGTCTCTCCATTTTCTGGGACTTTTCTTTTAATCCCTGTCTCCTCCATCTTATTTGTACCTTTCCGTTTAGGCATCAAATTTCTTAGAGTAATATCATTCTCACTCCGAGGCTCTGTTTCCTTATCGATTAGCTCTCTTTTTTTATTGAGAGAGATTGGAGTTATTGGAGGACTCTGTTTTTTGGTATATTCTTCACCTCCTTCTGTTTCTAGTAATGGCTCTGCAGAAAGTGGGGTTTGTTCACTATGCTTAGATGAACCAGGTGTTATGGGAGTGGGAGTAGTGGATCAAGATGTCTATGATCCACGTCGCATTATGGGCCGTTTCTCACTCAAGCCCATAAGTAGTGGTGTCCACACCAACATGTAGTCAGAAAAAGGAAACACAAAGTTGGTTCTGAAGAGTCTCCAAGATCCTCCAATATTCTCATTCCTAGTTTGCCTAAAACTCTACAACTACTTTTTTTTTCTCTTCCTTTTTTCTCTTCTAATTGTTCTCTCTTCCAAAAGCTTGCAGCTTGTTTCGTCCCTCTATTTGCATTCTTCATCATGGTGGGAACAAGAAGTGGTAGAGTTGCAGCCAACTTCGGAAAAAAGAAAACCTTGAGGCTGAAATCTATGTCTCCTCCAAAATCAGGTTCAGAGAAGAATATCGAGAGCAACAAGCACAAAGTCAAAGTTTGTGGTCTTCGACCTAAACGGTCCAAGAAGGGTATCACTATTTCAGAGCCATCTGGTGCTCCCATTGTTGAGGCAAACGATGTCACAAAAGAAGCCCCACCTGTTGAATCCTCAATCGATCGTATGCAAGGTACCTCTATGTCTCTTCTCTTTGAAAACCCTAATACTCACGATTATACTGGGCCTTCTGGCCTAGAATCTGTTATAGAGGGTTTGGGTGTTGATCAAATCCTTGGGGAGGTTTTGAATGTGTTATTCTTGAGGACTGTGTTCGCTACCGATGAGATCGGTGTCGATGCTACTAAAAAGGTCCAGGAGAATATTCATGAGACTTCTGATCCACATGAGGAGTTGGACGAAGACCCAAATCATTTTCTCAATGTTGCTGAGTCTACTCCAGATGCAACTCGTGTTACATCTCAAAGAAGAGTTTCTGAAGAAAACTTGGGTCAAGAGTCAGAGGCTGTTGCAGAAAGAGAAGTTCAAAAAGTTTTGCCTGATGAAGTGTGTAAAGATGTTCCAGCTGATGAGCCAGAAGATGTCCAGGACGATGTTCAGGACAATGTGCAGCAAGAGGTTCAGAAGGAGGTTTTAAATGATGTTCCAAATGATATCCATGAAGATGTTCCTGAGGAAGTTGAAGAGGAAGGTCATGAAGCGGTTCTTGTTGATGTTGTTACTGAGGTTCTCACCAATATAGAGAACAATGTGGATGTCAGTGAAGCAGTTACTCTTTCTGCTGAGAAAGATGTTGCAGAAGACACTCTGTCTGGTAATGAAGAAGTTGTTGTGAGGGAAGGTATGCCCTCATATGAAGATGATGTTGTCCTGCCTAGTCTACAAGTTGAAAAATCTAAAAAGAGAAAAATAAAAAAACAAGGAAGTGGTTGTCCCGGCCAAGAGGCAGTCGAAGAAAGGGACTACTAGTAAGAAAAGAAAGTCAATCACTCTGTCCAGCCCATCCAAGAAGAAACAGAAGAAATTCATGAAAATGTCTCGACATCTGGTCGATGAACCTTCTTCTGCTGAAGAAGATGAGGTTGTAGAAATTGTGGAGAAGATAGTTAGTGAACCAAAGTATGTAGGAGGTCAAAAAGTTCCTAGAAATGTGCCTGCAGCCCCATCAACGATATCTCATTCCACCATGTGGAATCTGCTCAGAAATGGAAGTTTGTTGTGTTGAGAAAGATTTTTCCTGAGAAAGAATTGTCTCCGGAGGCTCTGAAGATGGAGGAGTTTGTGGATTTCGTCTCTGATGCTGGACTACTGCAAAGTGTCTCGAACATAGGTATCTACTACCCCACCTTAGTTAAAGAGTGCATTGTGAATCTTTTTCCTGAGCTCGAGAATCGGACAAGCTCCGAATTCAGAAAGGCTTTTATAAGAGGCGAGGATGGCACCTTCTCGGCGGAGGTGATTAATGGATTCTTTAGAAGAGATACTCCTGATGTTCCAGATGATGTCCTAACAATGAATGATATTGTCAAAGAGATAACTAGAGGAGCTAGGAGGTCCTAGCCTGCTAAGGAAAAAATGTCATCATCCGTCTTCACCTCCAAGTACTCAATTCTCTTCAGAATTGGCATTGCAAATTGGGCTCCATCATCTCACGGCTCTAGCATCACTCCAGAACTCGCACGCCTCATCTATCAAATAGGTACGCGGTCTGTCTTTGACTTTGAAAATTTTGTGATTGATCATCTGAGCAAGCATGCCAAGTCTTTTGCTGTGAAAATGCCTATTGGATTCCCATCACTTATAACTAGAATTATTCTAAGTCAACTTCCCATGTTGTTACGTGACTATGATGTTGTTGGAAAGAAACCCACTGCCCTTACCTTTAGCCCGAAGTTGTTTGAAGGGACACATGTCAGGGACATTGTTCATCCCTCTTGAGAGACATCAAGGGATGCTGCTGCAACAGAAGATGTCCAAAAAGATGTCGAGAAGGAGCTACAAGAGGAAATTACTTTCCTGGACAAGACTATCGACGCCATGTTTCACAGGAAGACCATCTGTGAAGGCTTGCTCCAAGACGTTCATCATGCTCGTAAAGGAAAAGGCAAGGTTGTAGCAGTGTCTGAAGAAGAGGAGGAATCAAGCTCGGAGAGCATTTAGCCCATGTTCACTGTTTTCGTTGGGTTCTCAAGAGTTTTAAATTTTTTTTGGATGACTGTAGCTACTTAATCCCTCGAGGACTGTCCGAGGTTACATTTGGTACTCTCATGCTGGAACTTTGTTTATCTTGCTTTCGCTTACTATGGTTTATTTGCGATATATGCATATTATGTTTCGTGATTGCACATGGCCTTTGGCATATTTTTGAGGCAATAGGGGGAGAAGAAAGTATTCACGTGATATTCATGTGGAGACCGTCAAGAAGATGATGCACGAGCGAAGAAGCACTATCATATACTTTTTATTAGTATTGTGTAGTTTGTTTGTATTTGACATCTTTCTAGATTCATATGTCTAGATACATGTTTGGACATCTCTCGAACTGAACTACTATCAGGAAAGATCAAGGTTCTCCCTTCGGATCATCTGGATCACGTGAAGAAAGAAGTGCTCGCCCAAATATAGTCAAAGGGGGAGATTGTGGTTACTATGATATTGACTATTTTGTATGATGGTAGGATGTCCATCCATATGTTGCAACCTAAGCAGTCTGATGCTAAAATAGAAAGATGTCTATCCATAAGTCTCACTATTAAGAATCGAACATCTCATGAGACGAATTTCTTGAGTTTCTTTATTTAGAAGATCTCCTAATCAAAGCATGATTCGATCTGACTTAGATGTGTGTCACCTTTATGAATATTGGAGAAGAAGGATTAGAAAGGCGCGAGATCTTTTAGAAAACCCTAAAAGACGATGTTCACCTTCTACAAAAGTTCGTCGGCCTCTCCCTTAGAAGGTGGTGCTTGTAGGGTATTTTTGTGTTAAGTATTAAGAGTTCCTAAGCATGTTGGACTAGAGTGTTGGGAAGCTGAATGCTTTGACAAAGAGTAACTCTTTTGTGTTCATTTAATATTCGAGAAGAATGATTGTTTGACCTATTCGGGTTGTGTTTGCACGATTGAAGACTTGTGCATCCAGTGAAGAACGACTAGAGATTCGAGCAGAGAGGATTGCTCGAAGAGTGGACTCGGGTGAGGAGCTCGAAGACAGGGGGAGTCCTTGGGTTAAGTAGTCACTAGTAATAATAGCATAAAGTTTAGATTTGTATGATAATCGTAGAAGTTTGTATGTACTGATTGGTTACATTATAGTGAAGCTTGTTCACTAGTAGAGGTGCCCCCAGACGTAGGTGACGTTGCACCGAAATGGGTAACAATATCTTGTGTCGTTTACCTTTCTGGTTTGATAATCGTTTACTAATTGTGCACCAGCAAATGTATATCACTTAGTGTTAGATATTCACTTAGTGTTATATTAAGTTTCTTATATTTAGTTTCTTATATTCTAGTTTTCTTTTCCCATATGTATTAGGGTTACCTATTCCCTCTCTTTCCCTTTCTCTCTATATTAGATTCTATAAATAGAGGTCTCTTGTAATTCACAATACATACCAATAATAAATTCCTCTCTTATTTCTATCATGGTATCAGAGTCATCAACGATTCTTGGTTAGATATCTAAGAATTTCTCGCTTTGCTCACTCGATGATGATTTGTGATTCTAACGGGCGGGCGAGGCAATTCAATCTCAATACATAACCTCTCGCTTCCACAAACAATTTTCGAGAAATCTCGCTCTTCATCATCGATTGATCTTGCTTTCAAAATCTTAAGCTTTCTTCAATTATTTTCTTACCACCCATGGCCCCACCACCAAGCCGAAAATCCTGATATGTTTTTAGCCTTCGCGGAAACAGCCTGTGGTGGTCTCTACTTTTGCTTTTGTGTTTCAACCCTTTTTTTGTGTATGTGGGCTTGGTGGCATTGTTCACGCATGAATGAACGGTACCGCATGGTACTGTTCATCATGCACTATTCATTCGAAGAAAAGAAAAATTCTTCACTTTTAATTGTTTTGCAGATTTATTTTGCACGCGCCTTCGTCTCGCTATATCCTCTCCGCGAAATCCCGTAAGTCGGACATCCCGTAATTCGGAATCCCGTAATTCGGACACCGCACGTGAGAGGATTTTTTCGGGCATCAAGCATCAGGAATCTCGCCATTAGCCATCAGGCATCTGGCAATCATTGGGCATCTGCTATCTCGCCATTAGGCATCATCGGGCAGCGGCTATCTTGCCATCCTCTATCGGCCGTGAGCGGCGCGCATTTTCCATCCCCAATCCTTGATGCATCACCTCAACACCTCAACATCATCCTCGGCAGCCGCAACCCTCGACACAACTCAATATTATCAAGCTTCAAACTCAATTCTTGTTTCACTGCATTGAGTTTGAGGGGGGCTGTTAGATTATATTCTAGTTTCCTTTTCCCATATGTACTAGGGTTACATATTCCCTCTCTTTCCCTTTTTCTCTATATTAGATTCTATAAATAGAGGTCTCTTGTAATTCACAATATATACCAATAATAAATCTCTCTCTTATTTCTATCGCTTAGCTTCAAAATTGCGACAGACATATTGCGTTTAACCAGAATTCAACATTCGAAAATATCATGAAACCATGATAATTTATAACACAATTTCTTATTTTAAAGCACATCTCAATCCCACAAATTTCCCAACATAACCTTTTCAATATCGTTCAGGATTTCTGTTGCATTAATCTACATCATTAGATGCAATGAATGATTTCAGGGGATGATAAGAACGAAATAGTGATGTTCTGCACAGCAAAACCACCTTACAACGATTCCTCGAAACTTCTCGAGCACGAAAATGGATAGTTGGTCTAAAGTTCAGACACATTATTACCTTATTTTCTCCTCACGCTTCTATGCAGGCTCTAGTTTCCTCAACATACCAAATGAAAAATGACAAAATTTTGATGAATTATTTAAAGGGAAAAGGACACTTTTGTGCACCTAAATATACACTTTTGACACTTTCATACTCTAACTTTTTTTTTCTCTTTTTTCCATATCCGAATTTTATTTTGGGACAACTGGCCTTTTATATACCAAAATTGGCCCTAAATTTTTGTTCAATTCATGAGTATTTGGTTCAATCCATGGGTATTTTGATTCAATTCATTTGTATTTTGGGAAAATGGTCCAGAAGTTCCCTAAATTTTGGTTCAATTCATGAGTATTTTGGGTATTTTGGAATTATTGTCCCAAAATGAAATTCAAGTATGGAAAAAAGAGAAAAAAAAATTTAGGGTATGAAAGTATCAAAAATATATATTTAGGTGCACAAAAGTGTCATTTTCCCTTATTTAAAGCTTCATGTCAATGGATATTTTTAGTATCATTACAGCTTAGAACATAAACTTTCTAAAACCTCAATACTACTTAGAGAATGATAATTTTTATAGCAATAAACTTAACATCTGCTTGCAAATTTTGAGCTCCGCGTGTTATTCCATGCCCTTTCCAGCAGAAAGTTCACTAAGAACTTCACCATTTGATATGAGATATTTTATGAAGTTGAGCACATGGGTTTGCCTATCAGTTCCCTGAATCTCAACATACTTGAGACTGCTCAATAAGCACTGGGGAACTTGCATTGGATCCTGCCACCAGGCCCGGCCCGAGCATAAAACCACTAAGATATTTGCTTCAGGCTTAACAATAAATAAGTCATTTATGTGTCAAAGAAAAGACCAAATTTTCTTTAAACCCAATATTGTATAACTTAATTGAGATAAACTTCCATACTTGTGCGCATACGATTCAGCGCCACTAGGTTTCCAATCCAACTCTTGATTTATGTTCTCTTTCTTTTACCTAATTTCTTTCCTTTTTCTTTTAATTTCTATTTTCATTTCATCTTCCATCCATGCCGTTTTCTCTTTCTACATAATCTTTTTTTATTCCCGTCCTACTCCTAAAGTTTGGAGGTGAATTGTCACAGGAGATTCATTGATTTCTTCATTCAAAGATTGATTGGTTAATTGATTGAGTTTTGCAATTAAAATCTATAAATTCAATAATTGATTGATTTCTTTATAATTATCTAAACCCAATTCATCTCATTTTGGGTAAACGTTTAAGGTTGAATATGAATGTATCCGAAGGAGGTAAATCACGTGAAGCTTTAATCTCACCATTGATTGATGATTCCATGCTTTTTATAGAGGTCAGTCCCATTATTTTCGGCTCTTAAGTTTGCTCGTACGTTGAATTTGTTTTTGAATATTTACATTTTTTATTTAGGTAAATTTTATATTTAATATTCTCGAGCAAAATTCTTTTTTTACTGTTTAGAAATTGAATCAAGTTTATGTCGATCGATGATTAGGTTGAACTTAAATAAGAATTATAGATTGATTGACATGAACATTTTTATTTTTGAATATTGAATCAGTTAATTTTCCACAATAGATTCCTGATAAGTCTCTTGTAAATTATGTTGGTGTGAGATTGTTGATTGAAGGCTTAAACAAAAGTTTTAAAACTGTTAAAATTTTCTAATTTAGATTGTTAATGTAATTGTTATCTATGGTACACATCCTTACTCTATTTTTACCATGTAGGAGAAGGTCATAATTCTACGCTTTTTAATTTATGATATCAAGTATCAACACATCAAATATAAACATGCCATGTTTGACTTTTTCATGTGCTAATTTTGATTGTGCTTCATTTTAATATAATTTTATTACCTATATTTTGTTGTACAGATTTAAATGGAAACCAGATGCCGATTTTCTAATTGATATATTGTATAGATATTTGCATTCCTATATACATAATGTGTATTATGTACTTCAATTTTAAGTGTATGTTTTACCATGAATACTATGCGTTTTAAATGTATCTTATTACCGATAAATAAAATTATCGAAGTCCTTTATCAAAAGTAAAAGGCCCCATATACATTTTTTGTACAAAATCTGCTAACGACCCATAATAAGACTCCCCCTGCAAAATAATTCACGATCAGTTTAATGAAACCTTGCTGTACGGATTCTATATGGAGATTGAAGCATCTACCTGTTCGAGTACGAGGACTTGGAGAAACGGACAGTTTTCAAGAAACTTAGGGAGCAGAATACCACAGTACTTGTTACCTCCCAACAACAGTTCGGTGCACTTGGTGAAGGTAGGCAGTGTATAAAGATCAAGAAAGGAGAGAGCCTTCATGTAAAATAACTACATATGAGATCAAGAAATGAGATAATCAAAGAAAGATAGTATCTCAGAGGATCAAATATATAGCATTACCTCAAGAGAATAACCCGTAAATGTAACATTCTTGGCAGTTGAAATTCCATTAACAAGCTCAACCAAAGTCTTTCTAATAGCATTCATTGATTTCGCTTTGATCCCAATGGTATACATGAATATGTCAGGATAATAAAATAAAAAAATTTCACCACCTGATTTAATCCAGAAACCTGAAATGGCCAAGGATCGATTGATTTTGATTGATAGAAAACTCAAATCATTAATCGGTGATGGGTGATGGGTGCTTACAAGAACTACGCTAGGATTCTACAAATAACTAGACAAAAGCATAAAACCCTAAAACAGCGTCCCTATACTTTTATACTCTAAGCCCTTACATGCTTGGCCTCGCACGTGTGCCAATTCTAGAACCCAAAGACAAATGAAGAAGACGACAATTACTCTTGAAACGGTAATATGACTTCCCGATAAAAAACTGACATGCTGCTCCATTCTTCTCTTGACACGTGTCTTGTCTGACCAAAAACGCATCGCTTCACTGACTTGACTGATTTCTTTTAACTGCTACTGTAATAATATCTACTTATTAACTTTTAGTTACCTTCACGACAAAGCCTTCCCCTCCCCAAAAGATTGTACTCAAGCTTTGAATTTCAACTCCCAATGTGCAAACTGGCGCCGGAAACTGGGACCATCCTCCCAAGTAGCATCTTCCTCTGTAGATCGAGCCCACTGCACTAGGAATTGCGCCACTGGATAAGCATTTCGATTTATCAACCTTGTCTGCAGAATTAATTGGGGATAGAGTTTAAGTTGTCCATCCTCTGTAGTTCAGGCAGAGTAGGGAACAATCTATTTTTGTGTCCCAATTGCTTCTTTAACATAGAAACATGGAAGACAGGGTGGATTTTTTATTCTTCAGACAATCTGATTTTGTAGACCACTTTACCCTTTTTCTCAATTATCTGGAATGGTCCATAGTACCTTGCTGCAACCTTCATGTTCTTTCTCAGATGTACTGAATGTTGTCTATAAGGTTGTAACCTCAAGTATACCCAATCTCCCACAACAAAGCTCCTCTCAGTTGTCTTTGCTGAATAAACTCCTCAGCAACTGCTATTTTAGAATTAATGCCAGCTAGCCCAAATAATGGTAGAGCATACCCATAGAGAGCCTCAAAAGGTGTAGACTTTAGAGATGTGTGTTAGCTAGTATTGTACCAATACTCTGCAAAGCTTAGCTACTGACTTGATGAGTCATGGCTCTCAAGTAGTTCTCAAGACACTGATTCACCCTCTCAGTTTGGCCATCAGTTTGAGGGTGATATGAAGTTGAGAGCTTAAGTTCCACCTCAGTTAATTTAAACAACTCTTGCCAAAGAATACTCGTGAAGATTTTATCTCTATCACTTACTATTGAATCAGGCAACCCATGCAGTTTAAATACAGTTTCAAAAAAATACCTGGGCCACTTGAAGAGCTGTGAAAGGATGGTGAAGTGGTATGAAGTGACTGTATTTGGATAGCCCTCCATAAAATCCATGGAAATCTCCTTCCAAGGTTGAGTGGGTATAGGAAGTGGTTGGAGTAGACCATGGTACTTAACATGCTCAGACTTGCACTTCTGACAAGTATCACACTCTTGCACCAGTTTGTAAATATCTTTGTCCATCTGAGGCCAAAAGAAATAGCTCTTGATTCTCTTAGTGGTGGCAGCAATACCATAATGCCCTCCAAGAACTGAGTTACGTCAAAAGTCCATGACCTTTTCCCTGATTTTATTACTACTCCCCAAAAATATCTTCAAACATCAACATACCTTGTCTCATTTTTTAGTCTGGTAGGGCTTCAGGAGTTAGTGACAATTTCAACAAGATGTCCTCATCAACTTGATCCCCCTCATAGCTACTAATCACTTCATTAACCCATTCAGGCACAACCGCAGTTATAGCATGAAATTCTGCATGTGGCCTTCTTGATAATGCATCTGTAGCTATGTTTTCTTTTCCCTTTTATGTGATAAGATAACCCCAACAATTTTGTCAACCATTTGTGCTGAAATGAAGTGTTAAGCTTTTGTTCCATCAGGTATTTAAGACTCTCCTTATCAGTCTTGATGACAAAATGATTTTGCTGAAGATAGTGCATCCACCTCTGAATACAGGCTACAATTGCCAATAGCTCTTTCTCATAAGTTGATAAACCCTTATTCGTTGGCCCTAAAGCTTTATTCATATAAGCTATAAGTCAAGCTTCTTGCATCAAAACACCACCAATCCTTTCATCACAGGCATCAACCTCATCCACAAAGGGTATTTCAAAATTTGGCAACCTAAGCACAGGAGTTGTAGTCATAGCTTCCTTCAGCTTCTCAAAACTGATCCCAGCCTCTTTGCCCCACTCAAAAGAATTTTTCTTCAATAAATCAGTGAGTGATCTAGCAATTATCCCATAGTTCTTGATAAATCTTCTATAGTAGCCAGCTAGCCCCAAGAACCCTCTTAGGCTTTTGATGTTTCTTGGAATTGGCCAATTCAGCATGGCTTCTATCTTACTAGGATCTGTAGAAACCCTTTGTCTTGAGATAATGTGACCCAAATATGCTATTTGTTGAATCCCAAATTCACATTTGTTGTATTTTGCAAACAGCTTCTTCTCTTGCAGCCTTGTCAATATTGTTCTCACATGTTGTAAGTGTTCCTCCCAGCTTTTGATATAGATTAGGATATCGTTAAAAAACACCAAACAAAATTTCCTCAAGTATTTCTTAAGCACATGGTTCATTAATGCTTGGAAGGTGGCTGGAGCATTGGTTAAGCCAAAGGGCATTACTCTAAACTCATAATGACCAGAGTGAGTCCTGAATGCAGTCTTAGCCTCATCCCCCTTCTTCATCCTGATCTGGTGATATCTATCTTGGAAAAATACAAACTGCCCTCCAATTCATCTAGCATCTCCTCAATGGTGGGGATTGGATATTTATCTTTCACTATCTGCTCATTGTTCGATCTCATGTAGGATCGTATTTGTAATTGGAAAACATATTCTCTCATATATGGGTTAGAAAACCCTGGATACAAGGAGGTCCGTCGTTAGGAAACTCTACTTACGTTTCAAAACGGTTGTACCTGCTATAAAAGTCGAGAGCTTCTCCCTTAGCAGCTTGACGTTCCTCTGGACGTTTTTCTGGGCAAAATATTCAGAGTTTCTAAGCATGTTAGGAGGCTTTATGTCTTGTTAAGAACGGTGTAACTCACAAATCACTATTCGAGGAGATTGAGTGATTGTGAGATTTGGGTTATTGTGTACGTGATTGAAGATTCACGAAAACTGTTGAAGACAGCAACGAACCGGGCATCAGAGTGTGCTCGAAGGGTGGAATTGAGGCGTTCTCAAAGATAGGGGGAGTCCCTCGTCGAGGTGTTTCATGTGTAGTAATAGTAGCTTAGGACAATGGTTTGTGTGATAACCAGTTGATGCTTGAAGTTGTACTATTGACTACCGTATAGTGAAAATCTTTCCACTAGCAGAGTGCCCCCATATGTAGGTGATGTTGCACCGAACTGGTAAACATATTGTGTGTCTTCTATTTTATGTTTACATGTGTTTTGTCTATTATTTATAATTGAGCAAGTTGTCTAACATAAAGTCACAACATCATGTGAGACATCTTGGTCTTGTGACTAACCAGTAATTGCAAATTTCATGAGTTTTCTTAAGTCCATATTAACTTTTTCAATGTTTGGAGATCATATTCATGAGAAGATTGCATATACCTCTTCAATGAGATCACCACTGAAGTTAGCCTATCTTCTTGCTAAACTTTAAAAACTATACTCGAGGAGTTCCTTAAGTCCACATAAAAACTTTTTCAATCGACATGTAATGTTTGGGGATGATCATGTTCAGGAGAAGGTTGTATATACACTTACTCAATGAGATCATCATTGAGAAAAATGTGACATTTATTTAGAAAATTGACATATTTACGTTCAATTGTGATTGCCGACTAATTGGACTTTGTGATATTTGGCGGTCTCATTGATATATATAATCAATGAGAGCATCACCGAGTGCTCTTTAATTCTGAGTTTCAGAACCTTGGATAATAGATATGAAAACATTTAGACACGAGACCCATCAACACTCTTTATGCTCAATCTCATACCCAATGAAACAACAAAAACAAGAACAAAATTCAAATCTGGGGCGTTCATGAGACCCTGTAGAGGCAATCATATGGGGTTTTATTCCGTACTGTGAAAAGGTTGCATAGAGCTGAGAAAGATGAAAAGGTTGGATTGAACTGAGAAATACAATGTATCTGCCTTCACCTAGAGGGAGATATTAAATATGCCACAAACAACTTAGATGTAGCTGATAAAATTGGAGGTGATTTTGGTCCTGTTTACAAGTATTGCTTACTGAATTATTAATTTTATTCATTAGAGCAATTTAAACTTTCTTTATGTTCTCAAGACAAACCAACATTGATCTTCCCTTCCACTTACATGGCTTCTGTTAGATAGTCCTCTAAATGTAGTGAAGCAAACCAAGGAAAGTAATTGTATCAAGGAAAGTAATGTTCCAAGCCAATGGCTTAATCAAGAAAGAGTAGAGGAATAGAGAAGCTTGGTAGTTGTAATTTTCAAGCACAATTCCAAAAGCAATCACATATATAGATTGTAGATCATTATCTTGCAACAATGTCTTGATATTAAACTCAAACGACAGGAAATACATGTGAAAATACTGCATAGGGCGATCATAGAAACCAAAGCTCAACAAAGATGGGCCTATCCCCTGTACATATAAAATCCTAAAGCAGCTGCTTCACCAGCTTTATGGTCGGGCCGGGCCTGCTAATACTGCTTAGAACGATAGATCATTGAAAGAAATTAAACCCTAATTATCTAGACTGTGCCTGCTACTTTCTGCTTCCCCTTATCCCTTTTTCTTTTGATGGGAGCTCCTACTTCTATCAGTGACTTTGGAGAAACAAGACTTGCAGTGTGAGCAATCATACCCGGCAATGGACTCAACGGTCTCTTATATTCGTTTGGCCTTCTAGACTTGGTATCTAAATTGTTGGCAGTGATGATAAAATCTTGAACAAGTCTCGTCTTTGGGTCATAACAGAACAGCTGCTCGTCAAGATACGACATGAATATCCTACCATCAATCGATACTTTCCTTGGTATCAGGAATATAAGCTTGGTCGAGAAAAAGGTTTCCAGATTCAAGGACTCGGTGGCATCAATGACCCAATTCTTGGTCCAAACCGAACCTTGCACACAATCCCTCCTAGCCCAAATCTCCAAACCCAGAGGAGGATTGTGCCCAGCAGTGACAACCAGAGAGTTATCCATAAAACCCATCTTGTATATCTCCTTGTCAGGGTCGAGGGGCGGGAGGGGAACAGACCCGAACCTCTCCTCCTCGAGATCAAAGGTCAAGATGGACCTTTTCTTTCCATCCAGCAGCAACCAGTGGAGAACACCCTTGGCAAAGGTGGCAGATTCAGACTTGTTCCAAATCTGGTTAGGAACCTCTCCAGTGAAACTCCTCCACCCATCGGGGCTTCCGAGGGTGAAGATCTCGAGCTCGGCGGTGTCATCATCATACTTTCTGCCAACGATCCTGGTGATCTTAAACTTGTCGCTAGAGGGGCAATAACCCAAATCAAAGACATGGCAGTAGTACTCATCGATGATGGGTTTGGGGACAAGGGCAAATTCTCCAATGACGGGATTGTAAAGGTAAAGGACAGAGTAGTTCTTAACGGGGAGAAATACCAGGCCGTTGCAGGAGTGGACGCCGAACATGTCGATGAGGAGAGGCTCGTGCTTGCCGTACCTGGTGTCGGGAGGGAGGGAGAGGGTGTTGAGCTTGAGGACGATCTCGGGTTGGATCTCCCTCTGGGTGGGGTCGTCGTCGAGGATGGAGAATTGGGAGGACTTGCGGTGGAAGAAGAGGAACTGGACATCGCCTTTGGCGACGACGGGGTTGGAGATGACGCTGAGCCAGAGCTTGCAGACCAGGAGGCAGTTGGCTATGGATTTGAGGGGGAGTCTCGCCGTGATCTTGCTCACCACTTGTGGAGGGAGGAAACCCAAGAAATTGACTTGGGTTTCCATGGAAACAGACCCACTGGGGCTCTTATTCTTTGGCCTCCATTCAACACGCTGCTTAGGAGGACGCTGCGGCGCCATCGAATACAAACCCTAATTAAGGGACGATTGTATTGTATTGTATTGTGTCTGTGGGTCTGGGTTCAAGGTCTCTATTTATAGGATCTTTTCGGGTGGGTCGGTGCGACAATTACTACCGTAGATTAGCAAATAAGACACGCATAAGGATCCGATCAAAAGTAAAAAAGGAAAGTTGAGTGTGGATAATAAAAATAAGGGATAATGATACATTGATATACTTAACTATAGTCAAATGACGTTTCCATACTGTGATTATTTTTTTTTTTAATACTCTAACCATTTTTTTGGGATAACCTATCTCTAAAATGTCTAAAATACCTAAACTACCTTTGGAGTAACAAACTAAAAATTGAATTGGTTCAATTTTTTGTCTCTAATTCAATTTGATTTGTACTTAAAGATGCAAATATAATTATGTCTGAAAATGTAAAATTAAATTTGAATCATTTCAAATATAGTTTGATAAATCATATTGGACTAGTTTTATTTCGATTTCTTAAATCAAGGGTATTTTAGTCATTTTAGCATAGTTTGTCACAAAAAGTTTGTTAGGGTACTAAAAAAAAGACAAAAATAGTTATAGTATGGAAGTGTAATTTCGCTATAGTTAAGTGTAATAAAGTGTCATTATCCCTAAAATTAACCAACACAGGAAATAATAATATTAATAGTCCTACTAATGAGAGGCTTTGGAATTCCAAGTACTACATGAATTGCAAATCACCTCGGTTCGAAATCAAGGGTTATTTCATTTTTTGAAACAAAAATCAAGGGTTATTAATTCAAGGCCATGGAACAAGCACGGAAGCGGCGACCTGTACCCTACTCTTAAGGTTTGTTTCATCACAATTGAGTGAAGTCTCGTGGCCCCAATCTCTTACGGGTGTCGACGTCTGCGTGGTACTGCGGCGACGTCACTGTGGTGCGGCGGTAGGAGCAGAGCTCCAATGAAGGTAGATCTGGGTCTGATGGAGGCATGGTCGGGTGGTAGATCAGGTTTTGATAGAGGCGATGTCGGGTGGTTTATGGATGGGCTGAGACGGGTGAGGCTGAAGTTGCAGATGGTTCGCGCCTGGGTTGCGACTGCGGAGCATGGAGGGCTGGGGGCTTTTGATTTTGGTTGGTTGGTAGGCCGGTACTGGGAGGGAACTGGAGTTATCTGTCGTCGGTGGGTAGACTCATGCAAGCATACCGTACTAGGAGGTCGCGGCTTGCTCAAAATTCAATATGTGTCTTATTAGGATCCGTACTGGAAGGAAACGGAGGTCACTGGTGCCGATGGGGTTATCCGGTCAAACCCAATGAAGTGGGAGGATTTGAACTTCGCGATGCCCATATTGATCGCAGGGTTAATCGAGAAAGTTGTTTTAAGTCGGTCTGCAACAAGATCACGAGGTTTCTCCATCCGTATGAGTTGGAGGCCGCGGCTCTACATGATGCTAACTGGTTTGAGTCGATTGGTCTCCGCGGTTATCAGATATGTCTATGTAAAGCATTCCGCAGAAAGATCACGGGGTTTCTTTATCCGTATGAGTTGGAGGCCATAGCTCTACATGATGCTAAACGAGTTGAGGTGAACAACTTTGGAGGAATCATTATTAAACGGTGTTGTGCACTATCCATTATCAGAATTTATATTCTTTGTTTTGCTCGTAATCAAATGGCTCACAAATTGTTCATGTTTGTTTTAACTAATAGTACATGAGGTTATGGTGAGGAGTCTGTCCCACCATCTGTAGCTTCAGTTGTCCGGTTTGATACCGGGTTAGTTTCTATTTAATTAATAAAATTCGTTTTTCCTTCAAAAAAAAATTCAAGGCCATGAATTTAGGGGCTAAATTGCATATTGGTTATGTATAAGAGTGTGCAAAAACTACATGCAACCCGACATACTCGTATACCCGCCCCACCTACGACCCGACGCGCTTAAAATTCTCTTATGTATTTATTTTCTTCATCTTCTCCATCACTCACATTTTAATCATCGAGCCCTCCACCGGTATCATTGAAAATAGTGGATTCGTGATATGCGTAGATATAACTTTAAGCTCTTTTTTTGAATTTGTGATGGGTACCTGAGAATTACGCTCATGTGTCATCAGCATTGCCGATTTCTCGGTACTCCACATCTACTACATCGAGGAGATGTCTCGTTTATTAAGTTTCTACAAATTCATGGAATATATTGGAATCTTTAAGCTGCCAGTGAACTGTAGAGACCGATAACTAACAACATACCTGAATATAATATAGTACGAAAGGATATGTGGCAATTGCTAGTTCTACATATGTTGGGCTTTAGTTTCTTATTGATTATGTATTTTAGCAGAATCAATGAACTTGTGAGACCATATTAAACAGTCAGTGAGCATAAATGGGTGAGAACTCAAAGTTTTGACTCTCTATCACTAGTCCTTTAAGATGGACTTATGCAACCCTAAAATGTATTGTAGTCGGTGTGGCTATATTGTTAGTGTGACTCGAGAGTAGACCACTTCCAGTGCCGAGAGTCGGATTTGATAGTGTTAGGCATAGGCCAATCAAATCTTGCATGATTAATAATTTTATCCCAACAGGTAAAGGAATGAAAATCTAGTTTATAACCATTGGTTAGCCTATCCCCAATTATTGAATCTCGTTCATTTCATCCATGTCTATTATTGATCTTAGCATTATTCGCTCATTAAATTGTGTTGATTACGCATTGTCACACACACGGCCATAAATGAGTAATTTACAATTACACGCACAAATTATTTAAGTAATTACCCTATTCTAGTCCCTATAGATTTGACCCGGTATTTATCAATTTGTTACTTGTCGTCTACGTGTGCTTGCGTGAGGTCGGGAATCGAGTATTGCACTTATGTTTTTTCCTAACAATACCTTAAGAAAGACTAATATATTTTCATGCGACTTTTAAACAAACATTGGGAGTGCACAAGCTGATCAAAAAACAAATTGGGAGTGCACAACTTTTGAGAAAACACTTTCAGTTCACAACTTACTTTATCAGCAAGATCATCTCAAGTAATTAAATTTAAGATTCAATTTCTTATTCACTTATTGTTCATTTAAAACTAGTGATATATTGTTGAAAAGATCTCATTCCTAGAATATATAAACATATTTTATATTATTCAAGATCGAGTATAAGCATTTCAAAATCAAGGTAACATTTTTTCACTTTTTGTCCAACAATGGCAATGTGTATTTCACACGAACAATAATTTGCAAATGACACTACGCTTTGCTAATTTGCATATTCTAAAGGACATTCTATACTGTAGCTAAGTGATACTATCAATGTGTAATTGTACGATTAATCAACGTAGCAACGTGCAAGTAGTCCTAAATTTAGCTATGAAAATTATTTTAACTTGCTATTTCCACTTTTTAAGTTTGAAAAATAAGAATAAATTTTATACTAATTAACCACTAATGTTGGAAGCCCAATCTACTTAAAAGCTCAATCTGATAGGTGAAAACTCACACTTTATTTAAACTGGTGAACTGATTCACATCTTTCAAATGTGATGCGGAATGCATTAAGATTTCCTTAATCATAGAGATCTTGGTTTTCCAATTTCTTGTCGCCTGATGTTTGCAGAATCTCTATCACGACAGGAAGCTTTCCAGTATCATTACACACTCAAGACTTTCCAAAAGTCTTGTACACAGCTGGAGATCTTCCAGATTCACAATCGCCGAATATTTTCATATTTAAGGAAACTTTTCAATCATGTGATACTCAGAATGTTAAGCAAAAAGTTGTAACATTCTTCTTGACATCTTTCCTGATCAGATGCTCGACCTCTTTCCTAATGTTTAAAAAATAAGCCAACCAACAACGTAATAACAGAACCAAGCATGACTTCAATTCTAATTCTAATTTTCAACGGAGATTGAATTAATACTCGTGTTATAACATTCAGTTGTTGAATTGGCTCATCAAGTACTTATATTGGATACTGGGACGCATTATATTATTAAATAACTTTGTTCATAATATCTTAGAGAAATTCTGGCGAGTGACGAATGGAGGATAAAACTCAAAGCAATTGAAATTCTGGTTAGATGCAAGATGCCTATCACAATGTCGAGACTAACTGTGAGACATCTTGCTGGTGCAAAGTCAACAATAAAAATGACGAACAGAAAGTAAACGACACAGGAGTTGGTTACCTAGTTCGGTGCAACATCACCTACGTCTGGGTCTGCCAGTGAACAAGTTCCACTTTATGTAATCAATCACACATACAAAACTTTACGATTATCACACAAATCTAGGCCCCATGGTATTATCACTAGTGTGAACTTAACCCAGGGTCTCCACCTGTCTCCGAGCCGCCGACTCGAGTCCACTCTTAGAATTAATTCCACAGTTCCGTCTCCTCTTTTGTCGTCGTCTTCAAAGGTTTGCACACAGTTTCATTGGCGTGAGTTCATCCAAAACATCCAAACAAGTATTTTTGTGATTCTTTGTTTGGAACACACAAGCTATATTCTTAGCTACAACATACAGCCCCATAACACGCTCGTCCAACACGCTTAGGAACTCAGTATATTGTCGACTAAGAAATAACTACACAGCACCACTATCTACGAGATGGAACGGTCATCTATTTGTAGAAGATGCGACGAGACTCTCTTTAGGGTTTTCTACAAGATCTCGTACGCGCCTTGCCGATTCCATCTCTTCCATGTTTCCTTTTGCTACTGCACAGTTGATACAGAAATAATGTTTCTAATATTCGAAGATCTTCTAATTAAGGAAACTCCAAAAAGTCTTCTGGCGAGATGTTAGATTGTGATGTTCGAGACTTTTGGATAGACATCTTCTGATTTGAGCATCGGTGTCTTAGGTCGCGACATATGGATGGACATCTTTCCATCATATAAAATAGCCAACATCCATAGGAACCACAATCTCCCCCTTTGGCTATTTTTGGGGCGAGCATTCCTTCATTCACGTGTCCTGGAGAGAGAGTCTTCAATTCTCTAGACTGTAGCTCAAACCCAATGATGTTTGAAACAACGGTTAAACATAATGTGCCATAAGATGTCAAGAAAGAAAAACAGGCAATCATATAATGCAAGTAATGTTGTTTTCTTCAGTGAGCTTTCAGCGAGCTCCATCTTGGCGTTCTTCTTGTCCTTCTCCACGTGAAATTAGCTCATACTCCCCCTGATTGCCTCAAAAATATGCCAAAAAGGCATATGCAATCAAACCAAATATGCTCATATGTCAAAATATAACATGAAGCGAGAAAATTCAACCAACCCATCAGTACCAAGGCTTCAACAATAGCCTTACATCTGTTCTTCTCGGACATCCCCCCGAGGTAAATAAGTTTGATACAGTCATCCCAAAAAAAATTTTGTTCGAGTGCAAGGTTTAGAAAATAGTAACCGATTTAAATGCTGGCGGAGCTAGATTCCTCATCATCTTCTTCATCAGCAGTGTCTTCCTTCACAGGTGCATCCTCAACTTTCTACTTTCCCTTCCTGACTTGCAAGAGATCCTGGAGGACTCCTTCACATATGGTCTTTCTGGAGTACATAGTGTCGATCGTGGCCTCCAAGAACTTTATCTCCTCGTGCAGCTCTGTCACAACATCTTTCGGGACATCAAAGGGTCCAAATGCTTTCTTTGACATTCCACCAGAAGGATGTCCAATGTCCGGGACATGAGATCCTTCAAAGAGCTTCGGGCTGAACGAGAGAGCAGCAGGCTTCTTCCCGGCCACGTTAGAGCCTCGGAGCAGCTTGGGGCGTTGGCTCAGGATGATCCCAGTGATAAGCGAGGGAAAGCCGATTGGCATTTTGACTGCAAAGGATTTTGCATGTTTCATCAAATGGTTAATTACATATTTGCCAAAATCGAAAGTGGAACACGTACCTATCAAATATATCAGCTTAGCAAGTTCAGTAGTAATGCTAAAGTTGTGTGTGGAAGGCGCCCAATTTGCGATGCCGATGCGGAAGAGTACCGAGTATTTTGCAGTGAGAACCGAGGAGTATAGCTTGCCCTTGGTTGGCCAGATTCTCTATGTACCCCCAGATATCTCCTGGACAATTTTGTTCTATGATGGGACATCATCAGAGACATCCGGTGTGTCTCTTCCCAAATAGTTGTTAACAAACTCTTCTGTGAAGATGCAGAACTTTCCTCGGACATACACTTTTCTATACTTCGAACTAGAAGGTATGTCGAAAGTAGGAGATTGTAATTAGCTCTATTATCTCCTCCATCTTCAAGGCACTTGGTGACAGTTCCCTTTCTGGAACAACTTTTCTCATTACAACAAACTTCCATTTCAGTGCTGACTCCGCATGATGGAAGGAGATGTTATCTATCTTTGCGGGTGGAACATTTCTCGGGAGCTTTCGTCCTCCAATATACTTAGGCTCACCAGGAGCTCTTTCTACAACTTCCACTTCTTGTTCATCTGAGGTAGGTTCATCAACAAGATACCTCAACTTCTTTGAAGACTTTGTTTTGGCAAGACTCGTTGCCTTGTCAGTTTTTCACTTTTTTCACTCTTTCTAGCAGACTTCTTTGCAATGATGACTTTCCTTCTCTTGGTGGAACCCTTCTTTATAGATACAACAGCCTCAATAGGCTTCTTTCTCTTGGATTTGGACTTGAACATAACAACAAAGTCTTTCTTGGAGACCTCAACCACTTCATTTTTAGAGGATTCAGCAGACTTTTAAGAGGATTCACCAGACTTCTCAGATCGGCAAGTACAGTGGTTACAAATATACTTGGGCCAGATTTTTCAACTTCTTCAACAGGAAGATCTTCTTGCACACCTCGCTTCTCAATGTCTTGAACTTCTTTTCCAACATATTTCTTCACATTATCTTGTACAGATGTCTGGACATCATCACATACTTTCTCAGGAGCTTGACTTCCTACAACAGCAATGCTTGATCTTCTTACACCATCTTTATTTCTCATGGTACTACCAACTTCCTTCATGGCTTCTGGTTGAACAACATAACTTTCTTCTTGAGTGCCTTCAACACTGTTCAGATACTGATCTGGGTCTTCATCATCTTCCTTTGATGGTTCGGCTTCTTGTGGGTTTTCAGCAGTATTAACCTTAACTTCTTCAGACGGGAAGATTGTTTACAAAGGAAAGGCTTCCACAGTTTCAAAAGTGACTCCAATATTTCTCAACCCTTCTAATCTGATGGGCGGAGTAGAACAGATACCCCCAACATTTGAATCGGGAATTTTGGAATCAGGGATTACAGGGTTACGTGGTGTAGAAGAAGTTGAAGTCGCTTCTTCTTCAATGACACTTACTCCGATAATGGGAGCCTCAGAAGGTTCAGCAATGGCAGTCCCTGTTTCGGTTGATTTAGGGATATCCTCTCGGGCCCTTTCTTTCTTTTTATGTCCTTTCTTCTTCCCTGAGCTTGATCGTGAGGGAGACATGGATTTCAGACGTAGTGCCTTCTTCCTGGCAAAGTTAGCCGCAACCCTACTACTTCGTATGCCCACCATTGTTGAGTTAGAGAGGGCTTGAGACGAGAGCGAGAGAGAGTTGCAAATCCCTTTTTGGAAAGTGAAAGGTTAGAGAGGAAAAACTAGGCAGTTGTGACAATAAACCCTTTTGAAATAATGGGACCGGAAAAAAAGGGAATAAAATAACTGGTATTTTTTAGAGGTCGGCACTTTCCTTTTTCCTACTTGAGTGGGTGCTAAACATCTTTCGGCCCATCATGTGGTGTGGAAGTCAACTCCCATAATCCACACCACGCTTTCCTTGGCTTTCAGTCTTAGACGTCATCTCGATCATACAAAGGCCTAATAATGACCTTAGACTTTCGAATCGAGCAGTGTCAAGGGTCTTAGTAAAAATATCAGCCAATTGTCTTTCAGTGGGAAGGTATTCCAGCTGAATTATCCTTTCTTCCACAAGATCTCTTATAAAGTGGTGACGAATATCTATATGTTTCGTCTTGTTGTGCTGGACAGGATTCTTAAATATGTTTATGACATTGACATTGTCACGGAATAATGTCATGACGTCTTGCTGGACATCATACTCTGACAACATTTTCTTCATCCAAAGTAGTTGAGTGCAACTACTTCCAGCAGCTATATACTCTGTTACAGCTGTAGACAAGGCTACACAATTTTATTTCATGCTGAACCACGAGATTAGGTTATTGCCCAAGTAAAAGCATCCACCTGAAGTACTTCTTCGATCAGTGGTGCTCCCAGCCCAATCAGCATCACAATACCCAACAAGGTTAGATGTTGTATCAAAAGAGTATAATAACCCCAAATTTACCGTTCCAGCAACGTACCTCAAGATTCTCTTGGCTTGAGAAAGATGACTCAACTTTAGGTCAGCCTGATGTCTGGCACATACTCCGACGGCGTATGTTATGCCAGGACGACTTGCTGTGAGATATAATAGACTTCCTATAATGCTTCTGTGTAGGCTGTGGTCTACTGATTTTCCATTTTTAACTTTAGACATCTTTGTGGCTGTGGCAATGGGGGTCCGTTTGTGAGATACCTTTTCCAGGCCATACTTCTTTGCCAAATTCACAACATACTTTCTTTGAGATATGAAGATCCCATTCTTCATTTTCTTGATTTGGAACCCCAGGAAATGGCTAAGTTCTCCCACCATGCTCATCTCGAATTCCAACTGCATGTGACTCACAAAGTGTTCCATCATCTTGGTAGACATCCCTCCGAAGACTATGTCATCAACATAGATTTGAGCAATCATGATGTCTTTGTCTTCCTTCTTAACGAACATTGTCTGATCTACTCATCCTCTGACATAACCATTATGTATTAGAAAAGGGGTTAAGCTTTCATACCATGCCCGATGAGCTTGTTTCAGGCCATAGAGAGTTTTCTTGAGCTTGTAGACATGATCCGGTGCATGTGGGTCGACAAATCCCTTAGGTTGAGCCACGTAGACTTCCTCATTTAAGTCCCCATTTAAGAACACACTCTTCACATCTATTTGATACAACTTGAACTTGAGATGACATGCAATTCCCAACGGCAGTTGAATGGCCTCTAGTCTTGCTATGGGGGCGAAGGTTTCTTCGAAATCTACTCCTTCTACTTGAATATACCCTTGAGCCATCAATCTTGCTTTATTCCGAGAGATGTTTCCAAGTTCGTCTGTCATGTTCTTGAAGATCCATTTCGTTCCTATTACATTGATGTTTTCTGGTTTTGGCACTAGTTCCCAGACTTCATTCCTTTTGAACTGTCCAAGCTCTTCTTGCATGGCATTCACCCAATACTCGTCATTAATTGCCTCTTGAACATTCTTAAGTTCTACCTTTGAGACGAAGCAGACATTCATGACCATTTGACGATAGTTGACAGGAGCCTTTTGTCTAGTTCGAACTTCATATTCAAGATTCCCTATCACTTCGTTCACAGGATGGTCCTTTTGAACCTTTTGGAGGGATTTCTGAGCTCTGGAACAGTCATTGGAACATTATTTGGCGCAATGTCGCTTCCTGTGTCTACGAATTATTCTGTCCCATTATCAGGCATATCTACCTTGACATCCTGTGTCCCGACATCTTACGAGACATGTGGTATGACTGCTTCTTCACCGCCGATGTTTTCAAAACTATGGTCAGTGTCATTTATGACCACATTGATGGATTCCATAACCTTTCTAGTGCGACTGTTGAAGACTCGATATGCTCGGCTATTTCTGGAATTTCCTAGAAAGATCCCTTCATCACTTTTAGGATCGAATTTTTGAAGATGGTCCCTGTCTGCTAAGATGTAACATGTGGAGCCAAAAACATGAAAGTATTTGAGGTTGGGCTTTCCCCCCCTCCATATTTCATACGAGGTAGTGTTCGTACCTGGTCGAATATTGACACGGTTGATAATATGGCAAGCGGTGTTGATCGCTTCAGCCCAAAAGTGTGTAGGAAGATTTTTGGCGAGAATCATAACTCTAGCCATCTCTTGTACTGTTCTATTCTTCCTTTCAACGATTCCATTTTGTTGAGGAGTTATAGGAGCCGAGAACTCTTGTGCGATTCCCTCCTCATCACAAAAATCAGAGAAACTACTATTCTCGAACTATGTTTCATGGTCACTTGTAGTCTGATGATTTTTCCTATGTTTTCTCTTTGTTCTCGACGAATTATGTTGCATAAGCATTTGAAAACAGAAAACGTGTCAGAGTTTTCATGAATAAACTCGACCCATGTGTACCTGGAGTAGTCATCAACACAGACAAGCACATATCTCTTGCCACCCAGGCTCTCTGTTTGCATTGGCCCCATCAGTTTTATATGAAGAAGTTCAAGTACTCTGGATGTCGTACAATGTCGCAGCCTCTTGTGGGACATCTTTACTTGCTTCCCGACTCTACATTCTCCACAGATACGTCCTTCAGTTATCTTTAGAGGAGGAACACCAGTGATCGCCTCTTCATATATGACTTTTCTCATGCTTTTAAGGTTTAGATGACCAAGTCGTTGATGCCATAGTTGGGCTTCATCTGCTTTGGTGAACATGCATGAAGTACCAACATTTTTTGATGAAGATGTCCAGAGATAACAGTTATCTCTTGATCGACTTCCTTGCATTAGCTCGACCTTGTTGGTTTTGATCACTGAGCATCTGTCACGAGTAAAATTAACAATTAAGTCAAGGTCACATAACTGACTAATACTCAAAAGATTAGACGTTAGTCCTTCCACGAGAAGTGCTTCCTTCATGCAATCAATCCCAGGAAGTTTGAGCTGTCCCTTCCCGATGACCCTGGTCTTGACACCATCGCCAAATGTGACATGTCCAACAAAGCATGGTTTGAGATTGATTAGCAATCTTCTGTCACCTGTCATATTTCTTGAACATCTACTGTCAAAATATCAAACTTTACTGGATAAAGCTGTTGTGGGGTCAAAAGGTCTCGTTTCGAGACCGTTTAACCTCACAATTCGGTGCGTTTGTGTCCGATAGTGGCCAAGTCAGGGCCGAGAGTACGTATTTTATGCTTTTTGGTGTTTTGAGGTGTATACGCAGGAACGGGAAGAAAAAGGGCTAAAAACGAGGCACCGAGCAAAAAGTCAAAGGGCGTTGACCAAAGAGCCGGGCAGGTGCCTTTAGCCATGATCGTGACCAATGGAGGCACGATCGTGGCTCATTAGGCACGATTGTCCCTCAGCCAGTCACGATCGTGCCTCCCCTTGAAGAATAAATGCAAATATATTCAAACTTACAGTGGGCTCCCCCGATCTCAGTCACGACGGCGCCACGATCGTGACCCCATGAGGCACGATCGCCCCTTGAAGACCCACGATTGTGGCTTTAAGGGGCAAATGATCGAGGCGATTAAAAAATATCTTACCTGCCACGAGCCACGATCGTGCCCTGCAGAGCCACGATCGCCCCCATGACCAAGCCACGATCGTGCCATTCCAGCACAGGATCGTGACCCAGACTGAGGCACGATCGTGCCTTGCTAGCCACGATCGTGACTGCCCACAGATTCAGAAAAGTATAAAAGGGTTGCAGCCACATTTTCTTAGGAGGAAGAAAAGTAGAGAGAGAAAACGAGACCAAGGAGCTTTTCAGCCATTCTCCAAGCGTTCTTGAGCGTTCTTCGTGGTTTCTCAAGCGTTCTTCATCTTCCTCGACACCAAAGACACTGCTAGCAGGAGCCGGGGCAGGACGAGGATGTGCACGCCATGATGAGGGCGATGCGCATTCAGCAACAGGAGGATTCAGAGATGTCTCGCCGGGAGTGGGCGAGGATCCATGCATTCCAGGGGCACGTGGACTAGACGTTGTACCAGCAACTCCACGACATGTGGGGCATCACGAGCTTCTACCAGTCGCGACTTCAGGAGCATCCAGCTTTCCAGGGAGCTGCATTCCCGGCCCCGTCCGACCTGTACGTTCACTTCCAGTACCAGGACCCGAGTGGAGCTGGCCCGAGCGGAGCGCATGACCAGGCAGAAGGAGCAGAAGATGATTTCCTCTACGACGACCCGACTTATTGAGAGGTATCATCGAGATGTTGTCGGATTTTAGACTTGTTAAACTTTGAGACTTTTTGTTGAACTTATGTTATTTTGGGTCGGTTTGGAGACCCTTATTTTGGTAATGTATGAACTATTGCATGTTTTGAGTTATATCTTTGCACTTGACATGTTTAGTTTATTTGCTAAATTGAGGGTTGTTTGATTTTGAGCATGTGGGGCACTTTGCCCAAGTTGAGATTTTCGTGGGTATGATGTTTGTGATTGCATATTAGTGTAATGTCGAATTGGGGATATTTGTGAAAAAGGCCATCGTGGGCCAAAGTGTATGATCACATTATAACACGTTGTGTGTGATGCTATGCTTTTCATTTACATTATATGCATCCTCATCAATGCTTCGTGATTGTTGTTAATGGGTTGACCATGTTGGCTTCGGCCAAAAAGATCATACACCAAGGGAAATGATTCGTAGGCATCCTGTTGGACCGTTGAGTAAAACATGAAATGACCCTTTACTCGCCATCCGTAGTACCCTCTCTTGCCAAAATGCCTTGTTTATGAACCTTACATGTTGAAACCTAAACTCATTACCCTAACTGTGACACGAACCCGAGCTTCTCATTGCTTAGTTGCTTCAACGAGTGGGGGGGAAGGGTTAGTTCAATTGTATAGGAATGAAGACGGTGACATAGGGTTTGGGGAAAAGAAAAGGTAAAAAGGCCATTGGAAGAGAATATCGTTGCTAAAAAGACACCAAATGTGATAGTCTAAGTGAGATAGTCTAAGTGAAGTATTTGGCATGCCGGAAGATCCTAATGAAGGAGAGCAAAAATGCCAAGGAAGAAAAAAGCACTACAAAAGGAAAACCAACAAACCGAACCCAGACGAAAGCCCAAATGCAAATCACCGAGCGGTTGAATTTAGCATTGTGGAGCAAACAAAAAGCAGAGAAAAGTGTCGGTGATCAAAGCAGAAAAAGATGGGAAAAGATTTTTTGGGGTAAAAAGGAGTGACAAGTGATGGACAACGAGTCTTAGGGAGAGATTGAAGTGTAACGGGGTTTGTGAGGTTGAGGCAAATTAGGAATGGAGCACCATTGATCTTCCTGAATTATCCCTCTAAAAACACCCACCCGAGTCTAACCTACACTACAAGCCAAGTAAGCCCTACAGTTATGAATTCACTTTTGGCTATGGTCTAGTGATCATCGGGATCGGTTCGAACCATTAATATGTGATCACCAAAGTATTGAGGAAAAGGGATTTATGTGATGCATGTTGTGTAAGGGCAAGTGTTGTTTAGCATGTATGCGGAGTGAAAATGATACCCTTCGTGCACGTTGTCCTTTGCATGAGTATTTCGAGTTTACATGACTACTTATGTGCAATTGTGAGTTATGCCAATGGAGTCTCAATGTGTGTGTTATAAGATAGTTGTCGTCTTGAGTCTAGTTAGTGTCTTGTGTTGTCGTTGTATTATAGTGGTAAGTTTTCCCACTTGTTTTGTCTATTTTGGTTCGGGGGAGTTAGCCTAAAACCCCTAGGAGATGCCGAGCTCCTCCTATTGAGTTGACTTAGGGTTTTTAACTCGGTAAGTTTTGCAGTACACTTGTTGACTTATCGGAACGATAAGTGTTTAAGTGGGGTGTGTTTGTTGTGGGGTCAAAAGGTCTCGTTTCGAGACCGTTTAACCTCATAATTCGGTGTGTTTGTGTCCGATAGTGGCCAAGTCAGGCCCGGGAGTACGTATTTTATGCTTTTTCGTGTTTTGAGGTGTATACGTAGGAACGGGAAGAAAAAGGGATAAAAACGAGGCACCGAGCAAAAAGTCAAAGGGCGTTGACCAAAGGGCCGGGCAGGTGCCTTTAGCCACGATCGTGACCAATGGAGGCATGATCGTCCCTCAGCCTGTCATGATCGTGCCTCCCCTTGAAGAATAAATGCTAAATATATTCAAACTTACAGTGGGCTCCCCCGATGTCAGTCACGACGGCGCCACTATCGTGACCCCATGAGGCACGAGCGCCCTTTGAAGACCCACGATCGTGGCTTTAAGGGGCAAAGGATCGAGGCGATTCAAAAATATCTTACCTGCCACGAGCCACGATCGAGAGTATCGATTTATTGAATGATAAATGTGTTGTGTGGTTTGTTGTTTAAATGCATGTGTTGTTTAAATGACGTTTTACAATATATGTTTGAGGAGTTCTATCTGATACCGAAAGGGAAGGACTAGAACCCGGATTTAGCATCCACCGAGGATTGTAGGCTCGGGACCGTGTCTTGGCACCTTCTAGTAACCCTTAGCCTTTTATTGTCGATTGTATGCGATCTCGAGTTTACTCAATACCAAAAGGGCATGGGAACACTCGAGATTAGGCTAACCTCATTACCGAAAGGCGAGGTCGGCACTTAAGACATAGGCTCAACCAACCTTTCATTCGTTATCTTTATCGCACGTTGTTATCTGTGTCATAATTGCAAACACGTTTATTAACTAATCGTAAACCCCATATTAATCCATGTGGACCGACTCGGTATCTTACCGGGTCATATAAATATTATTACTTCCGACCCGTGTGCACTCGCACGTGGAAACCATTGTGCGACGTTATCACGTCATATTTTGGCCCAACAGAAGCAGTTAGAGTGGTATAAGCAATGTTAGCTTTGTACGATACATCTTTTACCTTCCAAACCTGCTTGTGTGCTTTCTTGTGTTGAGAGAGTTTGACTTGATTAGATGTCTCTTTGTGTAGGTGGAAACAAAAAGGGAGAATGTGACCCATTTGTCCATAGTGGTGACATGTCTAATGGTTTTGTTGGCGAGGAATCAACTGGGGCTGAACAACCCTTTGAGTTTGTCTATTAGCTGCCATAGCACGAGAATGCTGCTGAAAGTTTTTGACTTCTTGAGGTTGTTGATAATACAGTTGAACAAGTCTCTGTCTATATTGTTGAGGAGCATGTTGCGGCCTATAACGTTGAGGAACATATTGCGTTTGATGATGTCGTTGAGCTTGTGAAACATCAGATGACAAAGGCATTTGTATTGACAGAGGTCGCTTGTCCTGCTGAGGAACAAAGACAGTTTTAGATGAGAAGGCTTATGAGGAATAGCCCAGTCCATGCATGTTTTTGGCTGGTTTCCCCATGGAGAGTAGACTGTCCAGCATATTAATGCTGGGATTCATCTTTTTTACATTCTTTGTCATTTGATCAATCTCTCCTTTGAGTCGCTAAAAGATGTTTTAGAGGCTTTTATAAAAAGCCAAACGGCGGTGACCGACGAACTGAGAAGAAACTAGAGGGACAGTGATGCACGATGGGAGCAACGCAATGTTCAAAGACCAGCGGGAACTCTCCGGAGTAACACCGAATGCCCGCAGGACAATGGGAAGAGGCATGTCAATGCCATCTATGTTGGTACAGAGGTGAGCGCCTTGTCTAATTCCCAACCCTAGAAGATGAAGGACCCCGGAAGCTTTGTAGTGCCTATTGGGATAGGTTCGTCTCAACTAATGGCACATTGCGATGTAGGTGCCCGAGTGAGTATGATGCCTCTTACTTTGTATAAGAAGTTTGGGTTGACAAGCATGGAGGAGACGAAGATAGTGTTGCAACTAGCCGATCATTCGGTGGTTACCCCAGTTGGAGTTGTTCAGAACCTATTGGTGAAGATAGGCAAGCATCAGGTGCCTATAGACTTCGTTATTCATGACTACAAAGCAAGCCAGGACATGAACCTCATCTTGGGAAGACCGTTTCTAGCAACCACAGAAACTTGCATCAAGGTCAGAAGCGGAGTGCTAACAATGTCCATTGGAGGTGAATCTATTACCTTCAAGAAGCCGACATCCGATGAAAGGTCAAGCCCTAAAAAGAAGGAGAAAGGGGCGGTTGTGGTTTCCAAAAAGAAAGGAGAAGAGCTAAAAGCTTCCAAAGTGGAAGTAGACCCGAGACAAGAAGGACGAGAAGATAGGCCAAGCACCATGAGTTACGAAGTGAAGGCAATATCTGTGGTTGAGGAACTCGAGGAAGTTGAGTTCGAGAAGTTTCTGTTTGATGAACTTGAGGATGAGGCTAAGCCCGAAAAAGAGGCGATAGGCGTAAAGGAAATTGTCGTGCTAGAGACGCACGAGAAGTTGGGAGTTAATACTCCCGGAAAGAAGCAATCTCCTTGGAACCGGAGGAAGAGGAGCAAGAAGAAGAGGAAAGGCGTTGTGACGCCAAAAGCAATGAAGACGGTGTGGCTACTTAAGAGTTGGGTAGACCAGCTAAGTGTGAAGAGCACTGAGGTGACGTTACGGAGGGCAAAGGACCCACAGTGGAACTGGTGGAAGCCACCGGATTGCACGCAGCCCAGGATTGGAATAGCGGGATAGGAACCGCCGATTCGTCGGGCTAACGACGTTAAACAAATGCGCTATTGGGAGGCAGCCCAAGTTTCTAACCCCATATTTGTAAATTCCCGCAATTTAGTTTATTTGGGTAATAGCAATGCACTAATCACTGTTTGTTTATCGCATGAAGGAACCGGTGCAATCACGACGCTTGACGTACACCTCTCCTTCGCAAAACGAACAAGCCAACACCCGGGTCAACCCATCAAGCCAAGTCAACCACACTATTTCGAGAAAGGTAGTATGTATTTTCTCCTAAGTTTATTAAGTTGAGTTTATCTTGCTTAAGGCTTGTGATCGCCTTGTAACCTTGAATGGTTTGCCCCTCTATGCGGGTTGTTGTGTATGATTAGTATTATTGTTGGTTTTATTTGTATAAGTGTGCCGCCGTGAAAGTTAGGCGTGGTTGAGTCGTAAGTGTGGTGTATACGGGGTACACACCATTGTCGGGTTTAATTAAGTTTGAGTATAGTAATACCCTAAGTGTGGTGTGTGTCTCACACACCACTATTGAGTCTAGGCTTTGTAGAGTATGTGTGTCTTTGTGCAGGTGATTAGATGTTCTTTCATAATGAAGAAGAGCAAAAAAGCAAGACAAGAGAGGAGGGTCACGGGAGAGTTTTGGGGAAAAGCTAGGCCCCACCCATCATCCTTTGGTCAATAAAGAGAGCCTTTTCCCTCTCTCTCTCCATTCCATTGCTCTAAGCCTTCTCACAAGTTCAAGAAATTCTCCCGAGTGTCATCTTCATCTTTCTCTCTTCCAATAATGAATCAATGGGAATTAGGACTAAATGCGCCACCTTCGTCGGATGATGATGAGGGTAACTCGCCACCTCTAAGGTGGCCTGTAAACTCGCCGGAACCCGAGGATAGTCCTACTCCGCCGGAGGATCCGATGATCCATATTGAGAGCCGGTTCGAGGAAATCATAGTGGTCCGAGAAGATATTAAGGATTTTAAGGAGGACTTGCAAGCGCAGTTAACAGATATCATGGAGATGCTAAGTAACTTGACTGCGCTGTTGCATAGAAGAACTTAGAGGCCGCCCACGGCCTGGTAAGAAGAAGGAAGGTAACATTAATCACTTGTACATATGTGTCTAGTTTCGGTTTATGGAGTCTTAGAGTAAATTGACCCCGAGTGTGGGGTTAAGTGTGGTGTGTGTCTCACACACCACAATTGAGTCATTTAACAAGTTTCAAACCAAGTCTAAGTGCAGATCATGGGTTCGAGTGCTTTACGTTGGAAAAAGAAGAAAAGAATGGAAAAAGGCAGAATTTTGGGCTAGGCACGATCGTGACCGAGTAGCCACGATCGTGCGTTGGGAGAAAACGTCGAGTCACGATCGTGCCCCTCCAGAGACGATCGTGACCTGGAAAAATACATCGAGTCACGATCGTGCCCTCCCTAGGGACGATCGTGGCTGAATATATTCAATTAAATCCCAATTTACCGTGGGCTCCTCCGATCTCAGTCACGGGGGGGCCACGATCGTAGCCCAAGGATTTTTGCGAGTCACGATCGTGCCTGAGGCACGATCGTGCCTCGGCGCGTATAAAGGGTTTTCAGACCCTTTTCTTCTTCATTTTTCGCGAACCCTAGAGCCAAAAGAGCGCCGCCTCCACTGTTTTTCACCGGAAACTCGCCACAACTCGCCGATTCTCGCCGCCAATCATCGGAAAAAGGTATTCCCTTCATTCCCCACTCTTTTCCTAGCCTTTATTTGTTGTCTTCACCATTTTTTGTCCACAAAACCACCCCAAAAGCCACCCCCACCATAGATTCCGGCCACTCCTCGCCGGAGTAAGCTCTTAAACCGGCCACACTCGCCTATACACTCCTCACCCTACACTCTACCCAAACCTCCACATAAAGTCCACCCTTCACCTTTCCGGTGAAATTTTCCGGCGACTTTTTCCAGCGACATAGTCCGGTAGCTCTAGACACTCACTCTCCCTTACTCCACCTCATCCTTGCAATGGCCCCCAAGAAATCGACCAACCAAGCCCGTGCCAATATTGTGAGCAAAAAGGCTCGAACCGCCGGTGCCAGCACCTCGAGCTCAAGAGCACCTCCTGCTCAACAAGCTGCCCGACTCCCGGTTGAGACGCCCAATATGGCATGTCTCAGGTTTACCACCGTAGGCCCGTACAAGCGAAGGTACGAGGCATTCGAAGACCGGGTGGTGATGACCGGCCGGTTTTTCAATGAATATCTATGCCGGAGTTTAGGCATTTGGGAGGAGCTGCATGAAAAGGCCATCCGGCTCGGATGGCCGGGAATGATGACGTGGAGACCCCCGGTCTTTGAAGATTTGACCCGGGATTTCTTCGCCACGGTGGAGCCGGTGAACAAGGAGAAGACGGAGATATCCTTCCGGGTGTGCGGGAGGAAGTGTAAGATGACAATGAACGACCTCACCGTGATGTTCGGGTTCTCAGAGGAGGAAGCACCGGTGTTGGGTCTCTCCAACAATGAGATGTGGTATCACATCACAGTGAATCAATACTGGGAGAAGACCAACAAGGCCAAAGACATCCCCGAGGACCAGCCCGGGATGTTGATGCTGCAGCGGTTCCTCGCGGGAACACTCTTCTGTAGAGAGAACGGTCAATACGACGTTACTCTCAAGGAGTTGTGGATTCTGAACGCGTACCGCACGGAAACGAGGGCGCCTTGGGAGAGGACCATCTGGGACCAGTTGCTCGAGATGCCGAGTAGATAGCCGGGAGGCATTGGAGCAGGGTGTTTGGTCACTCAGATTGTCTGGGGACTTGTCAGTGGGGTGAACTACCCCACGGGCCCTCCTATCTTCAAGAGGGAGGCAGTTCGAGGTCAGGAGATTCGAGGATCGACCTTCGGGAAGATCGTGAAGGAAAGCTACCCTCGACTGGAGCAGATCCGGGTCAAGATCAAGAACGGTCAACCGCTGATGACGAGACAGGCACCCGAGGATCGAGCAGGAGCTAGAGCGGCAGCAGCACGGGCGGCCAGACCTCAGGCCCGAGGAGGAGCAGCTCAGCAGGAGTTGGGGCAGGACGAGGATGTGCTCGCCATGATGAGGGCGATGCGCAATCAGCAGCAGGAGGATTCTGAGATGTCTCGCCGGGATTGGGCGAGGATGCATGCCTTCCAGGGGCACGTGGACCAGACGCTGTACCAGCAGCACCACGACATGTGGGGCATCGCGAGCTTCTACCAGTCGCGACTCCAGGAGCATCCAGCTTTCCAGGGAGCTGCATTCCCGGCCCCGTCCGACCCGTACGTTCACTTCCAGTACCAGGACCCGAGTGGAGCTGGCCTGAGCGGAGCGCATGACCAGGCAGAAGGAGCAGAAGGTGATTTCCTCTACGACGACCCGACTTATTGAGAGGTATCATCGAGATGTTGTCGGATTTTAGACTTGTTAAACTTTGAGACTTTTTGTTGAACTTATGTTATTTTGGGTTGGTTTAGAGACCCTTATTTTGTTAATGTATGAACTATTGCATGTTTTGAGTTATATTTTTGCACTTGACATGTTTAGTTTATTTGCTAAATTGAGGGTTGTTTGATTTTGAGCATGTGGGGCACTTTGCCAGAGTTGAGATTTTCGTGCGCATGATGTTTGTGATTGCATATTAGTGTAATGTCGAATTGGGGATATTTGTGAAAAAGGCCATCGTGGGCCAAAGTATATGATCACATTATAACACGTTGTGTGTGATGCTATGCTTTTCATTTACATTATATGCATCCTCATCAATGCTTCGTGATTGTTGTTAATGGGTTGACTATGTTGGCTTCGGCCAAAAAGATCATACACCAAGGGAAATGATTCGTAGGCATCCTGTTGGACCGTTGAGTAAAACATGAAATGACCCTTTACTCGCCATCCGTAGTACCCTCTCTTGCCAAAATGCCTTGTTTATGAACCTTACATGTTGAAACCTAAACTCATTACCCTAACTGTGACACGAACCCGAGCTTCTCATTGCTTAGTTGCTTCAACGAGTGGGGGGGAAGGGTTAGTTCAATTGTATAGGAATGAAGACGGTGACATGGGGTTTGGGGAAAAGATAAGGTAAAAAGGTCATTGGAAGAGAATATCATTGCTAAAAAGACACCAAATGTGACATTTCGGAAATTGCTGCGTTTCGGGTTTGAGGACAACAAAAGAAAATGAGATAGTGTAAGTGAAGTATTTGGCATGCCGAAAGATCCCAATGAAGGAGAGCAAAAATGTCAAGGAAGAGAAAATCACTACGAAAGGAAAACCAACAAACCGAACCCGGACGAAAGCCCAAATGCAAATCACCGAGCGGTTGAATTTAGCATTGTGGAGCAAACAAAAAGCAGAGAAAAGTGTCGGTGATCAAAGCAGAAAAAGATGGGAAAAGATGATTTGGGGTAAAAAGGGGTAACAAGTGATTGACAACGAGTCTTGGGGAGAGATTGAAGTGTAACGGGGTTTGTGAGGTTGAGGCAACTTAGGAATGGAGCACCATTGATCTTCCTGAATTATCCCTCTAAAAACACCCACCCGAGTCTAACCTACACTATAAGCCAAGTAAGCCCTACAGTTATGAATTCACTTTTGGCTATGGTCTAGTGATCATCGGAATCGGTTCGAACCATTAATATGTGATCACCAAAGTATTGAGGAAAAGGGATTTATGTGATGCATGTTGTGTAAGGGCAAGTGTTGTTTAGCATGTATGCGGAGTGAAAATGATACCCTTCGTGCACGTTGTCCTTTGCATGAGTATTTCGAGTTTACATGACTACTTATGTGCAATTGTGAGTTATGCCAATGGAGTCTCAATGTGTGTGTTATGAATAGTTGTCGTCTTGAGTCTAGTTAGTGTCTTGTGTTGTCGTTGTATTATAGTGGTAAGTTTTCCCACTTGTTTTGTCTATTTTGGTTCAGGGGAGTTAGCCTAAAACCCCTAGGAGATGCCGAGCTCCTCCTATTGAGTTGACTCAGGGTTCTTAACTCGGTGAATTTTGCAGTACACTTGTTGACTTATCGGAACGATAAGTGTTTAAGTGGGGTGTGTTTGTTGTGGGGTCAAAAGGTCTCGTTTCGAGACCGTTTAACCTCACAGTTCGGTGCGTTTGTGTCCGATAGTGGCCAAGTCAGACCCGGGAGTACGTATTTTATGCTTTTTGGTATTTTGAGGTGTATACGTAGGAACGGGAAGAAAAAGGGATAAAAACAAGGCACCGAGCAAAAAGTCAAAGGGCGTTGACCAAAGGGCCGGGCAGGTGCCTTTAGCCACGATCGTGACCAATGGAGGCACGATCGTCCCTCAGCCAGTCACGATCGTGCCTCCCCTTGAAGAATAAATGCCAAATATATTCAAACTTACAGTGGGCTCCCCCGATCTCAATCACGACGGCGCCAATATCATGACCCCATGAGGCACGATCGCCCCTTGAAGACCCACGATCGTGGCTTTACGGGGAAAAGGATCGAGGCGATTCAAAAATATTTTACCTGCCACGAGCCACGATCGTGCCCTGCAGAGCCACGATCTCCCCCATGACCAAGCCACGATCGTGCCATTCCAGCACACGATCGTGACCCAGACTGAGGCACGATCGTGCCTTGCTAGCCACGATCATGACTGCCCACAGATTCAGAAAAGTATAAAAGGGTTGCAGCCACATTTTCTTAGGAGGAAGAAAAGTAGAGAGAGAAAACGAGACCAAGGAGCTTTTCAGCCATTCTCCAAGCGTTCTTCGTGGTTTCTCAAGTGTTCTTCATCTTCCTCGACACCAAAGACACCGCTAGTTCTATCGCTCTTCATCACACATTGAAGACGCACCTCGCTCGGGAATCCAAGAGCATTTTCTATCCATTTACTTTATGTTCTTCATGTTGTTTATGTGTATTAGTGTTGCCACCATGTTGTTGCTAAGCTTGGGCACCATGGTTGAGGGCTAAATCCCTTAGCCATGGGTGCTAGACAATATGAAATGTGAATATGAAGTTTATTGAGAATATCGATTTATTGAATGATAAATGTGTTGTGTGGTTTGTTGTTTAAATGCATGTGTTGTTTAAGTGACGTTTTACAATATATGTTTGAGGAGTTCTATCCGATACCGAAAGGGAAGGACTAGAACCCGGATTTAGCATCCACCGAGGGTTGTAGGCTCGGGACCATGTCTTGGCACCTTCTAGTAACCCTTAGCCTTTTATTGTCGATTGTATGCGATCTCGAGTTTACTCAATACCGAAAGGGCATGGGAACACTCGAGATTAGGCTAACCTCATTACCGAAAGGCGAGGTCGGCACTTAAGACATAGGCTCAACCAACCTTTCATTCGTTATCTTTATCGCACGTTGTTATCTGTGTCATAATTGCAAACACGTTTATTAACTAATCGTAAACCCCATATTAATCCATGTGGACCGACTCGGTATCTTACCGGGTCATATAAATATTATTACTTGCGACCCGTGTGCACTCTCACGTGGAAACCATTGTGCGACGTTATCACGTCACATTTTGGCCCAACAGAAGCAGTTAGAGTGGTATAAGCAATGTTAGCTTTGTACGATACATCTTTTACCTTCCAAACCTGCTTGTGTGCTTTCTTGGGTTGAGAGAGTTTGACTTGATTAGATGTCTCTTTGTGTAGGTGGAAACAGAAAGGGAGAATGTGACCCATTTGTCCATAGTGGTGACATGTCTAATGGTTTTGTTGGCGAGGAATCAACTGGGGCTGAACAACCCTTTGCGTTTGTCTATTAGCTGTCATAGCACGAGAATGCTGCTGAAAGTGTTTGACTTCTTGAGGTTGTTGATAATACAGTTGAACAAGTCTCTGTCTATATTGTTGAGGAGCATGTTGCGGCCTATAACGTTGAGGAACATGTTGCGTTTGATGATGTCGTTGAGCTTGTGAAACATCAGATGACAAAGGCATTTGCATTGATAGAGGTCGCTTGTCCTGCTGAGGAACAAAGACAGTTTTAGATGAGAAGGCTTATGAGGAATAGCCCAGTCCATGCATGTTTTTGGATGGTTTCCCCATGGAGAGTAGACTGTCCAGCATATTAGTGTTGGGATTCATCTTTTTTACATTCTTTGTCATTTGATCAATCTCTCCTTTAAGTCGACTTACTTCCTTCTTCAAATTGACTATGGTTTAAGCAACCTAGTCTTGTCTTCTGAGAGTGCTAGAATCATGTCTCTTTGTTTCTCCAGGACTTTGGATTCCTCGATATATTGGGTGAACAGCTTGTCGTAGGCACTATTCATCACTTCATCTGGTAAGAGTGTCGATTCATCTATAGCAACATCCTGGTTAGAAGAATGTGCAATAAAAGCTACAAAGTTGCTTATCTTTTCTTCGTCCCTGTCCTCTTCTTCTCCGTCAGACATGGAGGCTTTGTAACCCTTCTTCTGTTTCTTTAGAAAGTTCAGGTATTCCTTTTGGATATGGTCGTAGCCTTCACATTTATGGCATTGGATGCCTTTGCCTTTTTCTGTTCGATCAGATCTCCTAGCTTCTTTGATAATGACATTCTTCTTAAACTTGCTTGGCACATTGTCTGTAGGGTTCTGATAGACATGTTTCCCAACTCTGTTCGAGTCTTTTCATGATCCTGTTATAATTTTTTACCATCAAAGCAAGAGTTTGATCAATATCATCTTCAGATTCAGAGTCTACCTGATTTTGAGAGGGACACGTTGAGCTTGTCAGGGCGAGTCCCTTGAGTTTTTTTTCTGGAGCGGGAACTGAGAGTTCAAATGTCATTAATGAACCCATTAGTTAATCAAATCGAAGAGTTTTCAGATCGTGCATTTCTTCTATGGCAATTGACTTCATCTTAAATCTGGGACTAAGAGATCGCAGAGTCTTACGAACCAAGTCTTCATCAGTCATGGGTTTTCCCAGAGAATACGATTCATTTGCCAAGTCCCTGATCCGAACAATGAAGTCACTGATTGACTCATCATCTTTCATGGATAATGCTTCAAAGTGTGTCGTGAAGTATTGGAGTTTTTGCTCGCGAACTTTGGTCGTTTCTTCATATGTTGTGGCCAAAATTTCCCAAGCATCTTTTGCTACCACATATGTGTTGACCTACTTGAACACATTCTGATCCACTGGAATATAAATGGCATTCAGTGCACATGAATTACCTAGGGCAGCCAGATCTTCTGCATCAGTCCAATCACTCTCTACTTTGATGTGAGAGACATTTTGATCATCAGTAGTGGTTGGAGCCACCCATCCATTGATCACAGATTTCTAAGCCTTGTGATCAAGCGTCTTGAGGAATGAAGTCATACGAGCCTTCCAATACCCATAATTTGATCCATCTAGCACAGGAGGTCTGTTGACGGAGCCTCCTTCTCTGGATCCAGACATGGCTTAATACCAGATTTTGTCAAACAGGAACACACCTAGTGAATTAAGATGTCTCCTCTGATACCAATTGAAATTCTGGTTTGGTACAAGATGTCTATCACAATGTCAAGACTAACTGTGAGACATCTTGCTGGTGCAAAGTCAACAATAAAAATGACGAACAGAAAGTAAACGAAACAGGAGTTGGTTACCCAATTCGGTGCAACATCACCTACGTCTGGGGGCACTCTGCCAGTAAACAAGTTCCATTATATGTAATCAATCACACATACAAAGCTTTACGATTATCACATAAATCTAAGCTTTATGGTATTATTACTAGTGTGAACTTAACCTAGGGTCTCCCCCTGTTTCCGAACCGCCGACTCAAGTCCACTCTTAGAACTGATCCCATAGTTCCGTCTTCTCCTTTGTCGTCGTCTTCAAAGGTTTGCACACAGCTTCACTAGCGCGAGTTCGTCCAAAACATCCAAACAAGTATTTTTGTGATTCTTTGTTTGGAACACACAAACTATATTCTTAGCTACAACATACATCCCCCTAACACGCTCGTCCGACACGCTTAGGAACTCAGTATATTGTCGACTAAGAAATAACTACACGACACCACCTTCTACGGGATGAAACGATCATCTATTTGTAGAAGATGTGACGAGACTCTTTTTAGGGTTTTCTACAAGATCTCGTACGCGCCTTGCCGATTCCATCTCTTCCCTGTTTCCTTTTGCTACTGCACAGTTGATACGGAAATAATTCTTCTGATATTTGAAGATCTTCTAATTAAGAAAACTCCAGAAAATCTTTTGGCGAGATGCTAGATCGTGATGCCCAAGACTTCTGGATAGACATCTTCTGATTTGAGCATTGGTGTCTTAGGTCGCGATATATGGATGGACATCTTTCCATCATATAAAATAGCCAACATTCATAGGAACCACAACAATGAACGTCAGGAACAACAAAGAATTTCGGCAATTTGCAATGGAAATTCAAATGCTAGATGATTGTGAATGAGTAGAAGGAAGCTATTGAATTTTCTCGCCCACATGTCAGAATTACAAATTATTGAAGAGTGAGAAAAACGAAAAAAATTCGTAGAGATTTAACTAGAAATCAGTTATAACTCTGATAACATGTTAGAAGTCCAATCTACCAAAAGCTCAAACTAATAGGTGACGGTTCAAATTGTTATATAAGTTGTTGAGTATGTTCATATCTTTCAGATGTTTGACAGTAACAACAACAAGATAATAAACGGAGTGATATAATATGTTTCTTAATATCTCCACCATACCCAATTGGTTGAATATCAGGTACCTCCTTAGGGGTACCTTTTATTGTCGAAAACATGAATTTAAGTATATGCCAATCAAATATATTATGTTTTAAATTTTTGTTGGTTGTACTTCAAAAACCCAAATTGGGGTTTGGTAAACTAAAGTGGCAGAGTTAAAATTACAAGTAGAAATACAAGAGATATGCATAAACTTTAGTGTAGTCGCGTTAAAATTAGTTGTCCATCCAAATTGTTCCAAGATAATAGACTTTGTGTGAAACATATGTGTGAATGATAAATCTATAATGCATATACTTAATTTAGTCAATCTAATCAAAATGATAATGCATAAACTTGTTGTAAAACATGCGTGAATGAGAAATAGGGGATTTAATTGATAATTTAATTTGTATGTGTGATCATAATCAATGAGATTTAATTTGTTGTGGTTTAGGATTTATCGTTTAGGGATTTGGGAATTAATTTCTTGATTTAGGGTTCAACAATTTAGGGATTTATGGCCATATGATTTAGGGTTCTATGACGTATGATTTGATCTTATGAATTTAAACATTTAAAGTTTAATTTCAGAATTTCCGACATAATTCAATTGAAAAATCTTGTCAGAGGGCAATTTCAATATTAAAATTTAGAACTATTTTCTTTAAAACTGGTTTCACTTACTGAACGAGACATTGGACAATGTCCCATTGGTTAGGTGAAATCATAACATGCTAGACATTAGTCACAATGCCCTGTTGGTTAGGTGAACCTAGTATCGACGAGCCATTAGCACTCACCCAACCGGTAGTGTTTCACCCAGCTGACAAGACATTGATCGCAATGTCTCGTCGGCACAACCCCACTCCTAACGAGGTGGTACCGATGCGTCACTATCGGTGAATAGTACGCCGGGCATAACCTACGTCTTCTAAAAAAGTGTAGCCAACACTCCAAAGTGTTCCGACTTGGTGGCTTTTACTGGGGTGAAGTATTTATTTTTAATATTTCTCGATTGAAATTCTGATTCGTAGCATGGACAAGATGTCAAACACAATGTTGTAACACTTGGTTGGACAACTTGCCAGATCGCAGATAATAGACAGTAAGTAAACAAACAGTAAACATAAGACACGCAATATGTTTACCCAGTTCGGTGACTCCGCGCCTACGTCTGGGGGCACTCTGCCAGTGGAAAGGTTTTCACTATATGGAGGTCAATAGTACAACTTCAAGCACCAACTAGCTATCACACAAGCTATTGTTCTAAGCTACTATAGATCTCACCGTGAACCACCTCGACCAGGGACTCCCCCTGTTTTTGAGATCTTCTCAATTCCACTCTTCGAGCAAGCCTATGCTCGGCGTAGTTGTATTCGACAATTTCTTTGTGAGTCTTCAATCACGAACACAAACTCACAAATCACAAACACTCAAACCCTCACGTTTTGATGTATATGATCGACACCGTTCTACTAAAGATCCAGTCTCTTAATCCGCCAGCCTTGCACGGTTAAGAGCTCTGAAATTAAGCACAGAGAATGTATGAATTGTTATGGGGGTAGCACCTACTTTTATAGCAATTCTACATGCCTAATTGGTCTTCAACTCCAAATAAGCAATACAATTCCAAATAGGAATTCCTTTGCCACCTTGCGTTATTGGCAAGTTGACAGGTTGTCGTTGCCGCCTTAATTGGCCTTGCTGACATGTATTCTTCCAGCTGGACGTTGCCTAAATTCGCCGTGACATAATCCCTTGCACTCCAGGCTTCTGCGAATTAAATAGGAAAGCTTCGACTTCTTGTCTAATCCTGCGCGCATCATGTCGAGCCAAACGAGTCGCAATATTGTTACACATGGTTGACTCAAGAGAAGAAATAAGGGGAAAGATTATTTCTTTCTTGATTATATTTCCCTTATTATTATTTTCTTTTGTATAATATTTTCCTTTTGTCTCTACTTGGCAATCAAGTAAGTAAGGGCTATAAAAGGGGGATGAGAAGTCTAGGGTAGGATATGAGATTTGTGAGTTTAGTCATGTATTGAGCCCGAGGCTGGAGAGAACCAGGTTTCTCGAACTACCTGAAATTATCTTATTAATAAGGGAAAACTTCACTTACCTCCCTTGAACTATACCCGATTTTCACATAACTCCCCTGAAAGATAAAAGTGGTCTGTGGAGCCCCTGAAGTATACTAAAGTTTCACTTAACCCCAACGGTGTTAGTTTGCTTGTGAAAAGTCCAAAATACCCTGTAGTGTAATTCCTAAATTATATAATTATTTGATTAAATGTGAAATGACCCTTTTACCCTTTATTAAATAACATACCAAACTCATATTTCAAGGATAAACTTGTCTTTTCAACTATAAATAAATAAATACTTAAATTAACCTAGGAAATTACATTTGTAACCCTACCCTCTTCATCATTCTACACAACCCTTTGTCTCTTCTTCACATCCAATTCCCCCCCTCCACCGCAGCCTTCGCCGAGCCCCACAGCGGCTCTGTCATCGGCCCAATCCTCCAGTTCCTCTACGACACCAACTCTTCCTTCATCATCAATCTCTACCCCTACAACGTCTATAGGCTTCACTCCGAGATTCCGATCGGCTTCACGCTCTTCCAGGACACGCCTTCAACTTCCGCGACGACTTCACCACCGGCGTCAGGTACTAGAACCTCTTCGACATGATGGTCGACGCCGTCGTCAGCGTTATGGCGGTGGCGGAGCACGAGAACACACCGGTTTTCGTGGCGCAGACCAAGTGGCCAAGCTCCAGCGCCGACCCCGGAAAGGCCGATGCAACATAGGTGTGTGCGGAGATCTAACTGAAGGGGCTATTGCGCCACCTGACGTCAGGGTCGGGACGTCGCCGAGGAAGGAGGGTGTGGCAGAGACGTTTGTGTTCGAGCTTCTGGACAATAAGGCCAAGCAGCAAATGCAGATTTGGGGGATTTTTTACCTGAACATGACCCAGAAGTACGAAATCGATTTCTCTGTTGGGGTCAGGAACATCTTCTCCAACCGACAGAGATGGAGAATCTGGTTCAGTCGATGGTGGTTGTCCCGATTTGGCCCCATTTTCCCCTATCGACGGTGGTTATCCCAATTTGGCCCAATTTTTTTTTATCGACGACGGCTGTTAGTTGCTTGCCTGGAAGCACTCCTGAATCGAAGCTGGTGGTGGCTGCGAATTGATAATCTGGTGATGGTGGGGCTGCGAACAAGAGGAAGATAAAGAGGGTTGGAGATGGAGGTTGAAGATGGGGGCATATTAGTCATTTTATAAAATTATTTTTGATTCTTTATTTTTCAATTTGTTACGTGAAAAGACTAATATACCCTTCAATCATAAGTTTAGTTTATTGTTCAATAGAGGGCATTTTGGACTTTTCACAAGCAAACTAACACCGTTGGGGTCAAGTGAAACTTTAGTATACTTCAGGGGCTCCACAGAAAACTTTTATCTTTCAGGGGAGTTATGTGAAAATCGGGTATAGTTCAAGGGAGGTAAGTGAAGTTTTCCCTATTAATAAAAGTATTTTATTATTATCTATTTATTGTCCTATATTCTCTGTTCTAGTCGATACACTACTCAGGGTGTATCAATTGGTATCAGAGCATCAGTTTGAGAACCGTGAAGATGAGTACCCTGCATTCAAGTCAGAAGAGCCTATTCGAGAAGATGCTTGCACAATTAGAAGATATGAAGACTCAGATGATCGAGTCAAGACTCAAGGCGGAGTTTGAGAAACAACAGCTTCAACAACAACAAGCCATTAAAGTAGAGCTGAGATTACGAGACAACATCATATGGGATGTTCGGGACTTGTTCGTAGCTGAACCTGTCAACAATGGCTACGAACGGTTCTTGGACAAAATCAACAACTTGATGGAAGAAGAAGAAAATGAGGAGAATGAATTAGATACACAAGTAAAATATTCAACATCATCTCTAGATCTGACATGGAAGATCCGAACACGAAAAACGAGGATCTTCTCATTTGATGATGACTACCTAGAGACATGGATCTTAAAATTTGTACTTGATGGCCAATCCAGTCCCGAGGTAGGAGATATGAAAATAGCATGGCGAGTTCCTTTTGATATAATACGGGCAAGGGGATTTAAAACCCAACTCAAGGATCGAGTTCCACCATACCTTGGTGTAGGAAAATGCCGGACGGGTGTTGGCACCTCCTTGCAAGTTAGTCACCTTGAGGACGAGGTGAAAGTGGGGCAGCCGTTAATGTTACACATGGTTGACTTAAGAGAAGAAATAAGGGGAAAGATTATTTCTTTCCTGATTATATTCACTTTTGATTATATTTCCCTTATTATTATTTTCCTTTATATAATATTTTCCTTTTGTGTCTCTACTTGGCAATCAAGTAAGTAAAGGCTATAAAAGGGAATGAGAAGTCTAGGGTAGGATATGAGATTTGTGAGTTTAGTCATGTATTGAGCCCGAGGCTGGAGAGAACCAGGTTTCTCGAACTACATGGAATTATCTTATTAATAAAGTATTTTATTGTTATCTATTTATTGTCCTATATTCTCTCTTCTAGTCGATACACTACTCAGGGTGTATCAGTCGACTGACATCTTTACCTTGCGCTAAAAAAATATGCCAACACTAAATGTAGTTACACTGTTGTATGAGGTAACTGAACGGATAGTTACAGATATTTATGCATGTGGTATGTATATGCTCTCAGGCTTTACAAGGCAAGTTTGATAAATAAATAGGGGCGACAATTTATTGTCCCTTTGATTATGTACAAGTGAAAATAAATGACATGACTTATATGTACTGTATATGATTTCGATTTTCCAATTAAATTGACAATAACTTGTATAATACTTGGGATAAATTGCAAAAAATAATCGTTAACTGTTTATGGCTGACAGAAAATGGTGTTATCTTAAAGAAAAAAACATTTTACATATTAGTTGACCATTGGAATTAAATCATGCATAATTTGTTTACAAAATGAAAATTGTGGTACATCCGACTTAGCATTGATTGAGTTATGAAGATTGGTTTCGAATTAAATAGAAAACTGACGAAAAAAACACTACGGATTCTTCTGATAAATACTTTGGACGGAAAAGTTTATCTGATAAGCATAAATCAATAATAATGATTCATGTGAAACGGTTTTCAATATGAAGAAGATATGGATTCAACCAAACAGCCTCTCCAACTTCCTATTGTTATAAATTGATATAGCATCCAAAACCTCTTCACTTTACTTTTAAGCATGAATCAATCTGAAAATGGTGATAGGATCAGTGAGCTACCTGATGCACTTCTTGTTCACATACTCTCTTTTTTCCTCTTCAAACAATCCGTGCAAACGAGCATTTTATCAAAGCGATGGCTGCGTGTTTGGATGCATTTACCTCTTGTTGACGTAGACGACTCCACGCTCTTGTTAGATCCTATAGTCGTGGCTGAGCAATCAGTACATTCAAGTTTCATCAATTTTATGAGCAATGTATTCAATCGGTGTAACGAAGCTCCTATATCTAAGTTTATTCTCAAGTCTAGTAATTTCGAAGTGTTCCGTGTTAACCAGTGGATTACTGCTGCTGTGAACCATAGGATCCAAGAGCTTGATCTTTGCATTACACTCAATGGAAATTTCAAGATCTCATCTTGTCGGTTCGCATACAGAGATTTGGTTTCGTTGAAACTTGGGGGCAGTTTTGCTCTTGATGTGCAGGGGTCACTTGTTTTTCCATGTCTCAAGGAGCTCTTTCTTGATTATATTGAATTTGATGATGATATCATTCACAGTTTTTTATCTGGCTGTCCAGTTCTTGAGAACTTGATCATCTATGGTACGACGGCGAAGTGGAATACTCTTGTTATAAATGCTCCTGCACTCAGGTTCTTGACAATAGATGCAGAATCATACGATGATAATGGTGAAGTTCTTGGCAATGGATGCGACTTCCAGTTCATTCTTGAATCCCCAAATCTTGAAGTTCTGAATTTTACAAGTTATGAGGCGTTCAAAGGGTTTTGCTTCGGGAACCTTAATTCTCTTATTGAAGCAAGGATCGATGTTTGTGCTTGTGATTTTGATTCAGATGGAAATGCCAAGTTCACATATCGTGGGATCGGGATTGCTACCGGTATTGCCAATGACAAGATCATCAGCCTTGCCTATAACACTTTGGAGGTTACATATATGTCACATATATACCTATTGCATATATCATTTTTTGTTTACGTGTTCGTAAAGTTTCTTAATTATCCCTTGTGTTATATATGTAGATTCTCACCTTTCTGGATATTCGTGATTTGCCTATCTTCAACAATGTAACTGAGTTGCGGGTTGGAGTCAGCGGATATGACTGTGGAAAGCTGTTGTCTCAGTTGCTTCACAACTCGCCAAAATTGGAAGTTCTTGTTCTTGATGCAGTGAGACTTTATAGATAGTTTTTTTATATTTGCTCTCTCAATTCCTCGTTCTGATATATTTATTTATAAATATGTATTATTTCATGAGTTAATTGGAGTTGTTTTTCGTAGGAACTTGTGGAAGAAGATTATAATCCATATGGGTTTGAGTGGTACAGTCTCGATAGCGTGCCAGTGTGCGTTTCCCAATACCTAAAGCGTGTGCGTATTCGAGGAATTGATGTGAATATGCAGTCTGTGGCCGACTTCATAAACTACTTACAACAGAATGGGGACGTTTTGATAGAGTACTAAACCAGCCTTGCCGCAGCTTAACAAGTAGCTACTTGCAACAGAATGGGGACGTTATGAACGTTCAGACTTTTGTTTTGTAATTGGACTGAAAGTCGGTTCTCATATATTATTGGAATAATTCTAGGTGGCTACACTTAGATATAACTGTTTTTCACCTGAATACATATATTATTGTTTTTTCACCTAACTACGCTTGAGATATGCAAAATTTTCACTGTACCCTTTTCGTCCTTGCACTTTCCGTCCAGTTCCGTTACTTTTTAATATTTTTAATATGTGAAATGAATAAAATACCCTTAAGGGTTAAATGAGTTGTAATTGAATTGAAAAGACTAAAATGCCCTCCCATACTCTTCTAATTTTCAAACTATGGCATTGGCTCTCACTCGTTTTATTCATCCTCTCATCTCCCTCTCTCTCACACTGATTCTCACATCTGAGAATTAATTTATGGGGAAAATAAGCACAAACCAAAAAATTAAGTCTCAAAAGTCAATTAATTTATATATTAACTATAGTTAGAAGTGTGTTTTGCCATAAAGCTACACAAGAGCAGCAGTTTGTGCTGCCAATGGGGCTTGTTGGGATAGATGCTGATATTGGAACCAAAAATTAAAGCATACCCTTTTTAATGTTTCTGGTTGTAGTAGGAATCCTCATGGGAATGGAAAAGAAAACATACAAAAGAAAGGTTATGGATTCAATCTGGTTCATGAGAACTAGCCAAACAAACAAAACAAAAACAGATGGTGTGGTCTCTTTGAATCTTATCCTAATTTACTTGCTAACAAACCTGGATAATTATTTGGTGTGTCAATTTGGTAAGAATATCAAGACTTGGAGAATCAATTCTATATGTTTCTCTCCATATGTACATGAAAATGAAGGATAAAATAAATCCCCTAGTCTAATGTACTAAAAAGACTAGCATTTTTTTTTTGCTAACTCCAGTTCCAAGCAGGCTCTGTTTCAATGATGACGTCATGTTGTTGTCTCTGCCACTCATCATCGCCTCTGACTGCGATCTAGTTCTCATCAAATCTCCAGTTGCGAATATTTGGGGTGATCTCTGACAGTCGTATGATCCTTTTCCGGTGACACTTGTCCGGAATCGCGCAGCCCCGAGTAGTCTGTGATTCTTCCTCTTCATCAGAGGAGCTTCACAAGCTGTGATCGAGAATGCTCGTGGGAGATGCTGAATTGGGTTCTTCTAATTGCTTTACTCTCGAATTCAATTCCTTGAGAAATGGGTGCTTTAGAAGCTGAGCAGCCGTCCACCTCTCTAGTGGGTTCGTCCTCAAGCCCTTCCCCAGGAAATCCTTGGCTTCCCCGGAAAGAGTGGTCGGAAGCTCCGGGACATCGCCGGAAAACGCAATCCGGTACAGAACCGAAAGTGGGTCCGACGCATTGGGCCACGACGAAGACCCAGTTGCCATTTCGAGAATGGTGCACCCAAGAGACCAGATGTCAATGTGGAGGCAATAGTTGTGTCATGTATGTTTGTCAGTTAATCAATATGACTTTTGGGATTTAATTTTTTGGTTTGAGCTTATTTTTTCCCATAAATTGATGTAAGAATGAATGTGAGAGAGAAGGAGAGGGAGAGAGAGAAGAGAGGATAAATAAAACAAGTGAAAGACAATGACATAGGTTTGAAAGTTACAAGAATAGGGAATAACATTTTAGTTTTTTCAATTCAATTATAATAAGTCATTTCACACGTCAAAAATGTTAAAACTAATGGAATTAGACGAAAATTTTGCACATCATAGGCGTAGTCAGGTGAAAAAAAATTCTAGATGTTGTCAGGTAAAAAACAGGTATATTTAAATATAGTCACCTAAAATTATCTTTATATTGTATTATGTATCACTGATAATAACTCTATCGGCCCATGTTTGGATATTTTGATGCCAAGTCCTAATGAATTTGTCAAATAAGAACCCAAAAAATAATATCAACTAACAACTATCAACGTCATTTCCACCATGCCGTACATTTGCTTATGGGACGCTCTATATCCTTCTTGTAACAACCATGTATAACGGGCCATTACAACGGCCATTACACCAACTTATAGCTTAGTCCTTGTAACGGCTAGCGTAACAGGCCATTACTTAGTCTGTTACTGCTTTCAGATTAGGCCTACTCGAGCCTTTTTTTGTCCCGTTTCTTGCACACATGAGCTCCGAACACCGTAAATGCATATAGGCACAAAAGATCAATTAATATACACTCTCGAGGGATAAAAGTATCGATTAGCATAAGAAATATTAATCGAAATGTAAACATGATGCGACCGCCTCATTCAACACCCTCTCTTAATCCTATCCACATCTATTTATAGCCTGCATATGTTGAGTAAGTCAATTGCAGTGTGTTATTGGTTAATCTGCTCTCTCCACGTGGCGCTTGATCCGGCCAACCCCTTCCTGTCATGTGTCTGTGTTTTATTTCCCTCTATTTACAGTATTACTTAAACCCTAACTCAAAATCAGTTCAAAAAGTAAATAAATCAGATATATCATATAAGAGATTTAGATATATAACTTAAAGTGGAGAAGAGAGGAATTTGTTCGAAGAGAACCTAAGAACTTATGAAATTTGGAAACACCTCAAAGTGGAGGATCCAGTAAACACGGTCAAAGTTTTATGTTTAAATTGATATGTGATTACACTTAAATATTTTTTTCACTTGGCGTATACCTAAAATTGCAAAATTATCACCATTACTCATTCCGTTAACTTTTGTTAGTGTTTCATTTTTATTTGTGTGAAAAGACAAAATTACCCATACATGTCTTCTGAATTTTCAAATGCATACCCTTCCCGTTACCTTCACTGCTCAATCACACCCAGATTCAACATTTTTTTTCTCAGCTTCTCATGAGCTCGTAAACAAATAGAGACCAAGCAACTAATTTTGTCTCTGTAGCTTAAGCTTGAAGGTTGAATTTGTTTATGGATATGAATAAGGGCACAAAATGGGAAGGGGGTAAATTGAGATGAAGAGGATCGAGAAAAAAAATCGACAGAAATTAGCTTCACAAGATAAAATGAACAGAAATCTTTACATGAAAGCTCCACAAGACAAAAATGTTTAAGAAACAAAAGTTTCTTCACAAACAACAGGATTTCTATCAAAGCCCTTTGGCAAAATTTCAAATGAAAGACTACAAATTTAGCAAATTTTCAAATGAAAGACTACAAATTTCTCTGTAAAAAATAAAAGAACAAACACATGCTGCAAAAGGGTGTCCCATTGAGATTAAAAATACTTCCCAAATTCTACGCTAACCCAAGAAAATAACATATCCAAAAGCCAAAAGGACAGTCATAAACAATGTAAAAATCCCAATCGAAACTCAATCACAATCGTGAAAATTTATCAATGGCATGCAAATTTGATAGACAAACAGGGACATTTTTATTATTTTATACTAAAAATTAATTGAAATTTTACCCATTATCTAATATGACACAAACTAATTAATCTTTACTTACTTAAAATATGTTCACTAATTTAAGTGTACGTATTTACAAATAGTGTCAACTTAAGTATAATTATCTGAGATTAACTCTGTAATATGATTTATTATATTCAACTTAATAGTTTGAACGTTACAAACCCTTATTACCATATATTATGAGTTTCAATTTTGTCTGAAAGTGATCATGATCAGCATATGCGTTTGTGTGTGTAAACCATTTGATCATCCCTTTTACTAATAATTAATTGTTAAAGAAACTAATTATAGAAAAACTCAAGATGAGATTAAACACTGATATAAAATGATTACAACAAGCAAAACACACAATAGTACACCACTTATCACTCCAAACACTACCTATACACAGCTTATTAATTTCTTATTCTGCGACCTCTCTATGATCTTTGTCCAATACTCCCACGTTGCTTTTTTTTATCAACCATTCTCACAAATCATTTTGTCATCCCAGTCTCAAACACGATATACCCTATAGACAAACCCAATACAACCCCGCATCCATATCCTGAAAATGCGACTGCCCAATTAAATCCACTTTCAAAATCCAAAGACTCTTTGTTCTCGGAATGTAAAGAAGGATTTATTATCCTTGCTTGATTTTATTCCCTTGTAAATTGCTCCCATATATACATGAGTAGGAGATACGAGAAAGGAAACTAGATATACACCATAATTATAATACGTGTCGTATAGAAGGAAAGTGTGTGCAAGGATCAAGCAACAAATGACGGTGATTTGTCTGCTTGATTATGCGTTGACTTAGTAGGCAAGATACCAATACTCTCCCCTCAAGTTGAAGCATGGAGGTTGATAATGCCCAACTTGCTGAGTAAGTCGTGAAAGCGGTCTCTTCCAAGTCCTTTTGTGAAGATGTCGGTCAGTTGATGTTTGCTGGTGATCGCTCGGGGTTGTAAAATTGCTGCTTGAAGTTGTTGACGAACAAAGTGACAGTCGATCTCGATATGTTTGGTGCGTTCGTGGAAGACAGAGTTAGATGCAATGTGGATAGCTGCATGATTGTCGCAAAAGAAAGATGCACTGGTTGATTGTGGAGCCTGAAGATCTTTGAGTATTTCACGCAACCAGACAATCGGTGACCACGTTTTGTTTCTTCGAACGCCAGGAGATTGGCGACCTGCCAAGAAAGAGAATGAACCCGGTGGTGGATTTCTGTGTGTCAAAGCAGCCAACCCAGTCAGCATCATAGTAGGCATGGAGTGTCAGGGGATTATTCGAGAGAAGGAAGATTCCTTGACCGAGGCAACTCTTTAAGTATCGCAAGACATGAAAAGCTGCATCAAGATGAGGTTGTCGAGGATTATGCATAAACTGACTTAATATATGTACCGCGTAACTGATGTCAGGTCGGGTGATGGTGAGATACAACAGGCGGCCAACGAGTCGTCCATATTGTCCGGCATCTGAGCATGGTAGACCAGTGTCGACTGACAGTCGATGTTGTTTCAGAAGTGGGAAAGAGGTCGGCTTACAGCCTGTGTGTCAACTGTCAGCTAGGATGTCGAGGGCGTAATTCCATTGCGTGAGAATGATGCCATTGGGTGATCTAGCTACTTCAAGTCCAAGAAAGTATTTTAGAGTTCCCAAGTCTTTGATGTGGAACTGATCATCCAAGTGGGATTTAAGGCGCCGGATCCGTGAAGCATCTGTTCTGGTGATAATAACATCATCCATGTAGATGAGTACAACTAAGAAAGATTGTGATTCAGAAAAGGTAAACAACGAATGATCCACCTGTGATGGTTTGAAGCCTAGTGTCATAATTGACTCTGTAAATTTTTGGTACCAATTGTGTGATGCTTGTCGCAGGCCGTACAAGGATTTGTGGAGGCGACACTCTATGCTCCCCCTGTCTGGAAAAGCCTCGAGGGACTTTCATCATGGAGGTCGCCATGTAGGAAGGCGTTGTTGACGTCAAGTTGGTGGAGGGGCTAGTTCTTGGCAGCTGTGATTGCCAAGATGCATCAGACGGTGATCATCTTGGTAACATGGGCAAAGGTATTCGTGAAGTCAATGCCCTCGACCTAAGTGTAACCTTTGGCGACTAAGCGTGCCTTATAGCGTTTAATGCTCCCGTCTGGTTGATGTTTGATCTTATAGACCCATTTGGAGTCAATGGTACGCTTGCCAGGTGGTAGGCTAGTAAGGCTCCATGTTTTGTTGGCTTCGAGTGTTGTAATCTCCTTAGACATGGCTTCCCTCCAATGTGCATGTTTCACTACCTGAGAGTAAGTGCGAGGCTCATCACTAGATGAGATGGCCGCTACAAATTTCTGGTGAGTGTGCGAAAATTTCTTATAAGAGATGGAGTGTGAAAGAGGATGTACCGTTGATTTCACTGAAGGTGAGGGGGTATGCGAGAGGGGTGTTGTTGTCACAAGTGATGGTGGTAAGGTGTAATTGTAACCGCTTAACCGTTTCGAGGTGGTACGTAAGCGCTTTCCAACAAGGGCAGGGACTTCATCGCGAGTTCCCACTACCTCAAGATTCGGTGCTTCTTGAGGTGGACAAGTCATCTGATTGTGTTCTTGTCGGTGTTCTTCTGGCTCAACGTGCTCGTAGGATACCGCGGCTCTGTTGATGTGAATATGGGATGACGTGTTGGTTCTAACTCCATGTATTGAGTGACGGGGAAGATATTCTCCCAAAATTGTACGTCATGTGAAACAGATATGATCTTGGTTTCCAAATCGTATACTCGATATCCCTTTTTTCCTTTAGGGTACCCCAAAAATATCCCAAGACGTGATCGGGACGAGAATTTGTCACGTGTCTGATGGTGGGTGTAGCAGAGACAACCGAAACTTCTAAGGTGATCATACGTTGGTGGTTTCTCACAGAGGAGTTCAAATGGAGTATTGTTGTTTATAACGATGAGTGGAGTTCTGTTGATAAGGTAAGTTGCGGTTAAGACGCATTCTCCCCAAAATTTAACTGGAAGTTTAGCTTGAAATTGAAGCGCTCGTGAGACTTCAAGCAAATGACGGTGTTTGCGTTCAACAACCCCATTATGTTGTGGTGTAACCGGGAAACTAGTTTGAAACTCCATTCCAAACTCATTGTAGTGGGATGTTAACTCATGGTGCTGGATCATGCCCTCCATCCATGCGTAGTCGCGAATGTTGAACTGACCGAAGACCCAACTAAAGAATGCAACAAGTGGTGTTTGGTCTCCGATTTATGCCTCATTTGGAATACACATGTAGCCCTGCTATAATCATCCACAATAGATAGAAAATACTAACAACCAGAGAGTGACGGGATGTGATATAAACCCCATATATCACAATGTATTAATTCAAAAACATGTGAAGATTTATTTATATAAGTTGGGAAAGACAAACGGGTTTGTCTTGCTCGACAACATGCATCACATAAAGACGTGCCATGCTTATTGTTAATAGTAGGTAAATTTGGAACCAAAGATAACCGGTTTATCGGAATGTGACCCAAGCGTTGGTGCCATAGTTGTATGTCATTTGACCCTCGTGCCATCAATGCCTTCCCCACCATCGTTGGTTCTAGTTGATAAAGGTCGTCTCGCATTTTACCCGTGTCAATCAGCGTCCTCGAGTGTAAGTCCTGTATCACACAACCATTCGAATAAAAAATTAAGGCACAACTTAGATCACGTGTTATTTGGCTAACAGACAATAAATTGAAGCAGAACTGAGGCACTGTGAGAACTCGTTCCAAGGTTAATTGTTTATCGAGTTTAACTTGTCCTATGGCGTCAATGGGTGTGGTGCTGCCATTGGGCATCTCAATAGGTGGGAGTTGATAGTGGTTCTCAATATTATGTAATAACTTACGATTGCAATCAACGTGATTTGTGGCACCCGAATCTATTACCCGAGAGAAATAATTTTTACCAGAAAAATCTTGTGTTGTACCGTGGTCGAATGTCGGGCTGATAGAAGCATTTTGGGATTTGGTTAACAAGCCAATTAAATGGGACCTCTCCGCGGGGCTGAGCGTCTCAGCAAATTCATTAAGGCTTCCTCGGGAAAGTGTAGCAGCAAGGGCTTAAGAGTTGTTGACATGTGAATTGTTGTTGGAGTTGGCGGTTGGTTGTCATTGCATGAAAGAGTTCAAATTGATTTGGTTTGTGCTAGAATTGGGCTAACCTTGATTTTGGGACAAGGCATGTTGTTGGGCCGAGCTCATGTTGGTAATCGGGCTCACCATAGAGCTTATGTTGGTGTCTTCTTCATAGCGCATCGCAACAACAAAGGGACTAGCGCTCGTTCGTCCGCCTCTGCCTGATCGTCCGCCACGTCTCCCGCTGGTGCGTCCTCCTCCAGTCGTGGATTTCTGCCAATGTTCTAGGTAGCCGACGATTGCATAACAATCCTCGATAGTATGTCCGGTTCGCCCACAGTGAGTGCATCGGACCCGTCCCTTTTTCTCGAATCCGAACGTCGTCTGGACCGCCATGGCTGCTGGGTCGGCGAGTGGGTTGCGTGAGGACATCGCAGCACGCTGCGATTCCTCCTAAGTTGCTACCGCATATGCTCTCTGGAATCCCGGGAGTGGCTGGATGCTGAGGATTTGAGATCTAACGGTGTTATACTCGTCATCAAGGCCCATCAAAAAACCACATACTTGTTCCTCATCCCGTATAGCTTGAATTTTTTCATTAATCCCGCATGTACACATACCACAAATGCATCTCGAGATCGGTCGAAGCCCATGTTGTTCATCCCAAGCGCTCTTCAACTTTTCATAACCGAAACTGCCCTTCGTCCTTGTTGAAGAAATGCTATAGCTCGGCGCAACGCATAGACTCGAGGAGCCACGCCTTGACTAAAGCGTTGCTCAAGATCCTCCCATATCTCACGAGCCGTGGTTGAGTGCACAACTCCATTTTGCATATCCTTAGAGAGCGAATTCACGATCCATGACTTCACTAATGCGTTATTTTGAAGCCACAATCGTAAGTCTTTTGAATCTTCTTCTGGTTTTGGCAAGATGTCGTTGATAAATTCGACTTTGTGTTTGTATAACAGTGCATCATGGATTTTTTGTCTCCATGTGTGATAATTTAGAAGTAGAGCATGTGTGATATGACTGCTGCTCCGGTATTTATATAAAGCCCATTGTCTAGGGGTTTAGTATTTTAATTTATTGCTTTGATTAACAAAAAGAAAAATCAGAATCTATATATGTTAACATGTTTGACTGAACAAAAAATAACTCCTAATATTATCCTAAAGCTCGAAGTTGACGTTTCCTTAAAAACTCTCATGTACTATGCATTTTTGAAAATAATGTATTTAATATATTGAACTAATTATAAATGACACTACTAGCAATGTGCCCAGTATGCAAAAACACTGAATAGAAAGATAAGAAAACGATACGTCATCGATTATTGATAAATTAGGAGTAAATATAATGTTTTATTCATAGTCAAACATTACCTAAATTCTGATTCATTTCTTTAAGTCTATTAAAACCGTTTGTACCATTATTGATGAGTAACATTGTATTTAAATTGTGCATTAAACGCAAATGTGTATCAACATTTTTCTAGTAGTAATCAAAACACTGGACAATATAATGTATACGCAACCTTTAGGTCGAAACCCTAATACTATTTAGAGAAAAAGACACTTTTGTGCACCTGAATATACACTTTTGACACTTTCATGCCCTAACATTTTTGTTCTCTTTTTTCCATACCTAACTTTCATTTTGGACAATTTACCCCTAAAATTCTCAAAATATCGAAATTATCCCTGGTCTAATGGAGAGAACCAGCCCAATTTTTTTAAAAGTGTGAAAAGAAAAAATTAGCCTTAACTATTCATCAAATTTTCAAGTGAATGTCATTGGACCCTCCTACTTCATCAAAATAGAGCCTCCTGCGGCGGCGATGGCGAGAGACGATGGCGGCGATGGCTGTCTCCCGAGAGGAGGCTCGGCTCCGCCGGAAACTTGCGGCGACAATGGCGCCGGAGCAGCAGTCATATGCTCTGTTTTCTGGTTAGAAAACATAGGCGAGGTGACGAAACTGCTGGGCAGCAAGCACCTCGTTGATCGCCGGAGCTTACCTGGTGACCAGAGTTGGTGGAGGTGACCGAAGTTGTGCCAAAATTTTCACTCGCCGGAAAGTGTGCCAGAAAATATGTCCCGGCACACTTTCCGTGTTAGAGTTATGCCCCAGTCCAATATAAAAGTGATCTACAAATGTAATGTTTTATCATCTTTCCGAATAAATAAATCGGCATATATTACTAATGAGTTGTAGTAATATATGGAATGTAATTTGATCTATGTCATTATGTGTGTAACCACTAATAGTAGAACTATAGATCAGAAAGAATTACATTTGATGAGTCCCTGATCAGCTAAGCTTCTTTATGAAGCGATCAGTATGAGACTAACTCCTTGTGATTATGCTCTACTGATCATGGCAAAGTGCGTGCCGGAGTTATATCATAGATACCATCAAGTCGATGATATCGGACAACCCGATTGTGAGTATGCTGCATAGATCCAGTCATGAGATACTCACATATCGTAGCTTGTCATTATATCCTAAGACCAAGGAGTCTTTGTGTACACTATGTAACGAATACCTAAGTTTAACCTAGTCTAACGTTATCTGTAAAAGGGTAACTATAACGGCTTCGATTGGCTTTGATATTGATTGCACTAAGTGAACTCGAAAGGCGTCTGAGGGATTTATCACTCATACTTTGGTATGAGAAAGATATTCGTTTAGGCCACTTGATGAGTATGACTGAAGAAAGAGCACGGCCGTGCAGGTGATACCTTAGTATCAGTTTTCAGTCATCTCAGATATCAAGAAACAGTGATTGATAAATTAGGATGACCATTCTATGCCTATTGATCAATCTGGATATCGGTTTGATAAAAGGACAGTGACATGTACGATAACAAGTTAAGTCGAATAATCGATAATCACGAACATTGGATAATCATAATGTCTTGCTAGAGGCCACTTATGATGGAAAGGGTAAAATAGTAATTTTACCAGTCTACCAATTGCTCGTGAGCCTAGAGGGTCACACGCATTAAGCACGATACATGACAATTAATTATGGATGAAAATTGAGAACGATTTGGTAGATTTCTGGCCTAAGGTTTTAAGCAGACGGTGAAGAAATCAATTCGAGAAAATTGAGCCGTTTTGTCTAAACCGAAATTAGAACTCAAGTTAATGGGTTTAATTTGGGTTTTAGTTAAACGGGCTTAAAGCCCATTTAGGGATTTAAGTTATGAATGGGAACAAATGCAAATAAGAGTTTATGAAGGATAGATATGCAATTTTAATTTGAAATTCAATTTTAATTTTCAAATTAAAATCACATAATATCTTCCATTATCTTCTCTAATTTTCAGCAACTAATCCCATCACTCTCACCCCCTCATTGCTGATTTTTCTCTCTCCCCTCTCATCCTCCATTGTTGTCAAGCTTCTCTCAAAATTCATTGCAAAAATTTGAGTAAAAACCTCTTCGGTTGTGGTGCTTGTGTGGACTTAATAGAGAAACACTTGTGTTTTCATCGATTAGAAGAGGTAACTTTCAGAAAGATATATATATATATATATATATATATATATATATATATATAACATGTTGAATTTGCATTAAGATCAGTGCTTGCATCGATCACCATGGTTACATAACGTCCGCTGCATTATTTATCGATTGGAACCCGTGGTGATCGCGAGTGAAAATTTTGAATTCTTGAACTAATTTCTTATTCCCTCTCTCCCTCTATCTCTTTTCCGGCCATTCTGTGCTGGAGACGATCGTCGAAGCACCACATTCTACCCTTTTGATCGCTGCCCATTGCCCCCTTCGTCGATGCTCGATGCCTGCTGCCCACCTCGTCGATGCTTGCAATTTTTTGTTGTGGAGGCTGTAGAGGAAGAACCATAGCCGGCTCCGGTGAAGAATCACCGGAGAAGACGAGAATGAGGAGTCGAGGTCGATGGGTTCGAGACGGACACATTGGCGGAGGTGTTCTAGAGGCCTCTTCTGTCCACCGTGCTCCCCACATTCCAAAGAAACCCGGCGATGGATGCCGAAGAAACGCCGGTGAGGAGGGGAGGGGGAAGAGGAGGAGAGAAATAGTTGAAAGGGTGGCATACCTTTGAAAATTTGATAAATAGTTGAGGGCAATTTTGTCTTTTCCAACTCTTTATTTGGACTAGAGTTAAACCAGATTTAATTTTGGTTCAATTCAAGGGTAATTTGGGTATTTTTAAATTTCTGAAGAAAGTTGTCCCAAAATAAAAGTAAGATATGGAAAAAAGAGAAGAAAAAAAGTTAGGGTATGAAAGTGTCAAAAGTCTATATTCAGGTGCACAAAAGTGTCATTTTCCCTACTATTTATATATACACGCCCAAAAATGTTAAGACTTGAGCGTTTTCTATTTCAGATCTATCTCTAGAAAAAGTATATCATCATTGATGTGGGTCATTTGGGTCCCTTTCCGACCCAAATAACCCTCCTCTTAATACGTTTTTTCGCCTCGTTTAGATCATAGCTATTTTGTGCGAAGATCTACCTTAAACTGAATTTATGTGTAGGAAAGAAATTGGAGCGGGATTATAGCATAAGCGGAACGACGGTCAGGATGACTTGCTACCCAAGGCATCGAAGAGCTCAAAATTGGAGCAATGTCACGATCGTGACACGCAAGGACCACCAGACAAGAGCTATGTCACGATTTCCCACCCGATCGTGACATTGCGGCGTTGCAAAGACAAAATGGAGAATTCACGAAGACGCCACTTGACAAAAGGAGGAGGACAAAGAAGAGTGTCACGATTGTGACAACTTGAGTCACAATTGTGACCACCCGAATATCAAAAGCAGTCACGACAACGTGATCACAGCAGGATTAAAAGGTGTCACAATCGTGACAATGTCGTTTTTGGCTTCATTATAAATAGCCAGATGCTACTTTGACCTAAGGGAGCCATCTTTCAAATTAGAGATTTTTCCCGAGGTCAGCCACCAACCCACTTCCATTGCTACCCAAGAGCTTGAAGAACATCTTTCCATTAATGTCAAAGGGAGAGCTTCAATCCTACTCCATATTTCTCTACTATTGAAGGTCAAGAACACCAAGAAGTGAATATTGAAGCAAGTGTTGAAGACTACATGAGCACTTTTAATTATTGTTAAGTACATTGTAATTTGCTTGTTTCCTTTAAACGAAATTAAAAAGACCAAAAATAGTAACCTTGAGACTTTTAAAAACACAAACTCGACCTACAAGCCGCATTAGTCCCTATGGAATCTACTCGGTTACTTGCTAGAAAAATATATTACTTGTACCGTGTACACTTGCACGGGAATCCCGGAGCGCGACATTTTTGCGTCACGGTTCAGCCCAACAAGTTTTTGGAGCCGTTACCCGGGACTAATTGGTATTAGGTCGCTTGAATGTTTCTGCGTGTTTTCTTTAGCAATTGATACTTGTGACTTGTTTGTTCCTTAGGTACTTTCTTTAGTGCATGACCCGACGCTCGGGAGTGCTAGAATTTGAGTGCAGTCTGGAGATCGAGGCTTTGAGTTGCAGAAACAACGCTTTAAGGAAGCGTGTTCATGAGGAATTGTTGGGAGCTAGTAATATGATGGGAACACCGAGGAGACTTGACAACTTGGGTCCGGAAGTTCAAGAAATGGATTGTGAAGAAGATCCCATTGATGTAAACAACAACGTGAGGCGAGGCCTTGCGGATGATAATCATGATGACTATGTGGACGAGGAGTACTTACCTCCTCCTCCTCCTTCTCTTCCCCCTGAGGCGGTCGGGGTGGGAAAGGAAGAGGACATCAACGTATCCGTTCTCCACGTGCGGGAGATCAAGAAGAGCAATATCACAGGGTTCAAGACTTTGAGCTCCAACCGGTTATGCTGAGTTTACTCAAGACCAATCTATTGTTCTTGGGCGACAATGATGATACCTATACACATTTGAAGCTGCTGGAAGATTTGGTAGAGACCACCGCAAGTGGTTATCTAGAAGATTTGGTGAAGTGCAAATTGTTACCCATATCTTTGGGAGGAGCCGCAAAGGTATAGTATATGACCTTTCCTCTACGCGAGAAACGAGATTGAGAGAGTCTCTAAAGAGCATTCCTCTCCAAGTACGTACCACCGAGAAAAGAAGGGCTTCTTCGAAAAGACATCAACAACTACTCTCAACTCCCTAGTAAGACGTTTGGGGAGGCTTAGGTGTTGTTCAAACAACTACTCCGGAGGTTCCTCGATCACCAGATATGCGACGTAGTCTTGAACAAAACATTCTATTGGGGAGCTCAATCAAGCGTCACAAATGGCGGCGAACGCCGGAGCGGGAGGATGACTCCTCTCTCTAGCCCCAGAAGAAGTATTTGATGTGGTGGAACAAGTCGCTCTCCAAAGCTATGAATGGAATGATGTTGACAAGTCATCAAACAATCAAGTAGCATCTTTCTTGCGGGACGGTGAAGAGCAAGAGACCATAAAAAGTCTCTGAATAAGGTTTTGTGATCGACAACTTCATCAGAGCTTCTTGAATCTCCATGGTTGTTACTCTACCCGTTTGACCCTAGGTTTCGATTTGGGTATTGAGGGAATTGAGGTGGTTGTTGGCGGTGGCGAAGGAGAGGATAGAGGCGAGGGTGAGGAAGAGGAGGGGGAGAAGGGAGGTGTTGAGAGTGGCATTCATTTGAAAATTTGATGAATAGATGAGGGTAATTTCGTCTTTTTACACAATTGAAATTAGAACATATTTAAATTTTTTTTGAAGGTAAAACGAATTTTATTAATTAAACAGAATCCGGAAGCCGTACAGCTGAAGCTACACATGATGATTCAATTTTGAAAATATTTTAAGTATTTTTAATATTTTAGAAATAAATTGTCTCAAAATATAATTAAAGTATGTATATTCAGATGTACAGTACGTTATTTTCCCATAAATTATTAAACCTTCACAAGTGAACCATGACACCATATTGATATATTCGAGGAAAATTGAAAACAATCGTTTCAAAACTAATTGGGCCTTCTCTCTCCTTGGCGAGGTGCGTTTCCAAACCATTTTTGTCTCTCATTGATTGATTTTGAGTTAGGGTTTAGGGTTTCCGATTCTTTTGGGGATTTTGAAGTGAAATTTTGGCGAGTGCTGATTTTCGGTGAATCTAACATTGAAGCAGTACTAGGATTATTTGTTTCACTTGTTGATTTTGTGGAAGCTTTGTACCGTTGTACATGAATTCAATCATCAGAATGTTTGATGTGTGCAAGGATTAAATTGAAACTCTCCTTTTCATTTTCGTGATTACTGTGCTCCGATTGTATGGCATTGAGTCATATGAATCAGAATTTACTTCGAGAAGAATCAGCTGATAATATTTTGATACGAGTCAAAAGTAGTTATTGGGTTTTCTTATTAATTGTAGAGAGAGTTGTGTAAAAGGAATTGTTATGGTTTGGAGAAATGGCGACTCTTGATTTTGGGAATTAGTTTGCTGAAAAATGGGTTTTAATTTGTGGTAAGAGTAGTAAGTCATATTGTGTGAATTGATGGTTAATAGATTGGTTGGTAGTACAGTGGGTAATTGCATTATTAATTCAATGATCATTTGTGGCTTCAGGTGCAAATTAGTCGGCTCTAATGATGTTAATGTTGGGTGGAAATTTGTGGGTTATTGTCTTCAGGATGTTCGATTGTCCTTCTGGGTTGTTACTCTATGGGGTTTAATTTGTTTCACATTTATCATCAATATTGATAATTATGAACCTTGGACTAAATTAAACTAGGTACTGGAGTATATTGGGTGTCCCTGAATAAACACGATGATGCACTTGTTATGAAGCTTGTTAGGGTCAAGAATGAATTGAATTATACACTCAAGGTTGGCAGTGAGACTTGCAGTGCATTGTCTCCTGAAACTGAAGTGTTTAACCCTTGGAAGCAGGTGTGGGAGATGGTGGATCACTAAAGTGAACTCAGTCCTTATGGGCATGACAATATTGACGGGATGAATCTATGTGCTGGTGGTATGGAAATGGTGGAGGCTCGAGTGCATAGGCAGATACGAGACGCAACTCAGAATACAGTAGTTTCACGTGAGAGAATGCTTTTTGATGCACTTGATTTATCCAAGATGAGTTCAGAGAATTTTGCAGATGAAGAATTGAGGTAATTTTTTTTTCAAACTGGTATTGGTATTTTTTCAAGCTTCCATGGTGTCTTCTGGTGTGTGATATTTGCCGATTCAAGTACTCATCAAATTCATATGAGTTTTTACTCAGTTATTCATATATTTCTAAAGTGGTGATGGTAATACCAATATCAAAACTGAAATTACAGATGACCTAAACCTAAACCTCTCCCGCAGTAATATCAGGCATTTTGCCTGCTTGTTTGGAACATAGTTTTAATGCTTGATGTTGCAGAAACATGAAAAGGAGGGATGGTTATACATGTTATCATAAATAATACTAAGCGCGAGAAACTTTGATTTGGTAGTTTCAAGTTCTCAAAGCGTTTTTAGCAGATCTGTGGAAACCAAGCAATGGAATATGCGTTCAAAGAAATAGAGCCGAACTTGTTCATTTTCCAATTTTATGATGTGTCAAAAGTGTTGGAGGGTTGTCCTTGGTTCTTGAATAGGATGACCTCCTTATCTTGGAGAGGATGACTGCTGGGGACTCGTCCTGATGCCAGCCTATTTAGGACTATTCCATTATGGATTCAGATTTCCGGTCTTCTGAAGACGAAGAGTGGCGTTAAACGGATAGGAGAGATGATTGGGTAGATTATTCATATTGATCCCTCTAATTTTACGGTAATGTGGCGCGAGTATCTCAGAGTGTGTGTAAGGGTCCGTGCCTCTTGACAGACCGCGTTTGAAGGTGAGCGGGTCGGAGCATTTGGCAACGTTCCGATACGAAAGATTACCAACCTTGTGTAAGTAGTATATTGCTTTGCATATCATAGTTGTGCAGTATTAGTCTTACAAGTTCCTTTGTTAGATTAAAATATTTCTTTTGTATATATGTATGTAGTTTTCACTATGCATATATAATTGCTTCTGCAATACTATATGTTGTCTCTCATCATCCATCCTTATTTCAATGTTATTTTCCATTTAATTTTTGTTGCAACATGTCATTTATAGATATCAAACGCTAACATTAATATTTATTAGTCTTACAAGTTGAGAATTTACATTAAGAACCTCAAAATATAAAATACAAGCTAGATCAAAGACTAACATTAATATTTCAAATCAATACATTGAGCATAAATGAAGTTTAAATCTAAATAGCACGAAAGCTAGCGTGTTGGAGCTTGTGGTGGTGGATTTGGGAGCAACAGTAGAGCCAGCAGTGCACTTGCCAAGGCGGCGATGCCTCCCATTCCGAAAGCTGCCAGGTTTCCTCCACCGAATGCGCCGTCCAATGGTCCGCTCACGACAGACACTAGCATCTGTGGCACCACGATGGCAAGATTCAGCACGCCAACAGAGAGGCCTTGACCTCCACCGGCCACGGAGCAGAATATAGATGCTAGCAAAAGGAACGCTCAGCGTCACGGCCCATGGAATCCCAAGAACCGCGAAAAACGCCTGAGATGAACCTTTAATACTAGCAGGAATCATGGTCGTCGACCCGTGGGCACTCCTCCGCGTCCTTGGTGATCACTATCGTCATAAACATAGCCACCGCCAAAATGACGTTGACGAGGCCCCAGAGCCGCCTGACTCCACCCAGAAGACGGCTGACGGGATCAACCGCCACGGAAGCGAGCAGGAGGACGATCGAGTTGAGCATCAACCCAGTCGACCCGGCGCGAACACCGTCACTGTACATGTCTTGTTCGTCCTTAGTCCCCAGGGCCTTGCCGCCAAAGACATCGGTGCCCATCTAGTCGGTTCCATACAAAAATAGCGGGAACCAGACAACCCAATTGAGGGCGGTTATGGAAAGGAGGATCCACATCGGTCTCGTCGTGGTCCTGAATGCGGTTACCAGCTCTCGAAAGAATGGTGGCGCAACCGTCACAAGATCTGCGCGGGTTACCGAAGTCTCCGACACGCTGACGACAGCAAACACGGTGACGGCCTTGAGCAGGAGGATGTGTACGATGAAGCACGCTTTTAGGTTCGCGCAGTACTCATCGCACACATCCGTCACCGTGAACGGAAACATCTTATGCATACCCCACAGCGCCCCGGCGGTGTATCCTAAGATGTTTCCCGCACCTGTAAACTCGGGGAACAATGCGTTCGCCGTCCTCATTTTCCGGTGATCTCCACCGGAGAGGTCGGCCAAGAATGCCCGACACGGTCCCTTGATACAAACCAAACATTAAAAAGGGATATCTGGGCCAGCTCAAGTATAAAGCAAGAAATTAATAATAGCTTATAAAACATACAAATTATTTTATATTAGAGTACTGCCGTTTTAGAGTCATTTTATTGTTTTGATTTAGCATTTAAATTTATTTTATTGTTTTGATTTAGCATTTAAATTTATTTTATTTATCGTACATGCATGTTATTAGGAGCAGAGAGTGTGCATTACTGGATTGTAATTAAATCGGAATCTAATTTTTCATTTCAACTAATATTTTCAGGGCACCCTCGTAATACATGACGAAATTTTAACAAATTAAATAAATTATAATCCCACGATATAAACTTATTAATTAATTGTAAAATATGAATTAAATTCTTATATGCGAATATATCGAATTTTATGACTTATGGAATGTGGACCATACCTGAAGCATATTGTTGGCCACATCAAGTATCCAGAATCCAATGACAAAAACTGCGACAGCGCGCGGTTTTGTCTTGTTGTCCGTGGAGTCTCCAGCTGCGTGCCCGATATCCTTGGCGAAGCCGACGAGCATGACGGCAATGCACACACAGGCGGCGCCCACAACGATAAATGGGCACCGGCAGCCCCAAGTCGACGTGCAACGGTCGTTGTAGAAGCCGACCAGGGGCTGCACTACGAGGCCCGAGATGGGCCCGCACAGCCAAATAAATGATGCCCACGCATGAGGCACGCCCAGCGTCTGGACGTACGGCGTGAGCAATGAAAGCTGGAGGGCCCATCCAAATTGGACTCCGGCGGCAATAGCTGCCAATGTAATCACCTTTCTGAGCCAAGACTGAACAAATAAATATATATAATTGATTAATGTCTCGAATTAGTAGAGTTTTATAGTAAACGCATAGCAATAATAAGAAAATAAATGATGATGTATTTTCCTCGGTCAATTCCTTTTCAGTAATTAAAAACATATCATTTCATTCTTAAGTTTGGAAATACTAAAATACCCTCAATTTTTAAAATTCTACGAATAAAAGAGGGCATTTTTTTAAATACCATCAAAAAAATTATCTGAAAGGAAAATCGTGACGATCTTTTTTCTCAATTTCTTTGTTTGTTTATCGACCCATATCAGACAAATCTAACCTCTTACCTCTATATTTTGTTAAAAAAAAAAATTTATTTTACCTTTTGATTTGTTTTTCTTCATATCTAACTTCTTGTTTTACTTATTTTATGAATTGCATGTATATATGTTTTCTTTGTTTCCATATTCCGTAGTCCAACTTTTTTTTTACCCTTATCTCTCAATTTGTTTCCATATTCTTTACTTATATATCTATTTTTCAAAATAATCTTTTGTTTTTGAGTTCCTACCTAATTTTTTTCTATTAAAACATTGGTTCTGGTTGGGCCCAAAACATCAAAACTTATGTCTTCTCCTAGCCCAGAAGGTCCAGAAACTAATGTTTGATAGTATTATATAGATGATCTATTGAAATGTGGGACAGTTCATTTAATTGACAAGTTATTAAATTAACTTTGGAACTTAATCTATTGAAAATTTGTATAATCTTGCTAATGCTAAAATAAAAGAGGCATGCATATTTCAGACATTTTTGTGACTCATTGAAAATAAAAGTTGTGAAATCAGTATAGGGTTTGTAAAATAATTTTAAGAAAAACAACTTACATTACAAGACTTCATCAACTCATAAAACCCACAAACAAGGAACTGACCTGTATCAGCGGCGGAGACTGAATAGTCCGGGGACTTGACGGAGGAGATTGACGAGAAACATCTGGCGAAGCCATGCTCGATCGAGACACTGAGGCGCAGAGGAGAAAGTTGAGTGATGAACTGAAAATGCAGTATTGATCATGTAATTAAATAGACTCGATCTCTGGCTGTCATGATCAATTATATGTAGGTCAATTTATATATATATATATAAACCCTAATTAAACTCTAGCTAGCTACAATGGAATAATCAACATTTTTCATTCAAACCCTAAACAATTACATTCCATATTAATGAATAATAAAACCTGTTGATGAACATAAGGAAATAAAATAGGGAATCTAGCTACTAAAAAGAACCTTAACTTCTATTTAAGTTCCACTTACTAATTGATCATCAATCATTTGAGTTTTTTTAGTGCAAAATAGTTTTCTTTTTAAATTCAATTAGGCAGTTTTCAAATCACTACTGAAATAAGTAAGTCAAAAAGGAAGTAATTTTTTCTCCCACATTTTTAGGGAATTAATTTCGAAGAATGTTTTATGTATATAACAACCTTAATTTTAAATCATGTTTGTTGTTATATCAAAGATACAAATGCTTGTCTTCTTAAACAAATTATCCATAGATCGACGACCTATATATGCTTTCCCAAATTAGCTCTGGATTCGCCTATAATAATAATTTTTTTTTATAGAATTGCTCTATATTAATTGGAATGCAATTTTAATTAATTAAAATCTTCCAACTTATTTGCTATTCATGTCACAACTATTTAACCTAAATTACATGTTTTTTGTTATTAATTTATATTTTTACAAAATGAAATGATTTCCTATAAAATCATTAAAAGTCTATATAGGGGTCAATTTAAAACCATGTAATAAAATCCGCCTTTAAAATACTTTAAATAAATATTTCACTACCATCAACTAAATATTTTCCTTTTATATACAATTAAAATGCAAATTTACCATCTCCAAGAAACTTGATAGGTAAATTGAATTTCACGCACTCGACTTTTCTCTTTGTGGTCTGTATATTTCGCTTGTGGCGATTTGGGTTGTTTGTCGAAAATCGATGATGTCTCAAGGCGGCACGGTTTCGCCTGTGAGAGCTTCTAGTACGGCGACGGTTCTGGATCTTGCGGTTGTACAGCTAGCGGTGAAGGAGGCAGATCTAAGGGGGTGACAAGAACGAGGTCGAGGGCAATGGGATTGAGGCCAGAGTTGAGGACGAAATTGCAGGTGGGGCGAGCTTGGGTTGCGACGGTAGATCGATACTGGGAGGGAACTGGGTTATCTGGCGTCGGTGGGCAGACTCATGCAAGCATTCCGAATTAGGGGGCCTCGGCTTGCTTAAACTTCAATACGTGGGAACCGATGGGTTTGGTTGGTTGGTAGGTCGGTACTGGGAGGGAACTAGAGTTATCTGGCGTCGGTGGGCAAACTCATGCAAGGGCTTGCTTAAGATTCAATATGTCACTTAGGTGTCCTATTGGGATCGGTACTGGAAGGAAACGGGGGGCCCTGGTGTCGATGGGTTGATCTGGGTAAACCCAATGAGCTGAGAGAATTTGAATTTCGCGATGCCCATATTGACCGCATGGTTGATCGAGGAAGCTGGTTTAAGGTGGTCTGCAGCATGATCACGGGGGTTTCTTCATACGTATGAGTTGGAGGCCGTAGCTCTGCATGAAGCTAACTGGTTCGAGTCAATTGGTCTCCGGGATTATCATGAATGCATGTGTAAAGCACTTTGCGGCGAGGTCACGGGGTTTCTCCATCCGTATGAGTTGGAGGTCGTGGCTCTACATGATGTTAAACGGGTCGAGCTGAACAATTTGGAGGAATCCTTAGCGAACGGTGCTGCGTACTACCCATTATCGGAACATGTGTTCTTTATTTTGTTTGTAATCAAATGACTAACGAATTGTCTATGTTTGCTTTAACTAACAGTAATTGAGATTATAGTAAGGAATTGTCCCACCAATTATAACTTCAGCTGTCCGGCTTGATGTCGTATTAGTTTCTATTTAATTAATAAAATTCTCTTCTACTTCAAAAAAAAATTTGATAGGTGAAGGAAATAGGTATGAAATATATGGAATATGAGAAATTGAGGAAGCTTTGTGTCAATTATTGGAGGGAGTCACGTACGGTTCATATCATTTGAATTCTTTTTGCAAAAATCTCACGTGGAGTGTTGTCACTTTCTCTAATTAATTATCACCAGTTCGAGTCATGAACCAAATTGTTAAGAGACTAAATGAGGTTATACGATTTATTAATATATACACTCTAATATTTTGAATCAAAATGTGGTATTCATTTGTGAAGAAAAGGTTTTATTTATTTGAAGGAAACCAAAAAAAGAAGAAGGAAAATCATACATAAACAGATTATTTTTACAAAATTAATGAAAGCTACCGTCTTAACCATATACTTTTTTTCTTTAACACACGTGTGTGTGTGTATATATATATATATATATATATGGAAGCGATCAGGTGAGAACCACTTTTGTGGTGAGAACGGAGAACAAGTTTCAGCCGTATCATGAGCTAAGATCTATAATTCTTACGTGCGGCAAGTAGTAATGAAAAAGCAGCAGCCAATTACGTATTAAGGACATAATGGTCATCTTGCTTCAATGATATCATGTAACCTATTGTAAACTATTATGTTAAATATTGTGAACTACATACTAATTCCTCAATATGCTAAGTATTGTATATACATATTAATTCGTTGTAAACTATTATGTTAATTATTGTAAACTACTATGCTAATTCGTTGTAAACTATTATGTTAATCATTGTAAACTATTGTGCTCAGTATTGTAAACTACACAATAATTCGTTGGTAAAGTGCATACTAATTCATTGTAAAGTACACACAAATTGTTGTGAAATAGTTCCACTAAAGCGACATTATACAGAAGAAAGCAGTGTACAGTAGTGACAATAAGCTCCATTGTAAACTGTAGTTAATTGTTGTAAAGCAAACAAAAAGTGATTAAAAAAGTGATTACGTTATCCTTTAAAAGTGAATGCCAGACTATTGTAAACTACAACATTAACTATAGTAAGTAAACTACAAACGAACCTGTTGCAAAATCTACTCATAAAGTTGTAAAGTTTGTCAAAGTTTTCCCAACACACAAGAAAAAATATTCCAAGCTTCAGTCATATCCATTGTTAATCAAGATACTAGAGCTGTAAAGTAAACACAAGCTAGTTGTAAAACATAAACAAATATATTTCCGGAGTTCTAAGTGTTGGGCAATTTCTTTTATCATGATATACCAGTTGATGGCAAACCGCACAGTTCCTCTTCACTAGAGGCTTCTTTGCTGCCTTTTCTCTTGCACCAATTAACTGCACACTTTCTCACAATCCAACATAAACGTCTTATGAGAACCCGTTACTTTCCTATTAGCTCTATTATATTGCTGGTGCTCGAGCTCAAAGAAGGGATGATTGTGCTCCTCAACAAATTTCTTGACAACGTAACCATTGTTTGCAGCAGAAGTGACGGAAACCATTGCTTGAAATCCCGTTCTCGTTGACAAACACCTTCGTTTGGTTGTACTTGACTCGGGCTGGTCTACATCCTTTTCACGTTCATATTTTCCCCAGCTTTTGAACAATCTACATATTTCAAAACTATTACTCACTTCACCTTCTTTTCTGTAGCCAATCTAGCACCAAAACAACACTCTGTTGAGTAGCTCTTGTAAAAAGATACAGCTTCAGGTAAAGTTTGGAACCACATTCCAATTACAGGCTTCTTCGCATTGGGGCATGTAGGGACATATGCTTTTGGTTTTCCTGGAGAGATTATTATTGTTGTATGAAGTTGTGGTGCCTGAGTCCATTCTTCTGTGGTACCTGTAAATCACATAGTAGCATAAATAAATAAAAAAATACAGGTGAACACCTTATTAAAAAGTACACTCACACATATTATAAGTTATAGTTGAACCCACTGTAAACTACCATGTATGCCTTTGTAAACTAGGTAAATTAGAGTTGAACCTATTGTTTAATTCATTATAAACTACACATTGTGAAAAGTAATACCCACATAAAAATAACCAGCATTAAACATGTTGTAAAGTACAAGCACATCTATTGTAAATTAGCGTTGAACCTATTGTAAGCTGACACTTAAAAAGCGATAAACAACAAAAAAAGTAATCAACATTGAACCCACCTTGTTGTAGATTAGAGTTGAACCTACTGTAAACTACAACTTAATTCATTGTAATCAACAACCAAAAGTAACCATCGTTAACCTTGTTGTAAAGTACAGTCAGAACTATCACAACTATTGTAAATTACAATTGCACGTATTGTAAACTGACACTTAATTCACAATTAATAATTATGTTACAAAGTACACTATGAACTACTGTAAACGACAATACCTACAATTGTAAAGTACATATCAAGCAATTACCTGTGCGCGACGTCTGATTTCAACGATCTCCTCCACCGACTTGTTCCCTCATAATCTCCATTGAAGAAGTGTTTGAATCTTCAACAACAAAATTCATGATTTCACACTTTATCGATTTCAAAAGCTTCACGGACAATCAGTCTCAAAAACTTTTTCAATCGGTGTTAGAATCTTCGTCGATCGGTTTCAAATCCCTCAGTTGATGAATTGATCGCATAATTTTTGCAGATTTTATCGTTCGATCTGAAAATCTTCTTCGACCGGGAAAGAGGAATGAGATAGAAATTTGATCTCAAAATCTTCATAAGTCAAAATTGGGAGACGAAGATTGAAATGGAGTCTTTCTCAACGCAAGATATTTTGTGGCTGTGAGTTACCTAATTGCCCTTTCTAATGGTAAAAAGACAAAAAACCTTAAAGGGGTAGACATATTTACAAACAGCTGCCACTAATAAAGCATTTAATCTCAACCCTCCTAAACTCTAATCCAAGAGGTGAGATTAATTCTCTGTTCTCACCACAAGATGTGGTTCTCACGTGATTACTTCCCTATATATATATATATATATTATCTTTTCCTTAAACACGCATCCACATTTTTCTTATATTTAAAGTCTATTATAAAATATTGATTTAATTTCATAATGTTTTTCATTGTTAAACAAACAGACAAACTGTATTATTAAATCTGAACTAAAAATGCTCCAAAATTTCCCCACAAGCTATACAACAAAATGGATGCTAATATAATCATGCTATATATGAAGCTTAGTATGATCTAAATACAAATTATTTTTCCAACCTCAACTTGCTGCTTGAATATTAATAAATATAATATCCATTTAGCCTAGCTAGCTAGAATACAATATATTATTATTTTAGCTAGATGCATCACAATCAAATTTCGAAGCACAACATAGCAATAATATACATTATAAAGCAATCTATACCATAGTGTAAAATCAAAATCATTGGCTTAGAATAAAAAAGACAAGAGTGTAATATATATATTAGTGCTGCCCACAAAAGGAAAGCCATTAAATATTAATTGGAAATATCTCTATATATAGCTTTAGCAGGGAGCTTGACTCCAAATTAACCAAACCTATATATACATATATGCTTCAATTTTTGTAGCTAAAGAATGTGTCATTTTTGTGACGAAGAAAATGTTTATTTATAAAACCTTTTATCGGTAATAAACCAAAAAATCTAATATAATTGTAACTTAGACTATCTTGATGAGGTAAAATAAGAGATATGGAGGCTATACCTTAAAAGTAGGGTTTTTTAGGGTTGAATTGAGAGAGATAAAATTTAAAGCGAAAGTATTCTATATATATGATTCGAAAATTTCAAAATGTTTCATTTGCTCATGGTTGTCCATCTTGTACATGCAGTGACAGTACATTAAATTTTAATTTATACAATACTTGTCGTCCGGACTAACTTAGTTGAGTCGAAAATCTAGGCAAATAATTTATATATCTATGAATCAAGTTTTCAGTTACTCCAGTAACAAAGTTACCCCAAGTGTATTTAGCTGAAATTGATACAACATTAATTTATCTATCAACCTATCATATATACACTGCATTAAGTTATCTAATATATATATGTATGTATTGCAAATTTATATTTGTTTCGTCTCATATACTATTTAAAAGGGATATTATTTTTCTAAAATCAAAATGATTGATGAATCATTATGTGAACTTTGTTGGAAAAACAGAGAAATCTAAATTTGTGATTTGCATTTGTTGGTTGAAAATGGTGACTTTCAGCAAAGCCCTCACCAAATTATGAGCTGTTTATCCTTCAATTTCTTAACAAATGACAAGATTGTTAATAATTGTTATAACAACAAATGGCTTGTTTACAAACCATATATAGTATATAGCCATAAATTACAAGATTGCTAAACATTGGAAACTAAGCAAAACACACATAGACAAACCACATTACTATAGGCTATAGGTTGGTACCAAATTTCCATATAATTAAAGTAGAATAGTAATTAATTAATCACTCCATTCTATCTAGATATATTACTATGTTTTTTCACATAGTAACAACCTTAGAATCGGATTTGGGTTTAGCTTAGCTTGAGGTTTGTGATCATCATATAATAAAAAGAGATCAAAGCATGTGATAAAATTAATCTTATAGTATTTTTGATAAAATTATTCTTTTAATCAAATTGATCTATACACTATCAGTTTTTGCAACTGTAACGGCGCACAAAAAGTATGTGCGCCGTTAGAACCGACATTTGTAACGGCGCACGCATAAAGTGCGCCGTTACAAATGTTAGTAACGGCGCACAGGTACCGTGCACCGTTACAAACGTTTGTAACGGCGAACGTTACACGTGCGCCGTTAATAGCACACATTTGTAACGGCGCACACCGTTATGTGCGCCATTACAAATTGTGTTGACCGTTGACCAATTTTGTTGCCGTTATGGAAAACGGTCGGAAATGGAGCCGTTGTTGTTACCGTTAGTTTGTAACGGCGCATCCTTGTATGTGCGCCGTTACAAGAAGTTTGTAACGGCGCACAATAGTATGTGCCCCGTTACAAATATGTATTATAAGTTTTGGCAGAACCTCCCCTTGTTTTTCCTACAACATATCTCACAACTACTTTTCTCCCGACAAGGGTAATTTTGTAATTTCGAAATTTTATAAAATTTCCCGAGCACCCTCAGACAAATCTCTCGATAAGGTATGTACAAATTTTTAAATAATGCACTACATATAACTGCAAATTTGTATATGATTTCATCGATCCAAGTTTAGATTTTGTATGGTTTTGCTTGTATGAATAATTTGCATGTTAAATTTATTAAATTAGTTTTGGAATTGAAATAATTTACTCGATTCCATGAATTGCATGATAACATTAGGGTTAATTCTCCCGATTCCATTAATTGCATGATAACATTAGGGTAAATTCTCCCGTAATTGTTATTTGCATGATAACATTATACATTAGGTTATTTGATCATAAACGACCATAATAGGGTATGTTGGACATTTAGGACCTAATTAGGGGTATTTTGGTCATTTATGACCTAATTAGGGGTAATAAGGTCATAAATGACCAAACAAGGGTAATTAGGTAATTTATGTGAATTAGAAGGTACGTACATATTTTGAAATAATGCAATATTATGTAAATCAATTGTTAACCGAATTTATATATATTACATATATAGAATGGATCGGAGATGGATGGGATCCGTAAAAATGAGTGAGGAATGGATGAAAGGATTAAGCAGTTTTGTAAAATTTGCGAGAAAAAACGCTCCAAGAGATGGTGTGGGACGTTTCAAGTGTCCATGCACGAGGTGTTGTAATTCTGCTTGGCACGATATGGAGACCATTTGCGATCATATATTGAGGAAAGATTTCCTTAGATCGTATAATGTGTGGTTCCATCATGGCGAAGCCGAAGGAGCTAGCTCGAGCCGGAATTGGGATATCAGTTTGAGGGAAACATCGGCGAATCAGCCTTGTTCGACGTCGGACAACAATCCAGTATACGTTGATCCTGTGCATCAGCTCGTGGATGATGTAGACCCGACTAGAGATGTAAGGATTGACGAGGACGAGGACGAACAACAGAACATTGGAATAATAACCGAAGTCGAGGAGGGAGTCACTAAGGCAACCATGACAGCATACAACCGGTTGGTGACGGAGTCGCAAAAGTCGTTGTACGAAAATAGTGAGGATACTTCATTAGCAGCAATGTTAAGGATGTTGTCCATCAAGCAGAGCACCGGGATGTCTGACGAAGCTTTTACCAAGGTTGCCAAAGATTATTGTTCTACGTTACCCCAACCTAATACGTATCCATCTAGCTATGCAGCGGCGAAGCAGAAAATGAAGGCAATCCAACTGCCACACGTGAAATATGATGCATGTCTGTACGGATGCACTTTGTACTACGGAACAGAATCGCAACTCCAGACATGTGGCGTTTGTGGAGAGGCACGATACGCGAAAGTGAGAAAAAAATTAGTTCCGAAAAAGACGTTGTGGTACTTCCCATTGACTCCTCGACTTCAACGTTTATATCTTGCCCCAGAGACGGCTGAGTGGATGCGATGGCACGGGGAGCGGGAGAATGAGGACGATGAAATAATAGTACTTCCATCGGACGGTGCGGATTCGATTCATTTTGACGCTAAATACCCAGTATTTTCTGGAGAAATACGGAACGTGCGGCTGGCGCTGTCATCCGACGGGTTCTCTCCATACGGGCCTAATGCGCCGAGTTACAGTTTGTGGCCTGTAGTCGCTATCCCGTTGAATTTTCCGCCCTCGATGGCTATGAGGAAGGAGTATAACATCCTCACCATGTTGATATCTGGTCCAAAATCACCTGGGAAATGCTTAAATAACTTCATGCGTCCGCTGATTGATGAGTTGAACCATCTGTGGGAGCACGGAGTTGTCACGTGGGATGGTTCTAAGAAAGAGGCTTTCATCATGCGGGCTGCTGTGATGTGGACAATAAGTGACTTCCCGGGCTTGGGAATGTTGGGAGGCATCCAGACTAAAGGCTATAAGGCATGTCCTTTATGCTTGGACGAGATCGATTCTGAACACAGTAACTCAAGAATCTCTTACCAAGGTGCTCGTAGGTTCTTACCACCGAAACATCCGCTGCGATTTCAGCCGCAGGCCTTTAACGGGAAGACAGAGACACGGAGAAGGCCTACCCGACATTCAGGGGCTGCTGTACTCAGTGCAATTCTATGTCATCAATACCCACCGCCTAGTCTACATCCGAAGTTCAGTAAACGAAAAGGGGGTGGTGTTCGTATATGTTGGTCTCATAAAAGCATTTTCTGGGAGCTGCCATATTGGAAAACTCATAAAGTCAGACATGCGTTGGATTTGATGCATATAGAGAAGAACGTATGCGACAACGTCATAGGTACAGTTCTTGGAATTGCAGGGAAGACTAAGGATGACGTGAAAGCTAGGAGAACTTACGAGGAACAGGGTGTCCGGCAAGACAAATGGGTGCAAGACGGGGAGCTCCCATATGCACCTTATGGCGTGGCGGGTCGTGATCGGAAGGAAGTACTGGAGCATATAAAAGCTGTTAAGTTTCCCTCTGGATATGCAGGAAGTCTAAAGAGCAAGGTGAATCCCGATGAGAAAAATTTCCTCGGATTGAAGACCCACGATTGTCACGTGTTGATGCAACGTATCTTTCCCCTTGTCATTCGGAAGTACGTTCCGCCTTATGTGGCAGAAGCATTAACAGAGCTGGGCAAGGCCTTTCAATTGTTGTGCACGAGGGAACCGAGGAAAAAAGCCCTGAAAAAGTTGGGGGAAGATATAGTGGTTCTAGTCTGTAAGTTGGAAACTATTTTCCCTCCTTCATTCTGTACAATTATGGTTCACCTTCTACTGCACCTCCCGGATCAAGTTTTGCGAACCGGCCCAGTTCATTTCACATGGATGTTTCCAATTGAACGGTATGATCCTTGAATTCGAAATATCATTTCCAATTACCATTGAACTGTATAATCGAATATGACATTAACTTTCATAATTCGATTGTACATGTGGGGAAACAACTGATAAGTTGAAACCTAGAGCTGGACTAACAAAACTTTCGCTGGCTGAAGTAGCGCGGTTAAGGTACATCTGAGTGAAGGTGACAGACTCGTGCATTAAGTACTTTTGGGCTATACAACCTTTTGAAAAAAATTAGCCCCTTAGGGGCAATTTTGGAATTGTGGGAAAAATTAGCCCCTAAGGGGCAATTTTGGAAAACTCACAAAAAATTAGCCCCTAAGGGGCAATTTCGAAATTATGAAAAAAATTGCCCGTTAGGGGCAATTTTGGAAAACTCACAAACAATTAGCCCCTTAGGGTAATTCGGCCATTTTCGGCCGAATTACCCTATTCTTTCGGTCAAATTGACCTTAAAAGTCTTATTCGGTCAATTACAGATAATGGAGCCTAGACGTAAGGCACCTAAGGCCAGGGCACCTAGGCGAGCCACTATGGACATTCCATTTTTCCAGGCTTCGCAGGCGCCGGAGTTACATGATGAGATGTACACTCCGTCACCGCCGCAGCCGACTCAGCCGACTCAGCCGACTTATCCGGCCTGGGAGTTCCAGGTCCCGGATCCTCGGAGTTTCCAGGAGATGCTCGGAGACGTCGCAGGACCCTCCGAGGAGGACTTTGTGCCGGATGAGTCAGAACTGCCGCTGAACGAGTGGAGGCTCCTTCCTCTCGAGTACAGAGAGATTCCGAGGTACGAGCTGTACTTCGATTACAAGGTGGAAGTCGACTGCCTGAACACGAAGAGCTGGGAAGCCAGGGCAAAGAAGGACCAAAAGATCGACATCAACATCGCCGACGATGAGAGAGCAGTTCAGGCGAACGGAGGTCCGTTGCTCTTGACGTGGGAAAATGGCCGACCACGTGTCGCAGGAGGAATCATTTCGGCCGATAGGGTGAAGACGATTATAGGGAAATTCGCTCGGGAACGCGATGCTTCCTACCAGACGTTTGGGGATTTGCCGCCGTCTGAGTTCCAGGCGTTTTGGAGGAGTTTCGGGGTAATTTCAACGTTTACTCTAATTTTTTTCCAAATGTTCGTATTAAAAATATTCACGTGATATTTGCGAATTTCAGCGTTTGTTTGAAGTGACCGATTCGGTTGAGCTTAGGGGTTGGATTCGTGAGGCGGCCATAAGCGCTTACAAGGAGCGAAAATCCAACATGAAGCGGTTATACAAGCTCTACGTCGACCCTACTAGATTGGGCCGGAATGGGATTCCCAAGGCTCTGAAAGGGAAGAAGTCCCAGTGGCAGTGGCTCGTTGAACATTTCGATGCCAACGAGGTATATTACTAATTTTTACTTTAATTTTTTTTTAATTTTTACTATTTATCATGTGAATTTACTTTGATTTTTTTTCCAGGAAAATGTTGGTACTCAAATGAGTGCCATTCGGAGGAGCGAGAACAAATTAAACCACAACACTGGTAAAGTCCCATTTCGAGCGCTTTGGGAGAGGATGTCGGCGCCTGGGGAAGCGGAGGTCTCCAAAAAGTTGGAGGGCTTACTGAAGGCTCACAAGGTCTTACCTAGGCCTGGTGATGATGCACAGGAGGGGGAAGAGGGACTCAACTCGAAGCTTGTAAGTTTCAATATTTTTTTTATATTTTTATATTTTTATATTTTTATATTTATATTTATTATATTAATCAAATTTTTTTTCCAGCTTTACATTAAGAATGCGCTTAGGGATTGGAAGAATGACGAGGCGAACTACAACGAGGATGGAACGCTGAACAAGATGACCGACGCTGAAGAGGATGAGGTCATGCGACAAGCTGCCGAGCATGTTCGCCAGATCGAGCTTGCCAGAGGAGTTACCATAGAACCCTCCAGAGGACGACGCATCCGGGGTTGCGAGAGTGCTTACGAGGCACCGCCGAGACAGAAAAGACATTCGACCTCCTCTGATGGTAGTCAAGCGGAGATTGCGGAGCTCCGGACTGAACTCACGGAACTTCGCGCTAAATGTCAGGCTGAACGTGAGCAAGCCGCCGCCGAAAAACAGCATGCCGAGCAGATGTTCCAGTATTTCCAACAACAGCTGCTGTTACTCAACCCTAATCTCGCCTCTCCACCTCCACCTCCATTTAACCCGAATAGTTCTAGAGATCCTGGAGGCCCGTCCTCATAGATTTTATGTAAATTAAATATTTTATTCCACAATTTAAATATTAATATAATTTTATTTTCAACAAAGTCAATATTCATTTCTAAATAAAAAAAATAAAATTTAAAAAAAATAATAAATATAAAATTTATTTTATATTTATTATTTTTAAATTTTTTTTTTTATTATTCTGCATTATTTGTAACGGCGCACAAACGTTGTGCGCCGTTACAAATGTGACGGCATTAATAACGGCGCATCGGGTTTGTGCGCCGTTACAATTATTGACGGCGCACGCCGTTTGTGCGCCGTTACCGTTTGTGACGGTGCACGCACGGCGTGCGCCGTTACAAATTGTAACGGCGCCCTCCGTCAGTGCGCCGTTACAAACGGTGACGGCACCGTCAACTTCAACAACGGTGACGGTAGCCTTTGTAACGGCGCACTGACGGTGTGCGCCGTCAAAGTTAGTAACGGCGCACGTCCTTTGTGCGCCGTTACAGGTTGTAACGGCGCACAGACGGCGCGTTTTGCGCCGTTACAGGCTGTAACGGCGACACTGTAACGGCGCACGTTAAAGGGCGCCGTTACAGACGTTTTTGTGCGCGGTTACAGTTTGTAACGGCGCACAAATCCTCTGTAACGGCGCTATTAGCGTGCGCCGTTACAAATAAAAAAACTGATAGTGATATTGCATGCAATAAAATTTAATTTTTCCCCATACATGGAGTAAACTGTTTTATTTTCATCATATTACAGTAAATAAAAATAACATTTAGTACACTAAAAATACAAAAATAAAGTGCACTAAAATAGTTAGTATATTAATTTAACGGCAAAATTCATGAACTATCTCATTGCCTAGTTTTTGTTTGATGATCCAATTTAATCTAGAATAATCAAACAAACAAATACCTCTAGAATAAATTAAAATATTTTTCAAAGCTGGACATACGAGAAATCAATCGGTAATAAAAAAGTAAAATTTTGGTTGAATCGCTTATAAATTTGGGTAATAAATGTTGTAAATTTAATGACGAACTTAAGAAAGTTGGAGAGATGTCAATGTCTTCATCAATCAGCCTTTCTTATTTATCAATCATGTAAAAAAAAAATCCACTATGTATGAATGAAATGGAAGATAAATTCACACAATCTAAAATATTTACCATATATTTCTTATTTGTGAACTGATGGTTTTTTTTTATTTATTTTGATAATGATTTTATAATTCAATTTTATTTAAAATTGAGAATAGTAGAGTGTAAAATTTTTTATGTAGAGAAGAATATATAAATCCTTAAAAATAAATTAGTGTAAAAAATTTTATATAGAGAAGAATATATATATCCTTAAAAATAAATTAGTTGAGCTGACCATAAATTTTAGGAAGGTTAATGTCCGGGACTATAATTTCTAACACTGAACCGACGATCCTGGCGGTTCCCTTATTATTGAGACCGACAACGATGTCATGAAATTTCCCAGTTTTTCAGCAAATGGTTTGGAGTCTATTCTTGATTTTAACCGAATTAACCGGTCGAGAGATGGTTTCCCCTATTTCAATCAAATATGATGATGAGGGGTGAGTATTTGAGAATTTTATAGGTCGGTCAGAGACAAATAAAGACAAGAATAAACCCGAGAAATCGAATAAAGAAGTCCAAGCAAGCATCTCAACTTCAAGTAGTCATAACATTTGCATATGGGCTCAGAATCATGCCCGTAAGAGGCCTAACGAAACTATTTCAAATATGATGAGTTTAGGACCGTGAAAACAACCTTTAAGGGCTCAAACAAGTCTTTAAAATTTAGGGTTTAATTAATTACGAATTTTAAATATATTTTAGTATATCCTATTCTAATTAGGTTTTGGTGTTAATTAATCTCTTTTTGGATTAGATTTTGGGTTATTTAGATTTTTCCTTTTTTGATATTTAGATTTAGGTTGAGCTAGTACTATATAAGGAGCCTTTTTGCATTAATGTAGAAACAACAACTTTTATCATAATAAACTACATTTCTTTCAAACTTTTGAGTTTGTGATAAGTTTCTGGATTTTCAAACTTTTGAGTTTGTGCTAAGTTTCTGGATTGAAACTTGTGTGGTGATTTTCAACCACGTTTATCCACCCGGACTCGCTGCGTCATATGAGCTTTGTTAATGTTAGAATATTGGGTTAGGATATTAATATGATAACCGATTTGAATGATTTAATATTCAAATCTGATTCTCTATAAATATTATCAGCTTGACCTTGATTTTGTTTGCTCCTCGATTTCATATTAGGTTTCGAGATTCATAATATTTTAAGTAAAGTAAGTTTGAAGTTAGATTGAAAGAGTAACTGTGTATCATATGTGATAGGTGGTTAATTTAATTTTCAGCCAAAATTCACTTGCCAAAATTCAAAATGAAGATCACTGCCATAGAAGAAGCTCATGATCTTAAAACCCTAAAATTTGATGAACTTATGGGATCTGAAATTCTAATTAATTTAGTTAGACAAGATGTCAAGAACAATGTCAGGAACAATGTTGAGACAACGTTCTTAACAACTTGCCAGCAAACAGATTTGGACAACCACAATATAAAACAGTAAATGGCAAATAGCGACACACAAGATTGTTTACCCAGTTCGGTGCAATCTCACCTACGTCGGGCCCTCGGCCTGTGGAAAGGTTTCACTATATGGTAATGAGTCAAAACATACAAGTATACATGATCATCACACATATCAATACCCTATGCTACTATTACTAGTGCAAACCTATCTCAGGGACTCCCTCTGAATCCAAGACTCCGTCTTGATTCCACAATACGAGCACTCGCACTGCCCAGATGCAACAAGTCGCTGTTATGCACTTGTACGTGAACCTTCAATCACGCATTCACAAGAAACCCTCAATTACTCACACTTGATCTTCCGATTCCGGTAGTGATACACAAATGATCTTCGTGGAACACACAACCTCTCAGCACGCCAATCCTTTGAAGGAATCCATGGGGTCCAAGACAATTACACTCATGCATAGCAAAAACGAATTTAACCATTGATTCAAAGAAACTTTGAACGGATCATCATGTGAAAATTTTCAGCAAGTATAATATAATTAAAATCTGGAATTTTACCTTGTAAAATCGAATCCAATATCACAAACATTTTGTTTGTGATCTCTAGTTGTATCCACACAAGTAAAGCACCTTTAGAAGGATTTCTACAAATCCAATTACTAGTTAGGTTTGAGAAAATAGCAAAATCAATTGAAGAACAAGAGAGAGAGAGAGAGAGGGAGGTGCGACAATGGGTGTGGTGGCCGAAAATTAGGGTAAGATAATTAGTGTAGAATTATTCCTTAAATCAAATATATGATTTATGCAAATATCTTCCACTTTCACAATCCTAATTAACTTCTTATTTCAATTATAATTATAATTATAATAAGAATGGGCTTATAGCCCACTTAGCTAAGTCCATTAATTAAACCCAAATAGATTGGGTTATAATTAAGTGGTTTAGCTAGACCGTCCCAATTACTCTAAACCGATTAATAGTTTAGCTAATTCGTACTTGATTTAATTAAATCAAATTGCGAATTTCCCAATTCTCATATTCTTCAAATTGCCTCTAGTATGACATTATGATTACCCAACGTTCGTGAATATCGATGATTCGATTTAACCTCTTATCGTCCATGTCACTATCCTTTTATCATACCGATATCTAGATTGATCAAAAGGCATAGCACCATCATCCTAATTTATCAATCACTATTTCTTGATATCTGAGATGACTGAAAACTAATACTAAGTATCTTCTGCATGGACATGCTATTTCTTCAGTCATACTCATCAAGTGGCCTAAACAGATATCGTTCCCATACCGGAGTATGGGTGATAAATCCTCAGCCGTCTTTCGAGTTCACTCATGTAATTCATAACTAAGCCAATCAGAACCCTTATGGCTACCCTTTTACAGGTAACGTTATACTAGGTCAAACTTAGAGATTCGTCACATAATGATTACAAAAACTCCTTGGTCTTATGATATAATGACAAGCTACAATATGTGAGTATGTTCATGACAGTATCTATGCCGCATACTCACCATCGGGTCGTCCAACACCATCTCTCTGATGATACCTATGATCTAACTCCGGCACTACCTTGCCATGATCAGTAGAGCGTGAAGAGTTAGCCTCATACTGATCGCTTCTTAATGAAGCTTGACTGATTAGGGATGCATTAAATGTAATTCTTTCTTATCTACAGTTCTACTATTAGTGTTGACACACATAATGATATATATCAAATTATATTTAATATATTACTACAACACATTAGTAATATAATGCTGATTTATTTATTCGGAAAGATGATAAAACATTATAACTGTAGACAACTTACATTGGACTAGGACACAACTCCAACAATCTCCCACTTGCCCCTAGTTCCAATCTAAGTTCTAATCTACTCCCATAGACCTCACATGTTCCTCATACTTATGCTGCGGCTGAGCCTTTGTCAAGGGATCAGCCATATTATCATCAGTCGAATCTTGCTTAATCTTCACATCACCTCTATCTGTGATAACTCTGATGAGGTGATTTTTGCCGAGTATATGTTTGGATATGTTGTGGAATCTAGGCTCTTGAGCAATAGCTACGACCCTGTGTTGTCACACAACAAGCTCACCGGATCAGACGTTTGCGACATTACGTCTAATCTGGTTAGAAGCTTCTAATCCATATGACCACCTTAGCTGCTTCCCCAGAAGCTATATACTCAGCCTTCGTTTGCAAAATCAATAATAGTGGCTGGCCTGGAACTATTCCCTACTTATGAGCGCTACTAAAACCCCACACATATTCTGACTGAAGGAATTATTTGAGGGTTCCAATCATATAAATTCATGCCCATACTAGAAATTAACCTCAAATATCCGAATTAATATGGATCTTGCATGATCATGAATTGATCATGAGACCTAGGCTAGAATTAAAATTTATATGTTTACCTTGATTTGAAATCCCGTAGTCACTAAATAATATTTAGCGACCTCTAAAGAACGTTCACACAGGAAGAGCAATCCGGGGATACTTACAACGATCCTTACTTGAAGATCGAAGCAAGCAAAACGAACGGAGATAGGGGAGGAGGGGTGGCCGAAATCGGCTAGAGAGAGAGAGAGAGTGGCGGTTAGGGTTTTGGAAAATAATTCCTTTAATTTTCAGATCTGAAAATTTCCCTTTTATAAACCTTTTTAGGCAATAATTAATTAAAAGGCCTTAGTGGGCTTAATGCCCAAAGCTTTTAATTAATTATGTAGAGAAGCCCATTCTGGCTAGGCCCAGCTTAGCTAATTTAATTAAATCTATTTAATTAGATTATAATTAATTAGTCCTACTAAACCGTTCTTGATTTTCGGTTTAGTCCTAAATCGAAATCGGTCCAATCCGGTTTAATCCAAAACCGGATTTTGTCTCTCTCATGATTCCTCCATATGATTCCATCAGTTTTACTCAACCTTTAGTGTGTGACCCTCTAGGCTCACGACACGTCGGCGGACTGGTAAAATTACCATTTTACCCTTTCCATCATGAGTGGCCTCTAGCAAGACATAATGATTACTCAACGCTTGTGATTATCGAGATTTCGACTTAACCTTGTCGTACATGAATCTATCCTTTTATCCTCTTGATATCTTTGACAACCACGAGGCATAGATAAGTCATCCTCGTTCTATTGTCCTGTTTCTTGATTCTGAGTTAACTGAATTATAACTGATACTACGTATCGACTGCATGGCCATGCTATTGTATTTTAGTTGTACTCATCAAGTGGCCTAAACTGATATCTGCTCACACGTCCGTATGAGGGATAAATCCTTCAGCGATCCATTGAGTCAACTTATGTAACTTGTGATCGAGCCAATCACAGTCGTTATTGTAACCCTTTTATAGGAGACGTTAGACTGAGTCAAACTCGTCACTCATTACATATTGACCTCAATGGTCCTTCCGTCTGAGGATGTGATTTCATGCACCAACTTATGAGTATGTTCATGACTGTGTCTATGTAACATACTCATGATCGGGTCGTCCTATATCACCCCTGATTGGTGATACTATGACCTAACTCTGGCCCTCTTCTGACCATGATCAGTAGAGCATGATCATTTAGAGTTAGCCTCATACCGATCGCTTCTTATGAAGCTATTCTGATCGGGGACTGCTCAAGTAAGATTTTATCTGATCTGTAGATCTACTATTATGTGTTGACACATCAATGATACAAATCAAATCATACTTAAGATATTACTACAACACTTGGTAATATGAATGCCGATTTAATTTCAACTAATAATCTTTATTACATGATTAGATTGAAAATACATTGTGTTAGGGCACAAAAACCCAACACTGACTATGATCTAACTGATTATTGTCGGTCTGGATAATATCCTCAGTGCCTCTGAAGTGCATGAGGTTATTATTAATCGTTGTCCAGTGAAGCTCACCGGGGTTAATCAGTAACTTTTTGGTTCAAGATTGGGCAAAATAAGACATCCGGTCTTGTGCATGACACAAGTGATTGATCCACTATACTAAGTATATGGCATCATCTGGTTCAACTCATCAATGTCATAGGACACTGATTCTTTCTGACTAGCTCATCAATGTCATAGGACACTGATTCTTGCTGAGTCGTTTGTGTCATGTAGCGTGGGCAATAATCTTTTCTTGTAACTGTGCATTGAGAACCATCGCACCCCCACTAGCCTTCTTGTGTAAACAAGGTTCCGATCTCTTAGAAGCCTGCTTTAATCCATAAAATGTATTTCTGCAACTTGAAATCTTTCCACTAATCCCTTGCAAAAGAATTTCGGATTGATTTTATCATCCATGTATGTCTTGACCTTAAAGAATTACTCAAAACCAATGGCTTTTACACACATTGGTTGGATTAACCAAGTTTCCAACTTGGTTAGTCTACATGGATTGGTTTTCTTCTCTTATGGCTCCTACCCATATCTCAGAGTCGAGAATGTCCATTACCTCTTGAAAGGTTGCTGGATTATTGAAATCCACAACGACCATGTCATTACTCTTAGAAACCATGAATCTGTATCTGATGGGTACCTGACATGTTCTTTCAGACTTATTGGACTTGTTGGAATAATCACTTGAACTGTATGATTCTCTTATTTAGCTGATCAGGTTCCACCAAACTCCATAGTGTATAAGTGAGGTGCATGAATTTCTTCAAGATGCACATTACTCGCACTCACCCTATTGGAAATTAAATCTCATTTCCAAAAGACACTACCTAGAGCAACAATACTTTGTTCTTGCTTGGTTCTTGGAATATGTATCTCTTAGTTTCCTAAGGATACTCTATGAAGACATTCTCATCTGATTCGGATGTAAACTACCTTGCCATCCCAATCCATTAGGAAAAAACCCGTGCTGGGATATTTTCTCTACCATGTCTAACTATGGTTCAGTTCTTGTCTGGATACTACGCGAAGGCACACACATCCACAAAAACTGACCATCTCATCCAGCTCGCCTCCCAATGAATACTACACGAAGACGCGGGCATCCATGGTTACTGGAAAGTAAACTAGTGTCATATGGTCATACCAGAATGTTCCCATACCAAATTGGACTATAGTTCAATTCTTATTTGGCTACTACGCGAAGGCGCACGCATCCATATAAAACTGACCATCTGATCTAACCTGCACCCCCATGAATGCTACGCGTAGGCGCACCCACTCACGGGTCGAAGAATGTAGATGAATGTCAAATAGTATACAATTCGTTGTCTTCATTGGAGCCTTATTTATCCTGAATATAGTTGACTCTAGAGCACAAAATCTGAATAAGATTGTGTGAATCACTAGGTTCTTCGTGGAACGAAGCGCATCTTCTTGGGTTCGATTGCTGCGTTCAGATACGCCATTAAAATGGTATTCTAAGCAAAGTCTACCATGACTGGATCTCAGAATCCCCAAGATGATTTATTTCGACTTGGCTAGGTATTTAGCCATTCAGATTTAATCCAAATTCTTTTAACACTTATTTCCAAGTTGACTGTTCTACTTTGTGAACTTAGGGATCCCAACACACCAAAATGTATTAGACCCTATAGGTTACTTGCTCTTCACCTCTACTTGTGAAGAGCGTATCTGTCATTTTACCCACTAAACAAGTTTTGCATCATCAAATTGAATTGAATTCAATTGGACCTATAAGTCCACACTCATAAAGTGTTGATATGCGCTTCTTATATATCCTTTAAACAACTTCGCATCATCAAATTGACTTGAATTCAATTGGACTTAAAGGTCCACACTCATAAAGTGTTGATATGCGCTTCTTATATATCCTTTAAACAAGTTTCGCATCATCAAATTAACTTGAATTCAATTGGACTTAAAGGTCCACACTCATAAAGTGTTGATGTGCGCTTCTTATTTATGTGGTTTAACCAACGATGCCAGATTAGAATCCGTTTCCCATTTATGTTACAAATTGATCTTTGATTAGTATCAACTATGTCTTACACATAGCGACTACTAATTTTCTGGAGTACTTGCATAATAAATGTCATTTCGGTCGATATCAGAAATGCCATTAATAAGCAGCAGGATATCATCTTGTTTAACAAGAACCGAAATTATGTTCCTGATAAAATCAGGTACATGTAGACAATTATCATATGCCACGACTAAGCCCTTTAGGCATAGTCAACTCGATGATCAGTACAACAACTCCAACTGGGATTGCTTACTTGTATAATCATCTCCCTCGATCAATTTTCTTCTACTTTTGAAATCCTACACATTGAATGTGTCATGTAGTATTCCATACTCATGATTGCGAAGTAGAAAAGTTTGTAACATAATTTCTTGAGAAATGTGGATCCTCCACATTCTCCCACAACTCATCTTGTTGTCTCATATAGTCCTTTTTCTTATGACCACCTGATCTGAAGAAACCAGAAGAAATCCACGCGTTTGGAATTAGCCTTGGTCTTTTCGACCATGGATGTCTCTCAATCTTTTTCAACCTTACTTTAAGGGCCTCATCCTTGTTAGCATCAACTTTCTTAAATCTTATGTCAGCTTTCTTAAAGCTTATCCCTTTGTTGACCTCTAGAACATCTGAATCTAGTTCTGAATGTTCCTCTCAGCAGTTTGAAGCATTCCATGCAACTTTGAGACGGTCAATTCCATGTTACATATGCTTAGATCATTAACATGATCCCATCATACAACATAAAATTATGACTTATGGAATTTCCTACTTACAATCGCAGGAGTGCCAATCCTTGATTGAAGAGAATCTTTCGATTCTTGCCTTCTCATATAGATGTCTAATCAGTCCATTTGCATCCATAATTATTTGTTGCCCTTAGAGATTCCATCTCTCTACAACTCAACTTTCATAACCCACATTATTCAGAGTGTTGGAGTGCTTCTTGAATGCAACTCTTAGAGCTCTAGTGGTGTTCGTAGGTGATTCCAAAGGGATAGGTTGGTCAAGAAAAATTTCTTTTGTGTACATTTGAGAAAACTTCTCAAAACCAGTACCAGCCCAGAGATCCTATCCTCCCAAGGATATATCTCTGCGACTCAATGTGTGCTTTTTATTTTACTTTACGAAATATAAATTTAACATAATTTGTTAAAATTAAAGTTGGAGATTTAGTTATAAAACACTTTTCTGATTCTAAAACTTATAATCTGAACTAGGATCCTTGCATACCCTTAATTGAAGTGAACGAAGGCCCACCGCTCCAACTGAGAGAACCAAGGTAGGAACATCCAATTACAAGTCCATGTAATTCCTGGCTAGGGTTTGTACATAAAAGTACACGGCATACCCTATCCTGATACCCTAAGTCGGCCCTAACTGACAATCGTAGACAAGTCGACCAAGTTTCGACTATGGCCCAGAACTAATGTGGCTACTACGCGTAGGCGCACACATCCACATCAAACTGCCCATCTCATCCAGACTTCTCCTCTATGAATGTTACGCGTAGGCGTACCAACATCCATAGGCTCAAAGACCTTTTAAGTGTCTAAATTTGGATGGTATCACGCTTGACTTGTAATTACTTGCGAATAAGTGTATTATTACTTTGTGATTGTATATCGATACAATCTTAACTGGAATCATCAATCAAAAATCTATGCAAAGATGATTTCTTAACCGATTACATGCAAGTATGATTAAATTCTGATTTTAATCTTCACATGTGGGTGATAGTTTAGACATACATATCCTTATGCATATTAAACTAATCATACATTCATATCATACTTATATAAATGTAATGCACCATGTATAACCTAGCTTGTATAAACCTAAGGAATAACAGAGACAGATCATAAGACTAAGTCTTCTGGATTTGAACTCTCTTCTTCCTTTTGGACTCCTACTGGCTTCGAGCCTCCTTTGGAACTCCATCAACTTTGTCTTGATTTCCTTTTGTTGCATCGGTATTCGTAATTAAAATTTAAATAATAAATAAATTACAAAAGAAACGAAACGCAGGCCGTATTTAATACATCCCAAAACTAGCAACTCCCAGGTTGCAAAATACCAAAATCTAGACGGGGTAGGCTACACATCATATTGAAAACAATCATGTTGTCAAACATCATGTTATCATAAATTATGCTCTAAAGCAACAAAATTTATTCCAAATTTTATCTTGCTTATTTTGTGGGAAAAATCCGGTTTATCAAAACTGGACGGTTTAACTTGATTAATTAAAATTGAACTGGTTTATCGAAATCGGACCGGGTCTGAAAAATCTAAAATTTTTGAAAAATTCCCCGGGAACCGGCATGAGCCAAGAACCGGCTCATGCCCCCGGTCTGATCGGCCAACCGTGGCACGCCCAAAGTGGGCCGCAGGCTACACTGGGCGCGGCCACGGGCCGCCGATCTGGTCGGCCTAGGGCACGACCATGGGCTACCGAGGGCCTCCCATGGTCTGCCGTCGGTCTTGACCTGGTCGGCCACGGGCCACAACAATGGGCGCCCGAAGGCCACCCATGGTCGTGCCCTCGTCTCCACGTGGTCACCCGCGATACTGCCATGGTTGTCCCGAGGGCCACCATGGTCTGCCCGAGGCGACCTGATAGGCCCTTGGTGCCGACCATGGTCAGCCTGAGGGCTTTCCATGGTCCACCAAGGGACTCGATCCCGATTAGCCATGGCAAATCAAAACAGCCCAAAAAATTAATTTTCAGCTCCAATTTTATTAACAAAAAATATGTTTTTAATTATATTCAATTCATGCATAAATCGAAGAACGCATATGAATATTTCTAGGATTTAAATCTAATCCTAACATGCTCAAAACAAATCACATATCAACCAGACTCTGATATCACTAAATAAATCCATGGGGTCCAAGACAATTAAACTCATGCAAAGCGAAAGCGAATTTAACCATGGATTCAAAGAAACTTTGAACGTATCATCAGAAAAATTTCCAGCAAGTATAATCTAATTAAAATCTGGAATTTTACCTTGTAAAATCGAATCCAATATCACAAACGCTTTGTTTGTGATATCTAGTTGTATCCACACAAGCAAAGCACCTTTAGAACGATTTTTACAAAACCAATTACTAGTTAGTTTTGAGAAAATAGCAAAATCAATTGAAGAACGAGAGAGAGAGAGAGAGAGAGAGAGAGAGAGAGAGAGAGAGAGAGAGAGGCGGCAATATGTGTTGTAGCCGAAAATTAGGGTAGGATAATTAGTGTACAATTATTCCTTAAAATCAAATATATAATTTATGCAAATATCTTCCATTTTCCCAATCCTAATTAACTTCTTATTTCAATAATAATTATAATTATAATAAGAATGGGCTTAAAGCCCACTTAGCTAAGTCCATTAATTAAACCCATTTAGATTGAGTTATAATTAAGTGGTTTAGCTAGACCGTCCCAATTACTGGTTTAGCTAATTCGTACTTGATTTAATTAAATCAAATTGCGAGTTTCCCAATTCTCATATTCTTCATATGCTGACTTTCCAAGTCATACTTTTGCAATACTTTGCTTAAAGTGTGTGACCCTCTAGGCTCACGACCCGTTGGAAGAATGGCAAAATTACCATTTTGCCCTTTCCATCATAAGTGACCTCCAGTAAGACATTATGATTACCCAACGTTCGTGAATATCGATGATTCGATTTAACCCTATTATCGTCCATGTCACCATCATTTTATCATACCGATATCTAGATTGATCAAAAGGTATAGAACCGCCATCCTAATTTTTCAATCACTGTTTCTTGATATCTGAGACGACTGAAAACTGATAGTAAGTATCTCCTGCATGGCCATACTATTTCTTCAGTCAGACTCATCAAGTGGCCTAAAAAGATATCATTCCCATACCGGAGTATGGGTGATAAATCCCTCAGCCGTCTTTCGAGTTCACTCATGTAATTCATAACTAAGCCAATCAGATCCCTTATGGCTACCCTTTTATAGGTAACGTTAGACTAGGTTAAACTTAGAGATTCGTCACATAGTGATCACAAAGACTCCTTGGTCTTAGGATATAATGACAAGCTACGATATGTGAGAATGCTCATGACATTATCTATGTTGCATACTCACGATCGGGTCGTCCAATACCATCTCCCTGATGATACCTATGATCTAACTCCGGCACTACCTTGCCATGATTAGTAGAGCGTGATCATAAAGAGTTAGCCTCATACTGATCGCTTCTTAATGAAGCTTGACTGATCAGGGACGCATTAAATGTAATTCTTTATGATCTACAGTTATACTATTAGTGATGACACACATAATGATATAGATCAAATTACATCTAATATATTACTACAACACATTAGTAATATAATGCCGATTTATTTATTCGGAAAGATGATAAAATTGTAGACAACTTTTACATTGGACTAGGGCACAACTCTAACATCCTTCACGTCTAAGAGCTCTGTGTATTTCACCGAAGAAACTACAAGGAGTCGCCCGCTGCTAAGGGTGGAGCCTCAGCTTTTATAGTAGATGCAAAATTAATTCTGGACCGCATTAGGGTTACCATAATCCTAGTCGATTTGGGTTTCCCAAATCCTTAACGCCGATATCTTTTCAGAGTCTCTATTAGAGCAGGAAGCTTTCAAGAATCATGACTCAATCAAGACTTACCAAAAGCCTTGTACACAGTTGGATCTTCCCAATCGCAATATGTCTCCTATTTAAGGAAACTTTTCAATACTGCGATCCACAAATATCACGAAAGATGTTGAGACTAAACGCTTGACATCTTTCCAGACCAGATGCTCGACATCTTACGTATCACCTAAAAAATAAGTCAATAACTAACGTAACACCAATCTCCCCCTTTGGCTTTTAGGCAAGCACTTCACTTCTTCTGGTGAGTACTGATGATCTTGATCTTCATTTGTTTTGCATCTAGTCTTGCTATCTTAATCACAATTTGTATCTAGTCCTTTCTCCCCCTCATTGCCTCGAAAAGTAGCCATAGACAGCGAGGCTCTAGGCACACATAAAAAATTCCCGAGAGACATAGGCATATCAATAGGACAAGGCTGAGCCCCTTAATAATGTGACATAATGAAATGGGCTTATGCCCCGAATAAAGTCATCAAACAGTAACTCGTACATGCGAGAACAAAAATAGTCAATGTAGTTGCATCACAACAAAAAGAAAGTGAGTTCTTGAGACAATAATTCAAGCAGAGTCATCACTACTTGAAGCTTCTTCATCACTGGAGTCTATAGCACCGAAGTCATCTTGTTCTTCCTAAGCTGTTGGATCAGGAATGTTGTTGAGCACTCCTCGACAAACTTTCTTCCTTGCTCCAAGGTTCTTGATTACCTGCTCCATGTTGGTAATGTCCTTGTTGAGCGCTACAATTTCTCTTGTCCGTTCCAAGCTTACATCACTGTGGAAGGCAGGGGAGAGACGACCAATGTTCACAGTGTGACCGGAACTCGCCCCAGGTGTTGTAACATTCTTCTTGGCAGCAGGTCTGACATATTCCTTGACACCCTTCGCGACATTTTGCTCAACAACCTTCTTGGTAAGATCCAGAGTGTGGTTGCCCTCAAAGAGCTTGTGACTGATCAGAATTGCTCCTGGTTTCTTTCCTATATTATCAGTATTCTTCAAGATGGATGGAAACTGATGGAGGAGCAGACCAGATGTGAGAGAGGCAAACCGGATAGGGCGTTTGACTACGAAAGATCTAGCATGACGAAAAAATGGTCAATAACTAATTGCCCAAAGTCAATAGGTGTGCCCATACTTATTTGGTAGATAAGAATTGAAGGAATCCATGGGGTCGAAGACAATTAAACTCATGCATAGCGGAAGCGAATTTAACCATGGATTTTAAGAAACTTTGAACGGATCATCATGTGAATATTTTCAGCAAGTATAATATAATTGAAATCTGGAATTTTACCTCGTAAAATCGAATCCAATATCACAAACGCTTTGTTTGTGATCTCTAGTTGTATCCACACAAGCAAAGCACTTCTAGAAGGATTTCTACAAAACCAATTACTAGTTTGTTTTTGAGAAAATAGCAAAATCAGTTGAAGAACAAGAAAGAGAGAGAGAGAGAGAGAGAGAGAGAGAGAGAGAGAGAGAGAGAGAGAGAGAGAGAGAGAGAGAGAGAGAGAGAGAGAGATAGAGAGAGAGAGAGAGAGAGAGAGAGAGAGAGACAGAGAGAGAGAGACAGAGACAGAGACAGAGAGAGAGAGAGAGAGACAGACAGAGAGAGAGAGAGAGAGAGAGGCGCAGAAATGGGTTCTTGGCCGAAAATTAGGGTAGGAAATTAGTGTAGGATGATTCCTTAAATAAAATTTATGAATTATGCAAATATCTTCCACTTTCCAAATTCTAATTAACTTCTTATTTCAATTATAATTATAATTGTAATAAGAATGGGCTTGAAGCCCACTTAGCTAACTCCATTAATTAAACTCATTTAGATTGGGTTATAATTAAGTGGTTTAGCTAGACCGTCCAATTACTCTAATCTAATTACTGGTTTACCTAATTCGTACTTGATTTAATTAAATCAAATTGCGAATTTCCCAATTCTCATATTCTTCATATACTGACTTTTCCAACTCAACTTTTGCTATACTTTGTTTAAATTGTGTGACCCTCTAAACTCAAGACCCGTTGGCAGATTGGCAAAATTACCAATTTTCCCTTTCCATCATAAGTGAACTCTAGTAAGACATTATGATTACCCAACGTACGTGAATATCATTGATTTGGTTTAACCCTATAATCGTCCATGTCACTATCCTTTTATCATACCGATATCTAGATTGATCAAAACGCATATAACCGTCATCCTAATTTATCAATCACTGTTTCTTGATATCTGAGATGACTGAAAACTGATAATAAGTATCTCCTGCACGGCCATACTATTTCTTCAGTCAGACTCATCAAGAGGCCTAAATAGATATTATTCCCATACCGGAGTATGGGTGATAAATCCCTCAGCCGTCTTTCGAGTTCACTCATATGATTCATAACTAAGCCAATTAGAGCCCTTATGGCTACCCTTTTACAGGTAACGTTAGACTAGGTCAAACTTAGAGATTCGTCATATAGTGATCACAAAGACTCCTTGGTCTTAGGATATAATGACAAGCTACGATATGTAAGTATGCTTATGACAGTATCCATGCTGCATACTCACCATCGGGTCGTCCGATAACATCTCCCGGATAATACCTATGATCTAACTCCGACACTACCTTGCCATGATTAGTAGAGCGTGATCATAAAGAGTTAGCCTCATACTTATCGCTTCTTAATGAAGCTTAACTGATCAGAGACGCATTAAATGTAATTTTTCCCGATCTACAGTTTTACTATTAGTGATGACACACATAATGATACAGATCGAATTACATCTAATATATTACTACAACACATTAGTAATATTATGGAGTTTTATTAATTCAAAATGATAAAATATTACATGTAGATTAAGTTATTACATTGAACTTGAAGGAATTATTTGAGGGTTCCAGACAATTAATTTCATGCCCATACAAGAAATTAACCTCAAAGTTCCATGTTTTAATACGGATCTTGCATGATCATGAATTGATCATGAGATCTAGACTAGAATAAATTCAATAAATTACCTTGAATCAAAATCTCCTTGTTACTAAATAGGATTTAGTAACCTCTAAAGATTGTCCACACAGGAAGAGCAATTCGAGGATACTCACAACGATCCTTACTAGAAGATCGAAGCAAGTAAAACGGACGGAGCGGGGAAGAGAGGGGCTGGCCGAATTCGGCTAGGGGAGAGAGAGAGTGACGGCTAGGGTTTGTAAAATTAATCACCTGATTTTCATATCTGAAAATTACCCTTTTATAACCCTTATTTGGACTTTAATTAATTAAAGACCTTAATGGGCTTAAAGCCCAAAGCTTTTAATTAATTATGTAGAGAAGCCCATTCTGGCTAGGCCCAGTTTAGCTAATTTAATTAAATCTATTTAATTAGATTATAATTAATTAGTCCTGCTAAACCATTCTTGATTTCCGGTTTAATCCTAAACCGAAATCGGTGTAATCCGGTTTAATCCAAAACCGGATTTTGTATCTCTCATGATTCCTCCATATGATTCCATCCGTTTTACTCAACCTTTAGTGTGTGACCCTCTAGGCTCACGACATGTCGGCGGACTAGTAAAATTACCATTTTACCCTTTCCATCATGAGTGGCCTCTAGCAAGACATCATGATTACCCAACGCTTGTGATTATCGAGATTTCGACTTAACCTTGTCGTACATGAATCTATCCTTTTATCCTCTTGATATCTTTGACAACCACGAGGCATAGACAAGTGATCCTCGTTCTATTGTCCTGTTTCTTGATTCTGAGTTAACTGAATTATAACTGATACTGCGTATCGGCTGCATGGCCATGCTATTGTATTTCAGTTGTACTCATCAAGTGGCCTAAACTGATATCTGCTCACACGTCCGTATGAGGGATAAATCCTTCAGCGATCCATTGAGTCAACTTATGTAACTTGTGATCGAGCCAATCACAGTCGTTATTGTAACCCTTTTACAGGAGACGTTAGACTGAGTCAAACTCGTCACTCATTACATATTGACCTCAATGGTCCTTCCGTCCAAGGCTGTAATTTCATGCGCCGACATATGAGTATGTTCATGACTGTGTCTATGTAACATACTCATGTTCGGGTCGTCCTATATCACCCCTGACTGGTGATACTATGACCTAACTGTGGCCCCCTTCTGGCCATGATCAGTAGAGCGTGATCATTTAGAGTTAGCCTCATACCGATCGCTTCTTGTGAAGCTATTCTGATCGGGGACTGCATAAGTAAGATTTTATCTGATCTGTAGATCTACTATTATGTGTTGACACATCAATGATACAAATCAAATTATACTTAAGATATTACTACAACACTTAGTAATATGAATGCCGATTTTATTTCAACTAATAATCTTTATTACATGATTATATTGAAAATACATTGTGCTAGGGCACAAAAACCCAACAGTCTCCCACTTGCTCTAGACCCAATTGGTATTCCAATCTAAACCCATTCCCCTGACATGTTCCTTATGCTTAGGCTGCGGTAGCGCCTTAGTTAAGGAGTCAGCTAGATTATCATGCGTTGAAACGTAGCTTATCTCTACTTCGCCTTTATCAACCATCTCTCTGATCATGTGATACTTTCTCTTGACGTGCTTGGTCCGGTTGTGAAATCTGGGCTCTCTAGCAAGTACTACGGCCCCCGTGTTGTCACACCTTAAGCTCACGGGATCAGACGTTCGCGGCAGTACATCTAATCCTCTCAAGAAGGTCCTGACCCACACCGCTTCCTTAGCTGCTTCTGACGCAGCTATGTATTCCGCCTCCGTGGTGGAGTCGGCTATTGTCGCTTCCTTAAAGCTTTTCCAACTGAAAGCTCTCCCGTTCAACATGAACACATACCCACCTTGAGACTTAAAGTCATCTGGGTCTGCCTGAAAACTAGCATCAACATATCCAGTGACGCTTAGTTCTCCTTCTATCCCGCCATACACTAAGAAGGCGTCCTTTGTTCTCCTCAGATACTTGAGGATACACTTGACGGCAGTCCAGTGATCTTGGCCTGGGTTAGACTGAAATCTGCTGGCAAAGCTGAGGGCAAACGATACGTCAGGCCTCGTACAGATCTTGGCATACATGATGGATCCCACTGCCGAGGCATACGGGATTCCATTCATTTTCTTAAGCTCATCATGTGTCTTAGGACACTGTTTCTTGCTGAGCTTGATGCCATGTCTTACCGAGAGGTTCCCTTTCTTGGAGTCAAGCATTGAGAATCTTCTCAACACTTTATCTATATAGGTGCTATGACTTAGACCTAATATTCTCTTGGATCGATCTCTGTAGATCCTGATCCCTAGAATGTAAGCGGCCTCTCCTAAGTCCTTCATGGAGAAACACTTCCCTAACCAAGCTTTGGTCTCAAGCAAGGGTGGGATGTTATTTCCCATGATCAGTATATCGTCGACATACAGCACCAGGAACACTATGTTACTCCCACTGCTCTTCTTGTAGATACAAGGTTCATCTGGATTTCTGATGAACCCGAACTCTTTTACGGCTTCATTGAACCGTAAGTTCCAACTCCTGGAAGCTTGCTTCAACCCATAAATGGATCGTTGCAGCTTACACACCTTTTCGGGATGTTTTGGATCGACAAAACCTTCTGGCTGGGTCATATAGACATCCTCCTGCAAATTCCCGTTAAGGAATGCGGTTTTGACGTCCATTTGCCATATCTCGTAATCGAAATATGCTGCAATAGCTAACATCATCCGAATTGACTTAATCATAGCTACTGGCGAAAAAGTCTCATCATAGTCCATGCCTTGGACTTGACGATAACCTTTAGCAACCAGTCTTGCTTTGTAAGTCTGAGGCTTTCCGTCCATATCTGTCTTTAACTTAAATATCCACTTGCAACCTATGGGTTTTATCCCAGGTGTGCTGTCTACTAAGTTCCAGACCTGATTGTCTTTCATGGACTTCATTTCCTCATTCATGGCATTCTCCCATTCTTTTGAGTTGGGACTGGCCAAGGCTTGCTGAACTGTTACGGGATCATCCTGATCTACAACTATCAAGTCATTACCCTTTGTGGCTAAGATGCCATATCTGACTGGGTTTTGACGAGATCTTTCAGACCTCCTTGGTCCTACAGGAGTTTCTGTTGGAATAGGACTTGGATCATTTACCTCATCGGGTACCTCTACAATCTCTGCAGGCTGTTCTGTGTCTTCTCGAATTTCTTCAAGAAGCACAGGACTCCCACCGGGATTCTTGGATAAGAATTCTCTTTCCAAGAAAACCCCACCTCGAGCAACAAAGACTTTGTTTTCCTCGGGTTTGTAGAAGTAGTACCCCATGGTTCCTTTAGGGTACCCTACACACGCACACTTATCTGCCTTGGGTTCGAGTTTATCACCAAGCAACCGCTTGACGTAAACATCGCACCCCCAGATCTTGAGGAAAGACAACTTGGGAGCTTTCCCTTGCCAAACCTCAAATGGAGTGGTCTCCACTGCCTTTGTAGGTACTCGATTCAATATCAATGCGGCCGTTTCTAGGGCATGGCCCCAGAAAGATACTGGAAGGTCGACGTGACTTATCATAGAACGAACCATGTCTAGCAGGGTTCTGTTCCTCCGTTCGGAAACATCATTCAGCTGAGGGGTTCCTGGCGGAGTTAATTATGAGAGTATACCGTTATCCCTTAGGTGACTGAGAAATTCTTGATCTAAGTACTCGCCACCTCGATCGGAACAAAGTGCCTTTATACTTTTACGAAGTTGGTTCTGTACTTCATTATGGAATTCTTTGAATTTATCAAAGGACTCCGACTTATGTCTCATTAAATAGACATACCCATACCTACTGAAATCGTCGGTAAAGGTTATGAAGTATTTGAACCCTCTCCTGGCTTGTGTGCTCATGGGCCCACATACGTCTGAATGTATTAGGCCCAAGAGATCACTCGCCCTTTCACCTAAACTGCCAAAAGGCGCTTTTTTCATCTTGCCCATAATGCAAGATTCGCATCTCTCGATTGGTGTGAATTCAAACGGGCTTAATAGTCCACACTTATGAAGTGTCGAGACGCGTTTCTCGCCTATGTGGCCTAGACGACAGGTCCTAAAGGGTGTCCTCCCTTCTGCAAGCTCTTCACATAATCCTTGTGCTGTCTGCAATCCTTCTTCCAATGACCTGGCTGCTGGCAGTAGTAGCAGACCACCTCTGAGGCCGAAGAGCTCCCTTCGGTTCTAGGAACCGCTTGGATTCTCGGACCTCTAGGTGCCCTTATTTGCCCAGCTAGGTGCATTGGCGCCTTACCCTTACCTGACACTGCCGGTGCCTTGCCCTTGTTGGAGTGTCCTGGTGACTTGCCATTAGGTTTGCCAGCTCTTTTGAAACTGACACCCTTATTGACCATCAGGACCTCAGGGGTCTTGCCCTTGAGGTCTTTCTCTGCTGTCACCAACATTCCATGTAGTTCCTTGATAGTCTTTTCCATATTATGGAGATTGTAATTTGTGATCACATCTCCATAAGCCTTTGGAAGCGACATCAGGGCTATGTCTGATTTCAGCTGCTCTGTGAATTTATGACCTAGACTGGCCAAGCGATCAAAGAGCCGCTTCATCTTGAGGACATGTGGGCTCACTGCCTCACCAGCATTCAGCCTGCTATAAAATAACTCCCTAAGAGTGTCGTATCTTTGGACGCGAGCATTCTTCTGGTAGTATATTTTAATTTCTTCCATCATCTCTTGGGGATCTCCCATGAGATGCATGAACTGGTCCTGGGTGTCATTTTCCATGGACCCGACCATGAGGATGCCAACATCTTCTCGATCACTTATGTACTTGTCATAAGCATTCTTATCGGCCTCGCTGCCATCATCTGCAGGCTCCTTTATAGGTTTGTCTGTAAGGATATACTCCTGTCCGTCATACTGAAGTGCAAGCTTCAGGTTCCTCTCCCATACCAGGAAGTTGGTCCCTGTCAGCCTGTTGTTCGACAGAAGAGACTTTAAGGCTTCACTGCCAGAACGTGTTGATTTGGGTTGCGACGGTGCCATTAATCTATACATGAAAATAAATTCTATCAGATTCTTAATTAAGTTGAAGTGAGAGATACTTGATTATGAACATTTCTGATTCTTGTGTCTGAATCTAAACCAAGATCTCCGCATACCCAAAACTGAAGTGAGTTAATCTCATCGCCCCAGTTTTGGACATTGGAGTAGGACAGTCCAGTCCTTTCACAATTCCATGTGATTCTTTGCTAGGGCTTATACATTGTGTGTATACGACATTGCCCTATATCTGATACCCTGGCTCAGATCATCTGAGAATCGCAGCCAAGTCAACCAATTTTCAACGCATGATCCAATCTGTATGGCTACTACGCTAATGCGCACGCACCCATGCAAACTGGTCCATCTTCTATTAGAACCCATTCTCATGGATCCACGTTAATCGTATCCACCCATGAGTCCGAGAACTAATCGAAGTGATGAAAAGTGGGCGGTATCTAGCTTGACTTGAAATTATTTGCCTTTTAAATATTCATTATCACTGATCTTAATTTGAATTTATCATCTACAAATCCATGTAGAGATAATTTCAATTCTGGTTTACATGTGCGTGATTAACTAATTATTATTAATCTTTACACATGTGGGTGATGATCTAATTAACATGAACTTATGAAAATTAAATCACACATTCAACCATACATTCATAAACATAAATGTAAATTTGCTTTAGCCCGCTAACCCTACTGGAATAAACTAGAACCTATACTAGGTCTTGTCTTTCCTCATTCTCCTGGACTCCCACTGGCTCCACGCCTCCTCGGGATTACCGTTCTTCTCTTCGGTTCTTCTTGTCTTGGGACTTTGTAATTACATTTAATTTAAATAAAATAAATGATGTGACACGCAGGTCACTAATAAATTACAACCCATAAGCAACTCGCAGGTTGCAAACCGAAATTAAATCCTAAATTCGGGCTAACTTAGCAATCATGTTGCAGACACCGTGTTATCAAACAATCATGTTATCAAACAAGCATGTTATCAAGCAAGCATATTAATTCCAGTTTTATCTTGATTTAAATCATAAAATACAGTTTATTTAAACCGTTTCTTGAACCGGTTAATTTCTGAATTAAATTGGTTCACGCGCTGGTTTATCGAAACCGAACCGGTCTGAAATTTTAATTAATAATTGCTGAAAAAATTCTGGATTTTTCTGGGTTGGATCTGACCCAAATCCAATTGGTTTGACCGAACCAAAATTGACCCGAGGGCCAATTAGGGTTCGGCCAAAACCTAGCCGCTAGGCTAGTCGCGCCGTGGCCGACCAGCCCGTGAGGGCTGGCCGTGGCGGGCTGTCTGGCCAGATCTGGTCGGGCCAAAGCCCTCCCCTGGTCGGAGCCGAGAGGTTCGGCCAGATCTGCCACGGGTAGATCTGGTCAGCCTTCCCGTTCCGGCCAATCGGCCCGTGGCGCTGCCGGGGTTAGCCTCTCGGCTAGCCTCGGCCTCCCACGGGTCTCGATCCTGCTATTACTCGATCAAATAATATTTTCAGCAATATTAAAAAAAAAATCAAGCAATTAATTCATTAACCAAAACATATAATTTGCAATTTTTCCAATTCACAATACCGAATTAAATCGCAAAATTAATTCTAGCCTATCATGCTCGAATACAAAATCATGCATAACCAGGCTCTGATACCACTGAAGGAATTATTTTAGGGTTCCAGACAATTAATTTCATGCCCATACAAGAAATTAACCTCAAAGTTCCATGTTTTAATACGGATCTTGCATGATCATGAATTGATCATGAGATATAGACTAGAATAAATTCAATAAATTACCTTGAATCAAAATCTCCTTGTTACTAAATAGGATTTAGTAACCTCTAAAGATTGTCCACACAGGAAGAGCAATCCGGGGATACTCACAACGATCCTTACTAGAAGATCGAAGCAAGTAAAACGGACGGAGCGGGGAGGAGAGGGGCTGGCCGAATTTGGCTAGGGGAGAGAGAGAGTGACGGCTAGTAGGGCTGCCCATTTTAACCATAAAACCATGACCGAACCGAAAACTAGACCGAACCAAACCTAAAAAACCAAAAACCATGGATAATGGTTTGGTTACGGTTCAATTTTTAAGTGAACCAAATAATTTTGATTTGGTTTCGGTTTATATAATCTAGAACCAGCGGTTAACCATAAAAACCAAACCATAATTGATCGTACAAATGTCAATCTTGTAGACGTCCACGTCTACGTCTTCTTCCTACCTCAAAATTAGAATATTTTTTCTACTTATTAGTATTTCATATCTTGTGCATATCTTAATAATAGGTTATTTATAGTTTGTGAATTTTTTTACCATGAAGACAATTTGCTTCAGAAAGAAATTGATGAAGATTAAAGATGGCTTTTTTCTACTTATGTTTTAAATTTTTAGTTTTGTATAATTTTGCTGAATTTTAATTTTTGGTGGATTATATTGTTGGATTTGGTATTATATTATATCAAAGATAGGCAAAGCATTTGTTTATAATTAGAAAGTGACCTAATTGAGGTTCTCTTGAAGCCCTATTCAATTGCTTCTTAATGATTTTTTAATCATTTAAAATGAACGTCTATTAATATTTTTAATTAATAACAAGTAGTTAAATAGATAAAAAAATGAGTCTAAATAAAATATATAAAACTATCATCAATCTCGAATGACAGATTGAACCCAAATTGCATACCCAAATATTTGATTTATAAATATCGGTTGGTTCGGTTTAAACCAAAAACCGAACCACTTTTTACTTGGTTAAAAACCGATCATTCAATTAAATTCGGTTCTGGTTATGGTTTTAAAAATTATAAAACCAAAAATTTTGGTTTGGTTTGAAAATAAGCTATTTGGTTCGGTTAACCGACCACGACCAGCCCTAACGGCTAGGGTTTGTAAAATTAATCACCTGATTTTCAGATCTAAAAATTACCCTTTTATAACCCTTATTTGGACTTTAATTAATTAAAGGCCTTAATGGGCTTAAAGCCCAAAGCTTTTAATTAGTTATGTAGAGAAGCCCATTCTGGCTAGGCCCAGTTTAGCTAATTTAATTAGATTATAATTAATTAGTCCTGCTAAATCATTCTTGATTTCCGGTTTAATCCTAAACCGAATTTGGTCTAATCCGGTTTAATCCAAAACCGGAGTTTGTCTCTCTCATGATTCCTCCATATGATTCTATCCGTTTTACTCAACTTTTAGTGTGTGACCCTCTAGGCTCACGACACGTCGGCGGACTAGTAAAATTACCATTTTACCCTTTCCATCATGAGTGGCCTCTAGTAAGACATCATGATTACCCAACGCTTGTGATTATCGAGATTTCGACTTAACCTTATCGAGATTCTATCCTAGTTCTATTGTCCTGTTTCTTGATTCTGAGTTAACTAAATTATAACTGATACTGCGTATCGGCTGCATGGCCATGCTATTGTATTTCAGTTGTACTCATCAAGTGGCCTAAACTGATATCTGCTCACACGTCCGTATGAGGGATAAATCCTTCAGCGATCCATTGAGTCAACTTATGTAACTTGTGATCGAGCCAATCACAGTCGTTATTGTAACCCTTTTACAGGAGACGTTAGACTGAGTCAAACTCGTCACTCATTACATATTGACCTCAATGGTCCTTTCATCTGAGGATGTAATTTCATGCGCCGACATATGAGTATGTTCATGACTGTGTCTATGTAACATACTCATGTTCGGGTCGTCCTATATTACCCCTGACTGGTGATACTATGACCTAACTGTGGCCCCCTTCTGGCCATGATCAGTAGACCGTGATCATTTAGAGTTAGCCTCATACCGATCGCTTCTTGTGAAGCTATTCTGATCGGGGACTGCTTAAGTAAGATTTTATCTGATCTGTAGATCTACTATTATGTGTTGACACATCAATAATACAAATCAAATCATACTTAAGATATTACTACAACACTTAGTAATATGAATGCCGATTTAATTTCAACTAATAATCTTTATTACATGATTAGATTGAAAATACATTGTGCTAGGGCACAAAAACCCAACAGTCTCCCACTTGCCCTAGACCCAATTGGTATTCCAATCTAAACCCATTCCCCTGACATGTTCCTTATGCTTAGGCTGCGGTAGCGCCTTAGTTAAGGGGTCAGCTAGATTATCATGCGTTGAAACGTAGCCAATCACAGTCGTTATTGTAACCCTTTTACAGGAGACGTTAGACTGAGTCAAACTCGTTACTCATTACATATTGACCTCAATGGTCTTTCCGTCTGAGGATGTGATTTCATGCGCCGACATATGAGTATGTTCATGACTGTGTCTATGTAACATACTCATGTTCGGGTCGTCCTATATCACCCCTGACTGGTGATACTATGACCTAACTCTGGCCCCCTTCTGGCCATGATCAGTAGAGCGTGATCATTTAGAGTTAGCCTCATACCGATCGCTTCTTGTGAAGCTATTCTGAGCGGGGACTACTTAAGTAAGATTTTATCTGATCTGTAGATCTACTATTATGTGTTGACACATCAATGATACAAATCAAATCATACTTAAGATATTACTACAACACTTAGTAATATGAATGCCGATTTTATTTCAACTAATAATTTTTATTACATGATTAGATTGAAAATACATTGTGCTAGGGCACAAAAACCCAACAGAATTAGGGCACAATCCTAACAAAAATTGCAAGGTCGGCCTTGATTAAAGATCCCTTGGAGGAGGGCGCCCAATTTGCCAGCCCGATGCAGTAAAGCACAGAATACTTTGATGTTAAATCTGAGGCTACAATTGACCCCTTTGCTGGCCAGATTTTGTGTTTGTTCTCGGTAATTTCTTTAGCCACTGTGTCAAGACTAGGGACAGGCTAGGGCTGCACAAGGTCTCTTCCCAGAAAGGAATTAACAATTTCAGAGGAAATGTCGAACTCATTTCCTTGAACATATACCTTTTGGTATTCCTTGTCTTCAGGGCAGTCAAAAGTAATGGGAAGATTGACAATGAATTCCTTGACTAGCTGGGGATAGAAGTTACCTATTTTCGTCACAGTTTTGAGGAGTTTGGCTTTTTCCAATAACTCCATGTTCGCTGTTAGACTGCGTGCTTCAGTGACAACTCCTTCTCGGGAAAGATAACTCTCTGAAAGATAAATTTCCACCTGTTGGTGGCCTCGATGGAGTGAAATGAGATGTTGTCAGTAGCAACATATGGCACATTTTGGCTCAACTTCTATCACCCAATGGACTTGACTTCTTTAGAGGGCATTACATAGATCTCTTCCTCTTCGTTGTCTTTATCTCGGAGCTGCCTAGGGATGTGCATCGGCTTCTTCCCTTTTGATTTCTTCTCTGGTTCTTTACAAACCACCTTCTTCTTCTTGTTAGTAATTTCAACTTTCTGAACCCTTCCTTCCATCTTCTTTTCTTCTTCTTTTCCTCTCCGAGAATTGCAGCTAGGCTTTCTTCTTCACTTATCTTGTTTTCTTTTAAAGATGTTACAACTTCCTGGGCAACCTTTGTTGCAACTTCTTCCGTGACATCCTCATCAACAAACTTTGCATTACTGGTCTCCACAACATCAGATTTTTTCACTTCTACAGACACATTATTTGAGTCATCCTTTGACACTTTTTTCTTAGTAATTTTTCCTACATTCTCATCAACATCTGTTCCAGTGGTTTTGAGAACCACTCCACCATCATTAGACGTTTTGCTACCTTCTCCATCAGCAGTATTTACACCATCATTTAGTTCCCTATACGGAACAACTTCTTCAAAAACAACATCATGATCCTTTACACCAGGTTCTTTAGTGGGATCATCGTCTTTCTCATCAATAGACTCGGGACCCTGATTGATTTGGGTCGTGTCTTCTTCAGCAATAGTTTCCTCAACACTTACCTCAGTTTGTTCCTCTACCATACCCCGACCTTTCTTTCTACCCTCTTTATATTATCCATGATCTCCTCAACCACTCCTTATTGAGGAGGTTCATGATTCTCAAGGAGCGAATCCAGAAGATCGCTATTTATCGAGTTCTCATTTTTAGAGAAAGTAGAGGGTTGTGTACCTTGTTCTTTGGAGTGAGTCACTGGAGAGATGCGTGCATTGGGACTTCCTTCGCTGTGGTCGAGATTCCTTCAGCTCCTTGCACCAGTCCGACTAGGTCGGACATCGCCAGAGATGCTCCTCCTGATCTGGGCTTTTTCTTTAAGGTAGGAAATAGAGGGACGGGGAAAGCCTCAGCCGAAACACCTCCGACATGACCATCGGTGGTTTTCGCTGCTGCTAGACCCTGGAATCGCACTTCATGGCGATTTACTTCTCCAGTGTAGTTTGTGACTTCTCTCTCGATAAGCTTGGCACGAGATCCTTTGCCGACCGTCTTCTTCCCACTAGAATTCTTACCGGCTGTGCTTCTTGTCTTCACCATTGTTGATTAGGATCGGTAGGCGATATTGAGAAACCCTAGCGATTGTCAAAGATAACAAAAGAGGAGAGAGCAAATTGTGCAAAGGAAAGTGAGCTTTTGTTAGATAGAGCGGTAAACAATAAGGAAGTTCAAACGATGTGACCTTTCAACTTGGGCCATGACTGTTTGGGCCCAAACTGTTTATTGGAATTGGCTGTGACGATTCCAAGAGGTCTCTCTTAACTGTTGACAGGTCAGAGATTAATTGAATATGAGCCGAGAGATGATCTCAGGCTCACAACTTTGTTTAAATATAGAGTTTTAGAGGAAAATTAGCGAATATCCTTTTGATGTGACTCTTCTTCCACCCTTCCTTGTTTTCTATTAGTTCCCAAATAGGGTTCTCCATAAATCGAATATCACTGTCTTGACAACATCGGGATTATTTTGTCGAGTGATATTACCAGTTTTGTCATTCTTGGATGAGAAGAGCCTTGCCCTGTATCTAAGAACCAAAGATAGCAATTATTTTGCGATCTTATCCCTTGCATTACTACTTCTTGTTCAATATTCTTCACCAGACATTCTCTACTAGTGAATTTAACTTGAAGATCCAGATCGCACAGTTGGCTGACACTTATGAGATTTGCCTTGAGCCTCTCGACTAGAAAAGCTTCTGTTAAACACGATGCTCCAGGATACTTGAGTTTTCCTTTGCCAATAATGCAAGCTTTTACCCCCCATCACCAAAAATAACATGGCAGTTAGTGTAAGGTTTGATATCTGTCAAAAATTTACGAGTACATGTCATGTGACGAGAGCATCCACTGTCGAAGTACCAATCTGTGTTGTTCGAGGCACACACAGAGGTATAGGCAATATTGGCTTGGTATGATTTACCCTCCATTCCATCTGTCTAGGCTTTCGACAGTTATGTTGCAAATGGCTTCGAGGAATCTATTTTGAGTGGGGGGATGGTCTCTTACTATTGAGATGATAGTAGAAATGTTTGATATGACCTTTCTCCCCACAATAATTACATATCCACCGTGATTCAATTGCAGACCGCTTGGATGGTGGTCGATTGAGCTGAGACATCCTCGCTTGTGTTTGACAGGCGTTTGTCAAGAAGGATGTCGTGACATGATTTGCCTTTCCTGGCCTGGGATGTTGCATAAGTTGTTCCTTGTCTTTAGTTGGGGATTGTTGCGGAACAAACTTGGTTTCAGATGTCGAGCCATGCTAAGTATACCCAAATCCCCTTGTGTCATTGGCCCGATTCCCTATTGATAGTATTTTGTCGAGGCTTTCTATACTTGGATTCATCATTTTAACCGACTTGGTCATTTTTTTTCTATTTCTCCATTGAGTCGGGTGCCTTCTTGTTTTAGCTCGATGATAGTCTCCAACATTCTAGTCTTGTCGTTTGTAAGGGTGATAATCTGAGCAGCTTGCTTGTCTAGAATTTGGAACTTTTCAATCCATTTTGTGTAGAGGATGCAGTAAGCGTCGTTGAGCTGATCATCGTTCCATTAAACATCTAGTGATAAGTCATGTATGTCATTACTAACATTATAAGGATGATCAGGTTTGCTGGATGAAGTAGAAGCGGTGAATGCCACAAAGTTACTTATCTCTTCTGTTTCACTGTCATCAGTCTCCTCATCGGACAATGTAGCATTATAGCCATTTTTCTGTTTCCTTAGGTAGTTAGGACATTCCTTTTGGTAGTGTCTGAACCCTTCACATTCATGGCATTGAAACCTTCTGCTGTCACTGTTCCCTTCATTAGCTTTATTGTCTCTGTCGAAGTTTCCACTTCGTTGAGCTTTCTGTGGAGCATTGTTCTTGACATCTGTTGTGACATTCTTCCAGTCATTTGCTGCGAAAATTTTCCCCAACATTCTGTTAAATCGCTTCGTAACCTGGTTATAGTTCTTTGCTACTAAAGCTATGGTAGCGTCAATTTCATCTTCCTGGTCTGAATGTTCATGCTAAACATGCTTGGGCATGGAGCTATTGAAAGCCTTTCCTTTATTTTTCTGTCTAATGCTTGGTAGGGACAGCTCATATGTCATTAGAGATCCCATTAGTTCATCAAAGGGAAGAGTCTTGAGATCGTGGAATTCTTCAATAACCGTTATCTTCATTTTATACCTTGAACTCAAGCCTCTTAGGGTCTTTCGTACCAGTTTCTTATCTGGCATTGGTTCACCCAACGAGTAGGATTCGTTGGCAAGGTCTCGAATTCGCACATTGAATTCAACCACTGTTTCATCTTCTTTCATGATAAGTGCTTCAAATTTTGTTGTTAAGTACTGAAGCTTTTGTTCTCGTACCTTGTGGTTCCCTCATATGCAACATTCAGAATGTCCCATGCTCCTTTGGCGGTAGTGCAGGTGTTGATCAATCTTAACAAGTTTCTGTCCACACCATTAAAAATCGCATTGAGGGCTCGGGAATTTCCTAGAGCTGCTTCTTCATCAGCGTCGGTCCATTCTGACTCAGGTTTGAGATTTGTGAAATTTCCCTCGGCATCTTTATAGCACGGGGCGCTCCAGCCATTTATCAACTCCTTCCAGGTCTTGTTGTCGATAGATTACAAGAAGGCGCACATACGGGCTTTCCAATATCCGTAGTTACTACCATCTAGAATTGGTAGACGGTTAACTGATCCTCCTTCTCTAGCGTTGTCCATGTTTTTCAATCAGAATTTTTCGCCCAAGATCTCACCTAAATCAGTATGTGCCCCCTCTGATACCAATTGAAATTCTAATTAATTTAGTTAGACAAGATGTCAAGAACAATGTCAGGAACAATGTTAAGACAATGTTCTTAACAAATTGTCAGCAAACAGATTTGGACAACCACAATATGAAACAGTAAATGGCAAACAACGACACACAAGATTGTTTGCAATCTCACCTACGTCTGGGGGGCCCTCGGCCAGTGGAAAGGTTTCACTATATGGTAATGAGTCAAAACATACAAGTATACATGATCATCACACATATCAATACCCTATGCTAGTATTACTACTGCAAACCTATCTTAAGGACTCCCCCTGAATCCAAGACTACGTCTTGATTCCACTCTACGAGCACTCGCACTGCCCGGATGCAACAAGTCGCTGTTATGCACTTGAGCGTGAACCTTCAATTACACATTCACAAGAAACCCTCAATCACTCACACTTGATTTCCCGATTCTGGTAGTGATACACAAATGTTCTTCGTGGAACACACAGCCTTTCAGCACGCCAGTCCTTCACGTTTAAGAGCTCTGTGTATTTCACCGAAGAAACTACAAGGAGTCGCCCGCTGCTAAGGGTGGAGCCTTAGCTTTTATAGTAGATGCAAAATTAATTCTGGACCGCATTAGGGTTACCATAATCCTAGTCGATTTAGGTTTCCCAAATCCTTAACGCCGATATCTTTTTAGAGTCTCTATCACGGCAGGAAGCTTTCAAGAATCATGACTCAATCAAGACTTACCAAAAGCCTTGTACACAGCCGGATCTTCCCAATCGCAGTATGTCTCGTATTTAAGGAAACTTTTCAATGCTGCGATCCACAAATATCATGAAAGATGTTGAGACTAAACGCTTGACATCTTTCCTGACCAGATGCTCGACATCTTACGTATCGCCAAAAAAATAAGCCAATAACAAACATAACAACAGGATCTCTCATGACCTTCGAGCTCTCTCTTCCATCTATGGAAAGGAAACACAAAGGGGTGGCTCTCAAAAGTTCAACTCATGGTCTAAAAAGTAGGTATATTCTGAATTTGATGATGAAATTGATGACACTATTGCTATGTTGGCCAAAAATTATAATAGGGTTATGAAAAGATTCAATCGGATGATTGGGAAAAACGCCTTGCAAGACGTCAAGAACAACTTTCAGCAGAGGATGCAAAAATTCGGGAATACTCGCAGGAATGATGAGCCATATGGAAAAGGAAAATGTATTCAGTGTCATGAGTGTGAAGGCTATGGGCACATTAAAAAAGAATGTCCCAATTTATTGAGGAAGAAGAGAAAGGGATTTAGTACCATTCTATCAGATGAGGAAGATGAAGAAAGTGACTCATAACAGATGAAAAATTTTGTAGCGTTTGTGGCAGCTACCTCCTCGCGCAAACCTGACACTAGGGCTGTTCATCGGGTCGGGTCGGGTAGACCCGACCGGTTTTGGACCCGACTCAGCCCATGTCGGGTCCAATGAGTCAGACCCGATACTCAACTCGGCTTGGTCCTCGGGTGGTCGGGTTGTCGGGTGAGTCTGGTCAAACCCAATACACCCGATGGGCCCAAAAAATCGAGCCCAATACTTTTTTCAGACTTTAGGCCCAATTAAAACTAGCCCATTATAGTTTTTATAATTTAAGCCTCAATACAAATGAGTCCAGTTACAGATTTTGTTACTTTCCTTACACATAACACACACAAGTTCAAACATAATTACACAGTACAATTATACAAATCTCACAAATTCAAAAACAATTTGGAAATTTAGGTTTTTTAGAGAGAAATTGAAAGGGTTAAGAGAAGAATAGAGATAAATGTGTTTGGTGTGTCGTGCGTGAGGGTGAGTTGGTCTTGGTGAAGTCGTGGGTGGAGGAGAGACGGCCACGTCTACACCAACGAACGCCTCAGATCTGATTTGTTTCGCGATGGACGGTTAAGGAGGCACCACATCTACATATGAAGGCTTCACTCTCTTTACCACTTTAGCATCCCACATCAAAAGTTTATAAACTTTTTCAAACGTTTATAAGTTTCTTTCTCCCTTCAGATTGCAAAAACAAGATCTGGGTTGAGTTGGGTTTGTTATTTCTTGCGAATGGTTTGGGCTTAAGTTCAGGATTGTTAACTAACCCTATGGGGTTTGGGTGAGTCGGGTTACTCGGTGGTTATGTTAATCACACCCGAGGCCCGACTCACTTGAAGTTGGTTTCGGGTCAATCGGGCATGGGTCGGGGACTCACTTGAAGTTGGTTTCGGGTCAATCGGGTATGGGTCGGGTTGGGTCGTCGGGTACCGGGTATAAATGGACAGCCCTACCTAAACTGCCAATGAATCCGGAGTTGGTGACAAAAGCTATGACCCCTATGATGAAATATCGGATGATACTATGAGCGATGCTTACAATGCTTTGTACACCAAGTAGATTGAGGAATCTCAGATCCCTGAAAAGCAAAGTGCTCCCATTCTCTTCCTCACTAAAGACAAGACAAGGTTGTTGAAACCATTGTGGAACTCAAATGTGAAGTTAGTCGACTAAATGGAGAACTTAGTTAGATGACTACGTCAATTAGGATGATTAATTCCAGCACCAACACTCTGGACAAAACTTTGTGTATCGGAAAACCAGCGAAAAACATGACAGAGCTTCTCTACTTAATTAATTAATAAGCTTTGGGCTTTAAATCCAATAAGGCTATTAATTAATTAATTTTTAAAGAGAGATATATAAAAGGGGAAATTTCAGATTTTAAAAATATAGAATTTTCCAAGAAAAAAAAAAGAAAAACCCTAGCCGCCTCTCTCTCTTCCTTCCCGTTTTGCTTGCTTCGGTCTTCTACCAAGGATCGTAGCAAGTATCTTCGTATTGCTCTTCTTGTGTAGATATTCTCTAGAGGTCACTGAATTAATTTGAGTGACAAGGGATTTCAAAATCAAAGGTGTATTTTCAGATATGTTTTTTTACCCTAAATCTTATGATCAATTAATGATCATATAAGATCCTTATTTATATGGAATTTTGAGGTTAATTTCTAGTTATGGGCATGAAATTAATCGATTGGAACCCTCAAAATTCCTTCACTTATACCTAAGACAATCAAAGCCCTTATGGCTACCCTTTTACAAGTAACAATAGAGTAGGTCAAAGTTAGATACTTATAACATATTACATATTAATCACAAAAACTCCTCGGTCTAAGGATATTACATACTCACCATCGGGTCATCCAATATCATTCCCCTAATGATATCTATGATCTAACTCCGGCACTCGCCTTGCCATGATTAGTAGAGCGTGATCATAAAGAGTTAGCATCATACTGGTTGCTTCTAATGAAGCTTAACTGACCAGGGACGCATTAAATATGATTCGTTAAAATCCGCAGTTCTACTATTAGTGATGACACACATAACGATAAAGATCAAATCATATTTGATATATTACTACAACACATTAGTAATATAATGCCGATTTATTTATTCGAAAGATGATAAAACATTACAACTGTAAATCACTTTTACATTGGACTAGGCCACAACTCTAACAATCTCCCATTTACCCCTAGTTCCAATCTAAGTTCTGATCTACTCCCATAGATCTTGCATATTCCTCATGCTTAGGCTGCGGTAGAGCCTTCGTCAAGGGATCGGCCATATTATCATTAGTCGAAACATAACTAATCTCCATATCACCTCTATCAATGATCTCTCAAATAAGATGACACTTCCTGAGTATATATTTGGATCTCTTGTGTTATCTGGGCTTATTGAGCAATTGCTACGGCCCCCGTGTTGGAACACAACAAGCTTATCGGATCAGACGCTCGCGGCGTTGCATCTAATCCGATCAGAAAGCTTCTAATCCATACGACCTCTTTAGCTGCTTCTGTTGCAGCTATATACTCAGCCTCTGTTGTAGAGTTGGCCATCGTGGCTTGCTTAAAGCTCTTCCAGCTAAAAGCATCACCGTTCAACACAAAAGCATATCCCGACCGAGTTTTGAAGTCATCAAGATCTGTCTGAAAACTAGTGTCAACATGTCCTTTGACTGCTAGTTCTCAATCCACACCCCCATACACTAGGAATGCATCCTTAGTCCTTCTCAAGTATTTGACTGCCAAGAACTTGACAACAATCCAGTGTTCTTGGCTGGGGTTAGATTGGAATCTGCTGACACAGCTGAGTGCGAACGAGACTTCCAGTCTCGTGCATATCATAGCATACATGATAGATCCTATAGCCGAAGTATATGCGATCTTATTCATCTGCTCAGCTCATCAGGTGTAGTAGGACACTGTGTCTTGTTGAGTTTAATGCCATTATGCATGGGTATGTATCCTTTTTTTAGATTCAAACATTGAGAATTGATGCAGTGTACGTGGCTAGGAAGAACTCTAATCAAAATTCGTTGATTCTTGCGAATACCGAAGGTGATAGATTTGAGGGAAACCTCGATTTTTTTTATTAACTTCAAAAACTACTAAATAACATAAACGTCTGACAGTGCTTAAATAGCCAAAACCTAATTGCAGAAAAGGAAATCCAAAACTTATTGGAAAAAGGAAATAAATTATAAAAATTGCCAAAAGTGCTCGGAACTTAGGAAATTGCGATTTTGACCCCCAAGATGACCTCGGATGGCCGAAATCCATCGTACATCAAAAGGACCTCCTTGGGGTGTCTGATCTGCCCTGGAAGGTGCTCAAAAGCATTACCCTTACCCTGATCAGCTTTCTTGAAGTTGACCTTCTTGTTGACCATAAGGACCTCCTTGGTCTTGCCCTTGAGGTTCTTTTCAGCGGTCACAAGCATCCCATGAAGCTCTGTTAAGAACTTGTCCATGTCATGCATATTGTAATTTACTATGTAATCACTATACGTATCTGGAAGTGACTGCAAAATAAAATCCGCAGCCATTTCCACCTGATCATCAAAACCGAGTTTGGTTAGATGTTCCTGAAGACACTTCATCTTCGTGACATGGGGACTAACAGGCTTTCAGCCTTAAGCTTGCAGGAGTTAAGTTCTATGAAAGTATTATATCTTTCGACACGAGCTTTCTCCTTGAACATTTCCTTGACCTCTGCCTTACAGGTATGAGGGACATCTGAAACGTTCTTGAACTGATTCTATAACTCTGGCATCCTAATGCCCACCATAATGCATGACACGTCGATTTGGTTACTAAGGAACTTTGATAAGTATCCTTAGTGCCCTACCGGCGTTCAGCGGTGGCTTAAGAGGAGGTTCCTTGGTAAGGATATACTACTTGCGTTCATGCTTGAGTACAAGCCTCAAGTTTCTATTCCAATCTGAGTAATTCACGCTCTTGAGTCTGTCCTCAATCTTGACTCTCAGTGCGCTATTACTCCTTTGTGTTGTGTTTGCCTTTTAGTTCTACATGGTGAAATTAATTAAAATTCAAGTTGGAGATTAAGTTATAAAACACTTGTCTGATTCTAACATTAGAATCTGAACCAGGATCATATCATACCCTCAATTGAAGTGAACGGAGGCTCACTGCTCCAATTGAGAGCATTAAGGTAGGAATACTTCCATCTACAAGACTATGTAGTTTCTGGCTAGGGTCTGTACTAAAAGTACACGACATACCCTATACTGATACCCTAGGTCAGCCCTAGCTGACAATCATAGACAAGTCTACCAAGCTTGAACTATGGATAGAACTAATGTGGCTACTACGTGGAGGCGCACACACCCACACAGAACTACCCATCTCATCCAGACCTTTTCTCTATGAATGTTACGCGGAGGCGTACCGACATCCATAGGGTCAAAGCCCTTTCGAGTGCCCAAACTTGGATGGTATCACGCTTGACTTGTAATTATTTGCGTTTAAGTGAATTATAAAAGTCTGATTGCATATCGATACAATCTTAATCTGGAATCATCAATTGCAAATCTATGCAAAGATGATCGCCTAGCAGGTTACATGCGAGTCTGATTAAATTCCGATTTTAATCTTTGCATGTGGGTGATAGCAAATCATACATAAACTTGTATATTTAAACTATCATACATTCAAACATATAAATGTAATGATAAAATATATGCATAGCTAAGCCCATCTTAAGTTCCAAAGAAACTAGCAAAACTGATCCTAAAGACATGGTCTTCAAGATCCAAACTTGCTCCATTCTCGTGAACTCCCACTGGCTTCGAGCCTCCTCCGATACGAGTCTTCCTCTTGACTTGCTTCCTGTGTCGGTCTTCGTGATTACATATTTTAATAAATAAAATGAAATACAAATCACGACACGCAGGCCGTATTTACTACAACCCAAAATTAAGCAACACACAGGTTACTAAACCGAAATTAAAATGCAAGTCTAGAGGGCTTAGCTAGCATCATGTGGAAAACACCATGTTATCAAAGATCATGTGAACATTCAACATGCTTATCAAACAAACAAATTTTCCAAATTTTATCTTTCTTAAGTGTGGAAAAATTCTGGTTTATCGAAACCGGACGGTTTAACTAATTAATGGAATTTTGAACCGGTTCTTGCTGGTTTATCGAAACCGAACCAAATCTAAAAATTAAATTTTTTAGGGTTTCAAATTATTCTAGCGAACCAGCCGGTTCAGCTCGAATCTGGTCGAGCCGAACCGGCTCAACCGAGGTCGCCCGCGGAGGCAACCACGGTGGCTCGTGAGGGCTGCCGAGGTCGCCCGCGGGGCTGACCGTGGTCGACCACGGGAACGACCATGGTAGCCCGCGAGGGCAGCCATGGTGGCCCGCGAGGGCTGCCATGGTCGCCCGCATGGGCAGACCTTGGTCGCCTGTAGGCGACCCTCGTCGACCTTTGGTGCTGACCATGGTCTGCCCTAGGGCATTCCCTGGTCCACCAAGGGTCTCGACACTGGTCGGCCATGGCTAACCCGAAACACCAAAAAAAAAAAATTCCAATTTTCCAAAATCAATAAAATCTGAAAAAAATTTCAATTCACATGCATGCTAAGGTGATGAACATATAAACTCAAAAAAAAATCAGAATTTAAACATGTTGAAAAAGTACATAACAACCACGCTCTGATACCACTGAAAGAGTTCACCATGGGTTCCAAACGATAAATTTCATGCAGCGGAAGTTACGTAACCATGGTGATCGATTGATGCTTTGATCTTAATGTAAATTCAACATGCTATCAACCTTTTGAATGTGAAAAATACCTCTATTAATCGATGAAAACACAAGTTTAGTGTTTCTCTATTAGGTCCACACAAGCACCACAACCGAAGAAGGTTTTCTCTCACACTTTTGCTATGAATGTTCTTGAGAAGCTTGACAAAAATAGTGGATGAAGAGGGAGAGAGAATTCGGCCAAGAGAGGGAGAAGATGAGGGGAGTAGTTGCTAATGGTTGGAGAAAATAATGGGAGATATTTTGGAATTTTAATTTGAAATAAAATTGAATATCAAATTAATAATTGCATATCTACCATTCTTAAACTCCTATTTGCACTTCTTCCCCATTCATCTCTTGAATCCCTAAATGGGCTTAAAGCCCGTTTAACTAAAACCCAAATTAAACCCATTAACTTGAGTTATAATTTCGGTTTAGACAAAACGGTTCAATTTCCTCGAATTGATTTCTTCAACCGTCTTGTTAAAACCTTAGGCCATAAAACTACCGAATCGTTCTCAATTTTCATCCATAATTGTTGTCATGTATCGTGTTTAATGCGTGTGACCCTCTAGGCTCACGAACAATTGGCAGACTGGTAAAATTACTATTTTACCCTTTCCATCATAAGTGGTCTCTAGCAAGACATTATGATTACCCAATGTTCGTGATTATCGATTATTTGACTTAACCTGTTATCGTACAAGTCACTATCCTTTTATCAAACCGATATCCAGATTGATCAATAGGCATAGAATGGTCATCCTAATTTATCAATCACTGTTTCTTGATATCTGAGATGACTGAAAACTGATACTAAGGTATCACCTGCACGGTCGTGCTATTCCTTCAGTCATACTCATCAAGTGGACTAAACGGATATCTTTCTCATACCGAAGTATGAGTGATTAATTCCTCAGAAGCCTTTCGAGTTCACGAGTGCAATAAATATCAAAGCCAATCGAAGCCGTTATAGTTACCCTTTTACAGATAACGTTAGACTAGGTTAAACTTAGGTATTCGTTACATAGTGTACACAAAGACTCCTTGGTCTTAGGATATAATGACAAGCTACGATATATGAGTATCTCATGACTGGATCTATGCAGCATACTCACAATCGGGTTGTCCGATATCATCGACCTGATGGTATCTATGATATAACTCCGGCACGCACTTTGCCATGATCAGTAGAGCATGATCACAAGGAGTTAGTCTCATACTGATCGCTTCATAAAGAAGCTTAGCTGATCAGGGACTCATCAAATGTAATTCTTTCTGATTCTATAGTTCTAACATTAGTGGTTACACACATAATGACATAGATCAAATTACATTCCATATATTACTACAACTCATTAGTAATATATGCCGATTTATTTATTCGGAAAGATGATAAAACATTACATCTGTAGATCACTTTTATATTGGACTGGGGCATAACTCTAACACGGAAAGTGTGCCGGAACATAGTGTACACAAAGACTCCTTGGTCTTAGGATATAATGACAAGCTAGATATGTGAATGTCTCATGACTGGATCTATGCAGCATACTCACAATCGGGTTGTCCGATATCATCGACCTGATGGTATCTATGATATAACTCCGGCACACACTTTGCCATTATCAGTAGAGCATGATCACAAGGAGTCAGTCTCATACTGATCGCTTGTTAAAGAAGCTTAGCTGATCAGGGACTCATCAAATGTAATTCTTTCTGATCTATAGTTCTACTATTAGTGGTTACACACAAAATGACAACACATTAGTAATATATGCCGATTTATTTATTCGGAAAGATGATAAAACATTACATCTGTAGATCACTTATATATTGTACTGGGGCATAACTCTAACAATCCTCGACGGAAGAAGAGTCACCAGTGAAAGGAATAAGATGCTTCACATTGAAGACATCAGAGGTGCGAACATGACTGGGAAGGCCCAGACGATAAGCATTTCGGTTGATCTTTTCCACAATTTCAACAAGGCCAATCTTCTTAGCAGCAAGCTTGTTGTATTCACGAGCAGGGACACGATCCTTAGTAAGTATGGCCCAAACAAAGCCATCAACCTCGGAATCAACAACACGTCGCTTCTGATCAGCTTTTTCCTTGTATTTGGCAGTAGCAGCAACCAAATGGTCATGAGTGGCCTGATGAACATGAGTCGACTGCCCAACAAAATCCTAGGCAGTATCATGGGGACGCACCTTGCTGGGCAAAGCTAGCAAATAAAGGGGACCTCGCGGAGATAACCCGTAGACCACCTGAAAAGGACTGAACCCAATAGAACGAATTCCCTCTGAAAAAGGTAATGACGCCAATGCTTGATGGCCTGGAAAACTGCATAAAACTCAATATCATAGGCACTAAAGCGAAGGTTAGCACCTGACAGCTTCTTGCTAAAGTAAGCCACAGGACGACCTGCTTGACTGAGGTTAGCTCCAATAGTTGTTTTCGAAGCGTCAGAATGGAGTTCAAATGGTTGTGAGAAATCAGGAAGTACTTAAATAAGGGATGAGGTGAGCCGACGCTTAATCTCAAGAAAGGCAGCCTCCGCATCATCAGTCCAGTGGAACGTCCCTTTTATGCAATCCGTGATAGGAGCTATAACACCAATGATTTGAGGAATAAAACGTCGATAGAAGGAAGACAAGCCGTGAAAACTACGAACCTCAGTGATAGAGGACGATTGGGGTCACTGCTCGACGGCCAAGACCTTCTAGGGTCAACTTTAAGTCCCTCGCGAGAAACCACATAACCGAGAAACTAGATTGAAGCAGATAAAAATGCGCACTTTGTGGTAGCAGCAAAGAACTTGTCACGTCGGAGAACTAGTAGTACCTCACGCAGATGGTCAAGATGAACTATTTCGTTGGCGCTATAAATCAAGATGTTCTCGAAATAAACGACCACGAACTTACCAATAAAAAGGACAAGAGTTTGGTTCATCACACGCATAAAAGTACTAGGGGCGTTGGATAGATCGAATGGCATAACGAGCCATTCATATAACCCTTCGCGAGTCTTGAAAGCGGTTTTCCACTCATCACCCATGCAAATACGAATCTAGTGATAACCGCTCTTAAGATCCAGTTTGCTGAACACAAAAGCGCCACCCAATTGATCCAATAAGTCATCGAATCGGGGAATAGGGAACCGATAGCGCACTGTAATATTGTTGATAGCTCGACTGTCAACACATATACGCCACGAGCCATCCTTTTTTGGGGTAAGGAGTCCAGGGACATCGCAAGGGCTAAGGCTTTCGCTAATGTGTCCCTTAGCAAGCAGTTCCTCCACTTGGCGACGTAACTCTTCATGTTACTTGGACTCATACGGTAATGAGGGCAATTAGGGAGAGAAGCACCCGGAACCAAGTCAATGTGATGTTGAATATCACGCAAAGGTGGCAATTCACAAGGTAAAGTCTCAGGAAAGACATCTGCAAACTCATGTAGGAGAGGCTGCACCGGAGCAGGCACATTGCTCTTTCTCGTAACCAGAGAACAAAATAGAGCAAAATCCATCCCAGATTCCTTCATGGCGGCCTGAAAAGGACGACGAGATAGCAGGGTGGTAGGGGAATGTGTGTGAGCTGTGGGAATAGCACTCCTTTTGGGTTTAGTCGGCATTAACACAAGTTTGTACCACTGAAAAAGAATGAATATGTGTTAGCACGACCATCATGGAGAGCAGAGTTATCATATTGCCAAGGGCAACCAAGTAAAAGGTGACAAGCATCCATAAGAACAACATCACAATAAATCGCATCATGATAAGTAGGTCCGACCAAAAAATTAACAAGCACACACTTGGAACCGTAACATCCGTACCTTGGCTAAGCCATGTGAACGATAAGGCTTAGGGTGAGGTTCAGTAGGTAGACCAAGCTTAGCAACCGCAACTTCAGAGGCTACGTTCTCACAACTTCTAGCATCAATAATGAAGGTGCAAACTTTCCCAGCTATGGTGCAAGTAGAATGAAACAAACTATTGCGTAATTACTCATTCTCATGAGCACGAGGTGTTAAGCAGGATCGGCGGAGCACCAACAGAGGACCAACATCGTCGGGGACATATTCCTCTGCGTCCGTGTCGGCATAATCGTCGTATGTCGGGGACGAATCTGTGAGAAGGACAGGTTCAGATTTAGTAGCCTCAGTGAAAAGACCACGATTGGTAGATTTCGGGAGCTGACACTCTGCTTGGCGATGACCAACTTCACCGTAATTAAAACAGCGCAAACCACCATGTCCCTGGGGGGGGGGGGGGGGGGGGCTGCAGAACCACGCGCGGGTGGAGGGGTAGGTTGGGCAGTAACAGGCTGTGACGCAGACCCTATACCACCAGGTCGAGTTTGCTGGTTGTTGGAAGCTACCTGTACCACGTCTGGCTAGTTGCCTTTCGGCCTGGGATGCACGCTGCTGTGCCTCTGCGACAGTTAATGGGTCAAACATATTCAGAACGTTCTGTAATTGGAGATGCAGGCCACCAATATAACGAGAAACTAACTGAAGAGGGGACTCAGTGAGATCAACACGAGCCAGACAGGAGTAGAAATCGGTGGAATATTCATCCACTCCACGGAAAGCCTGGCGAAGATTTTGGAAACGTTGGTACAATTCCCGATCGAAATTATAGGGCAAAAACCCAGCCTTGAGGTGTTTCCTGAATTTAGCCCAATTTGAAATCTTCTCCTTACCAGTACGAACACGCATCTGCTTCAATTGTTGCCACTAAGCTTGCGCACGACCTTCGAAACGGATTGTCACAAGGGAATCACGACGTTCTTCTAGAACCTCCTTGAAATCCATTATGTCTTCAACCTGTGATAGCCAATATATAAACTCCTCTGGTTTAAGATTGCCATTGAATTGTGGAATTTCCACCTTGAAACCATGTTCCCAACGGTGGTTAGGGTTAGGGCGCTCAGGTGAACGATTCCGAAACCCGGCGAAAGGATTGCCGTCTGTGAGAGTATCATCATCCCGACGATGCAATTCGTCCATTCGTTGGGTCAATAATTCAACCTGCTGCCTCAAATCCTCGTTCTCACGTCAAAATTCAGCGTTTTCACGTCGTAACTCAGCTTGATCATCATCTGCACCTTGGGGAGCGGCTCGTTGTTGTCTACGGGGTGGCATACCTCAGGATCGACTAAAAACTGATACCAACTAATGCAGCGTACGTGGCTAGGAAGAACTCTTTATCAAACTTCGTTGATTCTTGCGAATACTGAAGGTGATAGATTTGAGGGAAACCTCGATTTTTTATTAACTTCAAAACTATTAAATAACATAAACGTCTGACAGTGCTTAAATAGCCAAAACCTAATTGCAGAAAAGGAAATCCTAAACTTATTGGAAAAAGGAAATAAATTATAAAATCGTCAAAACTGCCCGGAACTTAGAAAATTGCGATTTTGACACCCAAGATGACTTTGGATGGCCGAAATCCATCGTACAACGTGATGAATTTTGCTCGGAACGCCGTTTCCGCCCAGAAAACACTAGTCCTTTGTCGAAATTTGACACTAGGCTAGATTGCACTTCATCAAGAATCTCCTCAACACTTTATATATGTAAGTGCTCTAACTTAGGCCCAAATTGCTTTTGGAATAATCTATATAGGTCATGATGCCCAGAATAAATGCAGCATCACTTAAGTCCTACATCGAGAAGCACTTCCCTAACCAAGCTTTGGTGGCAAGGTCGGGATGTCATTCCCGATGAATAAGCACCAGGATTACAATATTACTCCCACTCGCTTTCTTATAAACGCATGGTTCATCTTCATTCTTGATGAAGCCGAGTTCTCTTACAGCTTCATCAAAACGAAGATTCCAACTCCGTGAAGCTTGCTTCAATCCATAAATGGATCTTTGTAGCTTGCACATCTTTCCTAGATTGTTTGGATCGAAAAAACCCTTAGGTTGTGTTGTATATACATCCTCTTCTAAGTTCCCGTAAAGGAATGCGGTTTTGACATCCATCTGCCATAGCTATGGCTAGAATGATCTGGATCGATTTGACCATTGCTATTGGTGAAAAGGTTTCATCATAATTCATTTCTTGAATTTGACATCAGCCATTTGCAACCAATCTAGCCTTATAGGTCTGAGGTTTTCCATCCATGTTGGTCTTGATCCTATAGACCCACTTACAACCGATGGGTTTTATCCCAGGGGTTTGATCCACCAAGTTCTAGACTTGGTTATCATACATGGATTTCATCTCCTCATTCATGGCTTCCTGCCATTTATCGGAGTCGGTACTGACCAATTCCTGTTGAAAATTGTTGGGTCATCATGATCCACAACTATCAAGTCATTTCCCTCAGTTGTTGTGAAGCCATATCTGACGGGAGCTTGATGAGATCTTTCAGACCTCCTTGGACCATCTAGAATATCTGTAGGGATTGGCTCTTCATCTACGACCAGCTGAGGCTCCTACACTTCTACATCATGCATAGTGGGCTCCTGAATTACTTCAGGTTGTTCCATACCCTCTCAATTTTTTTTTCGAGATGCACGACACTACCACTAGCTATTTTGGAAATAAACTCCCTTTCCAAAACGCCCACTTCGAGCAAGAAAATCTTGTTCTCGCTTGGTTTGTAGAATTCGTATCTCTTAGTTTCTTAAGGATACGTTATAAAGACACACTTATCTGATTTGGATGCAAGCAACCCTGCAACTCAAATCAGTAGGAAAAACATATTAGGATGTTTCCCACACCTTATATGACTATGGTCCAGTTTTTATTTGGCTACTACGCGAAGCCGCACGCATCCAAATAGAAATAATCATCTCATCCCACTCGCATCCCAATGAATACTACGCGAAGGCGCACGCATCCATGGTAATGGGAGTCGTAATGAGTGTCATATGGTGTACCTTCCGTGACTCTTGTCCAGTTCTTATTTGGCTATTATGCGTAGGCGCACACATCCAAATAAAACTGATCACCTCATTCAGCTCGCATCCTAATGAATACTACGCGTAGGCTCACACATCCACAATAATGGGAGTCAGAATGACTGTCACAAGGTGCACTTTTGTTGTCTTCGTCGAAGCACCATTCACTATGAATGTGGCCGTCTTCAGGGTCAAGTATTCACCACTTCGATCGGAACGAAGTACTTTGATACTTTTCCCAGGCTGGTTCTATACTTCATTCTTAAAGTCTTTGAACTTGCCAAAGGCTTTAGACCCATCCTCATTAAATGGACATAACCAAATGTACTGAAATTATCAGTAAATGCGATGAAGTATTTGAAACCTCTTCTGGCCTGAGTACTCATAGGTGCACAAACGTTGGAATGTATTAGACCTAACAACTCACTCGCCCTTTCACTTAAACTCATGAAAGGTGTCTTTGTCATTTTACCCATTAGGCAAGATTCGCATCTTTTAATTTGAGTGAATTCAAATGTACTTAGAAGTCCACACTTGTGAGGTGTTGAAATGCGTTTCTCGCCTATGTGCCCTAAACGACAATGTCATATCATAATTTGGTTTAAATCATCAAATTTAAGCCTTTTCTTATCTACATTATAGAGATTAAGCTCAACAACGTAAATACCTGATCTTGAAGACGTGGATGCCCACTCTTCTTCACATGATCCTTGTATTGCTTGCAATCCTTCTTCCAGTGTCCTGGCTCATTGCAGTGATAGCAGACCTTCTCCAATTTGTCCTCAGCCTTCACAATAGCTTTGGGAGCTACTTTAACCTTTGGACCCTTGGGGTGTCTGATCTGCCCTGCAAGGTGCTCAGTGGCTTTATTCTTACCCTCCCCGGCTTTCTTGAAGCTGACCTTCTTGTTCACCATAAGGACCTCATTGGTCTTGCCCTTGAGGTTCTTTTCAGCGGTCACAAGCATCCCATGGAGCTCTGCCACAAACTTGTCCATGTCATGCACATTTTAATTCATTACGAAATCACTATATGCATCTTGAAGTGACTGTAAAATAAAATCCGCGACCATTTCCTTTTGAACACCAAGACCGAGTATGGTTAGGCGTTCCAGAAGATGTTTCATCTTGAAGACATCATATCTTTCGACACGAGCTTTCTCCTTGAACATTTTCTTGACCTCTGCCTTTCAGGCACGAGGGTCATCTAAAATGTCCATGAACTAATTCTGCAACTCTGGCACCATATTACCCATCATAATGCATGACACGTCGATTTGGTCACTAAGGAACTTTTGATAAGTATCCTTAGTGCCCTAGCGGCGTTCAGCGGTGGCTCGGCAGGTGGTTCCTGGGTAAGGATATACTACTTGCGTTCATGTTTGAGTACAAGCCTCAAGTTTCTATTCCAGTCTAAGTAATTCACGACATTGAGCCTGTCTTTTTCAATCAGGACTCTCAATGCGTTATTACATCCTTGTGTTGTGTTTTTCATTTAGTTCTACACGGTAAAGAACATTAATTTTTTTAAAGTTCAAGTTGGAGATTTGAGATTAAAACAACAGTTTGATTCTAGAATTTATAGAATCTGAACCAGGAACCTCGCATACACTCGGTTGAAGCTGAACGTAGGCTCACCACTCCAACCGAGTTACCAAGGTAGGATAAGTCATCTAGTTACAAATCCATGTAACTCATGGCTAGGGTTTGTACATAAAATGTAAATGACATACCCTATTTGATACCCTAGGTCAGCCCTAGCTGACAATCGTAGACAAGTCTACCAAAACTCAACAATGACCCAGTTTTAATGTGGATGCTCCGCGTAGGCGCACGACGTCCATATCAAACTACCCATCTCATCTGGTACTCTCCCCTATGAGTGCTCCGTGTATGCGCACCCACTCGCAGGTTCGAATGCTTCTTGAGTGTTGAGGTTTGGCTGGTATCTCGCTTGACTTGTAATTACTTGCGAATAAGTGTTTTAATACTCCTGATTGTATATCGATACAATCTTAACTTGAATCATCAACTGCATGTCTATGCAAAGATGATTCCAAGTTCTTTTACATGCAAATCTGGATTTGAGCTCGCTTCTTCCTCGTGGACTCCCACTGGCTTCAAGCCTCCTTTGGAACTTCACTTTCCGTCTTGACTTCCTCTCACATCGGTCTTCATAATTACATTAATAAAAATGAAATTACAAAATACAACGACACGCAAGTCATAATTAAATTACAGACCAAATCAACTACGCAGGTTGCAAAATAAAATATAATCTAGACGGGCTAAGATACACATCATATTGAAATCAATCATGTTTTCAAATACCGTGTTATCAAACATCATGTTATCAAACAACAAAATTAATTCCAAATTTTATCTTGCTTAAATATGGGAAAAATTCCGGTTTATCGAAACCGGACAGTTTAAATTAATTAGTCGAAATTGAACCGGTTTACCCCCAGTTTATCGAAACCGGACCGGGTCTGAAAAATATGAATTCTTGGGAAATTCCCGGGAACCGAAACAGGCCAAGGACCGGCCAATCAGGCCCCGACCTGGTCTGCCACTCGGCATCGCCCAAGGACAGCCCACGGGCCATTCCATGGTCGAGCCGAGGGCTGACCAATGGTCACCCGCGGCAGCGCCCAGGGACGGCTCGCGGGCCATCCACGGTCGCCCACGGCATCAACCTGGTCCGCCCCTCGGCGTCGCCCGTGGACAACCCTTGGGCCATTCCATGGTCGAGCCGAGGGTTGACAGTGGTCGCCCGCGGCAGTGCCCATGGACGGCCCGCGGGCCATCTATGGTCGCCCAAGGTGACCTGGTCGGCCTTTGGTGCTGACCATGCTCGGCCTGAGGGCTCTCCAAGATCCACCAAAGGGCTCGACCCTGGTTAACCATGGCTCGGCCATGGCTACCCCCAAAACAGCCCCAAAAATCAATTTTTCAGCTTTCAAAATTAATTCAAAAAATTTCAGATTTTTCATATTCATGCAATTCCATTACCGAAATACTTATATGAATTTTTTTAGAGATTAATACAACCCCTAACATGCTCAAAATCAAATCACATATCAATCATGCTCTGATACCAGTGAAGAGTTTCCATGGGTTCCAAATCAATAAAACTCATGCAACGGAAGCGATTAACCATTGAATCCACTATAAACTATAAACGGATCATCATGTTATGATAATTTTAGCAAGTATAAGAACATGAAAAATCTGGAAATTTTTACCTTTTCTTGATCGAAATCAATAAACACAAATGCACTTTTTGTTCTCTAGCAAGTCCACACAAACAAGGTCTTGAATTCTATCAAGTTTCTTCACCAAATCTACTAGGAAATGAAGAAGAAAAAGCAAGAACAAGAAAGAGAATGAGGGGGAAGATGATGGCCAACTTGAGGGTAATGGGGAGTTAGAATAGTTCATGAAGAACTAAAAATAACTTCCCTTTATCCATTAGTTTTAATTATTTTCCCTAATTATAAAACTAATGGGCTTTAGGCCTAATCTAGTAAACTTAATAATCAAACCCTTTAAGTCCATTAAGACTTAGGTTCTAATTAGATAGTTGAGTTGGACGGGTCATATTCCTCTTAGACCAATTTCCTCAACCATCTGGTTTAAGACCTAAGCCGGAAATCATCTAATTTGCTTCGGTTTAACTTAAATCGAAAAGCGAATTTAACCGATTCTCAAACTTCTCGTAAACTGACTTTACAATTCCTTTTGCTACATACCTCTTTTAAAGTGTGAGCCTCTAGGCTCACGACCTATTGGCAGATCGGCACAAAACTACCATTTTGCCCTTTCCATCATAAGTGACCTCTAGCAAGACATTATGATTACCCAACGTCCATGACTATCGATAATTCGATTTAACCTCTTATCGTTCATGTCACTATCATTCTATCCCCCGATATCTTAATTGATCATAAGGCATAGAATCGTCATCCTTATTTAATCAACCACTATTTCTCGATATCTAAGATGACTGATACCAATCATTCATATTTTATATTAATATAAAATTAATATATTACTATAACACATTAGTAATATAACGTCGATTTATTTATTCGAAAGATGATAAAACATTACAACTGTAGATAACTTTTACATTGGACCAGGGCACAACTCTAACAGTGTTGATTTAATTTGTTGTAATACTTATTACATTATTGTAATTATATTGTGATGTTAATTGATCAATGACTAATTTACTATTTCCTTATATTTATAATTAAGTTCTTAGGTGAATGTTGAGCTTGAGTAATTCTTATTCTCTTATGTTGGTTTTGTATTGTAAATTGGGGGACGATAGAAATTGGGCAGGTTCTGTGAAAATTCTACTCCACCTAGTCGGCGAGGCTGTGAAAATACTCGCTGGGAAGTATAAATTAACCTAGCGGTGAGGGTTTGAAAAATCTCGCCGGCTAGGTAAAATTTTAATTCTCATCGAGTGTTATCAAAACCTCCTTGGTTATGTAAAATTTTAATTCCCAACAAGATTTTACAATGACTCGCCGAGTAAGTATAAACCTACCCGGGGAGGTTTTGACTTTACCTAGCCGGCGAGTCTTTTGTTGTTATGTTTTTTATTGGCTTTATTTTTAGGCAATAAGAAAGATGTCGAGCATCTAGTCAGGGAAGATGTCAAGCAGCTAGTCTCAACATCTTTCGTGACATCAGTCAGGAAAGATGTCAAGTAGTAAGTCTCAACGTTAGTCTCGACATCTTGCGCGACATTTGTGGATCGCGGCATTAGAAAGTTTCCTTAAAAAGAAGACATACTGCGATTGGAAAGATCTTGCTATGTATAAGGCTTTTGGTAGGTCTTGATTGAGTCATGATTCTGGAAAGCTTCATGCTGTGATAGAGACTCTGAGAAGATATCCGCGTTAAGGATTCTTGGAAAGAGAATTCTTATCCAAGAATCCTAGTGGGAGTCCTGTGCTTCTTGAAGAAATTCGAGAAGACACAGAACAGCCTACAGAGGATGTAGAGGTACCCGATGAGGTAAATGATCCAAGCCCTATTCCAACAGAAACTCCTGTAGGACCAAGGAGGTCTAAAAGATCTCGTCAAAACCCAGTCAGATATGGCTTCTTAGCCACAAAGGGTAATGACTTGATCATTGTGGATCAGGATGATCCTGCAACAGTTCGGCAAGCCTTGTCCAGTCCCAACTCCAAAGAATGACGGAATGCTATGGATGAGGAAATAAAGTCCATGAAAGACAATCAGGTCTGGAACTTAGTAGACAGCACACCTGGGATAAAATCAATAGGGTGCAAGTGGATATTTAAGTTAAAGACAGATATGGACGGAAAGCCTCAGACTTACAAGGCAAGACTGGTTGCAAAAGGTTATCTTCAAGTCCAAGGCATGGACTATGATGAGAATTTTTCGCCAGTAGCCATGATTAAGTCAATTCGGATGATGTAGCCATTGCAGCATATTTCGATTACGAGATATGGCAAATGGACGTCAAAACCACATTCCTTAACGGGAATTTGCAAGAGGATGTCTATATGACCCAGCCAGAAGGTTTTGTCGATCCAGATCATCCCGAAAAGGTGTGTATGCTGCAATGATCCATTTATGGATTGAATCAAGCTTCCAGGAGTTGAAACTTACGGTTCGATGAAGCCGTAAAAGAGTTTGGGTTTATCAGGAATTCAGATGAACCCTGTATCTACAAGAAGAGCAGTGGGAGTAACATAGTGTTCCTGGTGCTGTATGTCAACGACATACTGGTCATGGGAAATAACGTCCCAACCTTGCTTGAGACCAAAGCTTGATTAGGGAAGTGTTTCTACATGAAGGACTTAGGAGAGGCCGCTTACATTCTGGGGATCAGGATCTATAGAGATCCATCCAAGAGAATTTTAAGCCTGAGTCAGAGCACCTACATAGATAAAGTGTTGAGAAGATTCTCAATGCTTGACTCTAAGAAAGGGAACCTCCTAGTAAGACATGGCATCAAGCTCAGCAAGAATAAGTGTCCTAAAACACCTGATGAGCTTAAAAAGATGGAGGGAATCCCGTATGCTTCGGCAGTGGGATCCATTATGTATGCCATGATATGTACGAGGCCTGACGTATCGTTTGCCCTCAGCTGTGCCAGCAGATTTCAGTCTAACCCAGGCCAAGATCACTGGACTGCCGTCAAGTGTATCCTCAAATATCTGAGGAGAACAAAGGACGCCTTCTTAGTGTATGGCGTGATAGAAGGAGAACTAAGCGTCACTAGATATGTTGATGCTAGTTTTCAAACAGACCCAGATGACTTCAAGTCTCAAGGTGGGTATGTGTTCATGTTGAACGGGGGAGCTTTCAGTTGGAAAAGCTTCAAGGAAGCGACAATAGCCGACTCCACCACGGAGGCGGAATACATAGCTGCGTCAGAGGCAGCTAAGGAGGTTGTGTGGGTCAGGAGCTTCTTGAAGGGATTAGATGTACTACCGCGAACGTCTGATCCAGTGAGCTTAAGGTGTGACAACACGGGGGCCGCAGCACTCGCTAAAGAGTCCAGATTTCACAACAGGACCAAGCACGTGAAGAGAAAGTATCACATCATCAGACAGATGGTTGATAAAGGCAAAGTAGAGATAAGCTACATTTCAACGCATGATAATCTAGTTGACCCCTTAACTAAGGCACTACCGCAGCCTAAGCATGAGGAGCATGTCAGGGGAATGGGTTTAGATTGGAATACCAATTGGGTCTAGGGCAAGTGGGAGACTGTCGGGATGTTGTGCCCTAGCACAATGTATTTTCAATCTACTCATGTAATAAGATTATTAGGTGAAATAAAATCGGCATTCATATTACTAAGTGTTGTAGTAATATCTTAAGTATAATTTGATTTGTATTATTGATGTGTCAACACATAATAGTAGATCTACAGATCAGATAAAATCTTACTTAAGCAGTCCCCGATCAAAATAGCTTCATAAGAAGCGATCAGTATGAGGCTAACTCTAAATGATCACGCTCTACTGATCATGGCCAGAAGGGGGCCAGAGTTAGGTCATAATATCACCAGATAGGGGTGATATAGGACGACCCGATCATGAGTATGTTACATACACATAGTCATGAACATACTCATATGTCGGCACATGAAATCACATCCTCAGACGAAAGGATCATTGAGGTCGCTATGTAATGAGTGAAGAGTTTGACTCAATCTAACGTCTCTTGTAAAAGGGTTACAATAACGACTGTGATTGGCTCGATCACGAGTTACATGAGTTGACTCAATAGATCGCTGAAGGATTTATCCCTCATACAGACGTGTGAGCAGATATCTGTTTAGGCCACTTGATGAGTACAGCTGAAATACAATAGCATGGCCATCCAGTCGATACAGAGTATCAGTTACAATTCAGTTAACTCATATCAAGAAACAGGACAATTGAACGAGGATGACTTGTCTATTCCTCGTGGTTTTCAAAGATATCAAGAGGATAAAAGGATAGATTCATGTACGACAAGTTTAAGTCAAAATCTCGATAATCACAAACGTTGGGTAATCATGATGTCTTGCTATATGCAACTTATGATGGAAAGGGTAAAATGGTAATTTTACCAGTCCGCCAACGTGTCGTGAGCCTAGAGGGTCACACACTAGAGGTTGAGGAAAACGGATGGAATCATATAGAGGAATCATGAGAGAGACAAAATCCGGTTTTGGATTAAACCGGATTAGACCGATTTCGGTTTAGGATTAAACCGGAAATCAGGAACGGTTTAGCTGGACCAATTAATTATAATCTAAATAAATAGATTTAATTAATTTAGCTAAACAGGGCCTAGCCAGATTGGTGTAAGGCAGAATGGGCTTCTCTACATCAATTAATTAATTAAAAGCTTTGGGCTTTAAGCCCATTAAGGCCTTTTATTAATTATTGCCTAAAAGGAGTTATAAAAGGGAAATTTTAAGATCTGAAAATTAAGGAAAAAATTTTCAAAACCCTAATCACTCTCTCTCTCTCTCTTGGCCGACCGGCCCTTCCTCTCTCTCTCTCTCTCTCTCTCCCCCCCCCCCCCCCCCCTCCCCCCTTTTTCCTTGCTTCGATCTTCTAGTAAGGATCGTTGTGGGTATCTCCGGATTGCTCTTCCTGTGTGGACGTTCTTTAGAGGTCACTGAATCTTATTTAGTGACAAAGAGATTTTGAATCAAGGTAATATATATAAATTTTATTCTAGCCTAGATCTCATGATCATATAAGATCCTTATTAAACATGGAACTTTGAGGTTAATTTCTTGTATGGGAATGAAATTAATTGATTAGAACCCTTAAAATAATTCCTTCACCACCCTTAGCAGCGGGCGCAACTCCCTTGTAGTTTCTTCGGTAAATACACAAAGCTCTTAGACGTGCAGGACTAGTGGGCTAAGAGGTTGTGTGTTCCCCGAAGGACGATTGTGTATCACTACCAGAATCAGAAGATCAAGTGTGAGTGATTGAGGGTTTTCTGTGAATGCGTGATTGAAGGTTCACGCACAAGAGCTTAACAGCGACCTGTAAACATCCGAGTAGTGCGAGGCTCGTAGAGTGGAATCAAGTTGGAGGCTTGGATTCAGGGGGACTCCCTGAGATAGAGTCGCTAATACTTGTATGTTTTGACTTGTTCCATTATAGTGAAATCTATCGTCCCCCGGTCCTTGATGGATCCAACTATGGCTATTGGAAGTCCCGGATGAGAGCTTGTATGAAGTCTCTCGATAGCAAAACTTGGAAAGCTATGACCCATGGTTGGGAAGCTCCAGAATATGTTGATGCTCAAGGGAGTGTAATAGGTCTCAGAGTCGAGAAGGACTAGAGTCCTATAGAAGATGAGGCAGATGAGTATAATTTTCGTGCTCTCAATGCTATCTTTAACGGCGTGGATATCAACGTGTTCAGATTGATCAACACATGTACTACTGTTAAAAGTGCATGGGACATTCTAATAGTAGCCTATGAGGGAACTACCAAGGTTCGAGAACAGAAGCTCAAGTATTTAACCACAAATTTTGAAACTCTCATCATGCGAGAGGATGAAACTGTAGCCGAATTCAATGTACGAATTCGTGACATTGCCAATGAATCATATTCTCTGGGCGAGCCAATGACTGATGAGAAACTAGTCAGAAAGACTCTATGTGCTTTGAGTCCAAGGTTTAAAATGAAGATTATTGCCATCGAAGAATGTCACCATCTTAAAACCCTTAAATTTGATGAACTAATGGGGTCTCTAATGACTTATGAGCTATCTCTTCCAAAAGTTGACAAGAAAAACAAAGGAGTAGCCTTCAAGAGCACTGTTCAGAAGTAAGCAGAACGGTTATATTCTAATTCCGATGAAGAAACTGATAATACTATTGCTAATACTATTGCTATGATGGTCAAGAACTATGACAGGGTCATGAGAAGATTTAACCAAATGCCCGGGAAGAATGTGGCACAAGATGTCAAAGACAACTTGACCCGGAAGAATGTGTCACAAATGTCAGAGACAAGTTTCTGCCCAGAATTCAAAAGAATGAAAACACTCACAGAACTGGCAGAAGTGATGAACGATATGGAAAGGGCAAATGCATTCAATGTCAAAGAGTGTGAAGGCTTCGGGCATAGTTAGAAGGAGTGTCCCAACTTCCTCAAAAGAGAGTTCAATGCCTCACTATCTAATGAGGAAGAAAAGGACATCGACTCCAAACAGATAAGTAACTTTGTTGCTTTTTCAGGCACTACTCATTGTCATAATCTTAAACATACTGACGAATTTGCCGAGAATTATGTCTATGATGATGATGAGCTATCTGATAAAACCATGAATGATGCTTATAATAGTTTATATACTAAATGGTTGAATAGTCTCAGGTCACTGAAAAGCAGGGTGCACTCATTCTCTCCCTTACTAAAGACAAGTCAAGATTGCTAGAGACCATTGTTGATCTAAAGCGCGAAGTAAGTTGACTGAATGAGGAACTGAACTAGATGACTAAATCAGTCCGAATGATGAACTCCAGCACCGATACTCTGGACAAGATCTTATCTATTGGAAAACCAGCCAAGAACAAGAAAGGACTGGGTTATACTCACGAGGCATCCATGTCACAGACTGTTTTTGTTCCTCAAAATGTTGTAAGCCAGATGTCAAGCAAGATGTCGATCCAGATGTCAAGAAAGATGTAACAGACATCTGCCATTGACCAAGTTAAGAAACATCATCAAGAACATCTTTTTGACTTCCCCTACAAACCACGATGGGCCTGCCATTACTGCGGACAAAAAGGACACATACGACCTTTTTGTTATCATCTTCACGGGAGGAAACGCACTTGTCATCAACCATCACACAAGCGTGTGCCATCTAACCGAAAGGTCACACTACAGAAAGAATGGCGAATTAAAGAAGGTCGTCAATCCGCTCCTCGGAAAGAATGGCGAATAAAGAATGTGAAGAACAAAGTCTCACAGAAAGCTCAACGAAGTGAAAACTTCGACAGGGACAATAGAGCTAGTGAAGGAAACAACAAAGGTAGAGGAATACAATGCCATGAATGTCAAGGATTCGAACACGATCAAAGAGAATTTCCTAACTACCTAAGTAAACAGAGAATAGGCTACAATGCTACCTTTTTCGATGAGGAAACTGAGGATAGTGAAACAAATGAAGTATGTAACTTTGTTGCATTCACATCTTCTACTTATCTCCGTAAACCAGGTTGGTCTGTTGATTCTCCTGAAGACACACAAAACATGTCACTTGATGACGAATGGGCTGAGGATCAATTGAACGAAGCTTATTGCATTCTCTACACCAAGTGGATTGAGGAGTCTCAAGGTTGAATTGGCAATCCTCATTCATTAAATAGATCGTTTGCAGTCAAGCTTCCAATTGGTTTAGCTTCTCTTATCTCTGCCACAAGCTGTTTGAGGGAAAGCCCGCGCTGGACCTTGTCAGGAAGAATGTCACGACTATTGTCAGGAAGAATGTCGAGACAACTGGAGCAACGTCTGGTCGCTCTGTGAAGTATGGTCCCATGTCTGCCAAGATTCTAAATGATGTTACTCTGGAGCAAAGGAAGAAAACATGTGAAGGGTTGATAGACAAGCTGCCTATTCCTAGCGTTGATGTTCATGATGAGGAGATTCCCAGTTTTGAAGCAACAGATGAAGAAGGTGTCTCTGTAGAAGAACAAGCTCAAGATCAATCCTATGTTAACTCATGATGTTTTCTAGCTAGTGAATCAATGTATGTTCAGTTTCTCCAAACTCGTCAGAAGAAAGAGAAGCAAGTACTGCTACTGTTGTGGAAGAAGCCGATATAAGGGTACCTCTTTAAAAGGCATTCTCGAGAAAAATAAAGGTATTCCTGATCCTACTCTAATGTTATGAAGAATATCTCTACTTCATCTCCGTTTGACAAGCCTCCACAGAGTGATAGTATAAGAAAAATTTGATGTACAACTAGATGTTATAGAGGATGTTCCGTCTAATTGTGATCAAGAGAATGTTGAGAAAGGAGCTCAGTAAGGAGATTAGTGTGCTACATTTGTGGATCGCAGCATTGGAAATTTTCCTTAAAAATGAGACATATTGCGATTGGAAAGATCCAGCTATGTACAAGGCTTTTGGTAAGTCTTGATTGAGTCATGATTCTGGAAAGTTTCCTGCCGTGATAAAGACTCTGAGAAGATATCGGCGTTAAGGATTTGGGAAACCTAAATCGACTAGGATTATGGTAACCCTAATGCGTTCCGGAATTAAGTTTGCAGCTGCTATAAAAGCTTAGGCTCCACCCTTAGCAGTGGGTGTGACTCCCTTGTAGTTTCTTCGGTAAATACACAAATCTCTTAGACGTGCAGGACTGGCGGGCTGATAGGTTGTGTGTTCCCCGAAGAACGATTGTGTATCACTACTAGAATCGAAGATCAAGGGTGAGTTATTGAGGGTTTTCTGTGGATGCGTGATTGAAGGTTCATGCACAAGAGCTTAACAGCGACCTGTAAACATCCGAGCAGTGCGAGGCTCGTAGAGTGGAATCAAGTTGGAGGCTTGGATTCAGGGGGAGTCCCTGAGATAGATTCACACTAGGAAGAGTAGCATAAAGTAGTGGTTTGTGTGATAATCGCCGATACTTGTATGTTTTGACTTGTTCCATTATAATGAAATCTTTCCACTGTCAAAGCGCCCTCGGACATAGGTGAGTTGCACCGAACTGGGTTAACAATCTTGTGTGTCGCGTCTGCTCTTTACTCTTTATATTGTGTTTGCCTGAATCTGTTTACTGATAAGTTGTTAAGAACATTGTCTTATCATTGTTCTTGACATTGTTCTCGACATTGTTCTTGACATCTTGTCTAACTATTATAATCAGAATTTCATCTTTGAATCAAAAACTCACTAGGAAAGACCTTTTCCATCGAAATCTTCCTAGCGAGCACCTTCGCGGCGAGTCATCCGCTATCTTGGTTTTCCCATCGAGTTTTTTTCCCATACCAGAGAGACCAATGTCTTTGGCTCGTTCATCAAAAACTCACTAGGAAAGACCAATGTCTCGCTGGGGTTTAGCTTGCCATCACTAGTGAGATGAGGGTATTTGAGGATTTTATTTGATGAAAATGTCATATGTCAGCATGTGACTTATTTTAGATGTTAAATATAGCATAATGCTAACGTTTGTCCCAAAATACAAGTTAGGGTGTTAAAAAAGAAAAAAATTACATATGTAACTAGAGTAGCAAAGTGTGAAACAACTATAATTAAGTGTTATAAAGTGTCTTTGTCCATTTCATTTTTACAATTACACCATTTACACAAATTTTTCATGATTTGAATTTTACTTTTACAAACTTAGTTTTGATTTAAATAATTGCACGTTTCATTTCATACGAAGTACATGTTTCATGTTTAAGGAGTTTAGGAGGTTAGTTTTATTCTCAATTAAACGTATCATTTAATATATGAAGTTTATGTTTTTGTTACGTAGTTCATGTTCCACTTTTTTCCAAACTGTCTTTTTTTCATGCTTCATAATTTAGGCAATCATTATTTAACACAAAATATGTTTAAATAATCTCCAAAACCATACGTGTAAAATTGCAAACAAACTAATGTGAATATCGAGTCCCGCCTCATAAAATTCATACGTTTTTAAAATCTGAAATGAACTAACTCAACAAGCTAATTACAACAAAGATTAACTCTAATAATAATCGGTTAAATACCATGTGAATCAAAACCACATTCCTACATTCTCTAGGAAGCAAACAAAATCCAACAGAGGCAACACTAAGCGAAGAAAGGAAACTAGAAAGGTGACGGAGACCTTAGATTCGTAAAAGCGAGAGGCATGTAAATTAATCAAATGTGGTTGATCCATTGGTGGCAATGGTTCGAGTTTGCATCGGACTAACATTGAAGAGATCGTTTGAAGGAATAAGTGTGGCAGCTACCCATCGCTCCTTGGTGATGTGTGGTGGATCTATATCTCGTAGTTTGAAAATCAGAAACCCCGGTCCGTTTCCAGAACAATGTCGAGCTCCCCCAAACGCATGTATTTGTGAACAACTCATTTTTTTTCATATTTCTTAAGTTTGAATATACTTCTTTCATTTCAAAATCCGGTGTTTATCATCTTTACGTGTTACGTAAAAACAAAATCAATGAACCATCATTTTTTCACAAACATAAAATAAATATTAATCGTTCTCACGTGTTTCACTGAGAAACCGAATCGATTAAACTTAATATGCAAATATTACTAGGAACGATTTTAGAAAATTTTTCCAAATACCCTTGACCAATTGTCAAATTAGATTCAACTATCGTCAAGGCAACCTATTTGTCGTCTATGATTGGTATGCGTCAAATATATAGTCTTATGATTGCTAGACAACGAGTTAGTCCATAAACGAGAACAAGATTACAATGAAAACAATATTAAGGATAATTTATGTCATGTTATTACAATTTGTATTGCTACAGCCCGAATGACAATAGAATATCGGAATGTCCGAAAATTCTTATCTTGGTATCGTTGGATTTTTCGTTTCGTTCGCTACAATTTTGGTTTTTTGTCCGAGACTTGATTCCAGCCTTATGAACTTCATTCAGAGTGAAACGTATTCGTGGATGGTGAATCTGTACTACTACTATCCTATAATATAATAAAAGCTACAAACCTCCAACATTTATGATTTTTGGTTCGTTTAATTTTTCATCTCGTCTTTTACGACTTTTATGTTTTGGTTGGAGCTTGATTATGACTAGAAGAACTCTGCTTTAAGGAAACATATGCGTAGCGGTACCGAGTTTCGCTTTTTTTTGTTAAGCGATTTGAAAGTTTATTGAGTGTAACTAGCAAATGTCCCCAAGGAAAGAACAAGAGCTAGAGTTACATCAGGTAACAAGTTACCAAATTACATTGAAGTGATAAAATTGAAAAGAGAAAAACAATCCTCCTCCTCGAGACCATGATGTAGCAGCCCCAGTCCATATCCAAAACAAGGCCAGAGTACCATACCCATTAAGGAGAGAATCCCACAACTCACGAGATAGACAGAGCGTGCACCTCAGGAAACATAGCCTCGGGAAGCGAAGAAGATGGAGCGGCGCGAGCTGGGTCGACGATTGAGATGGATCTGAGCCGTCGTCGGAGAAAAGGGTCGGACCAGGCAAAACGTCACCGGAACCCGAAATGACGTTAGAGAGTAGCACCACCGATCACGAAACCACGTCGTAGGGACTGAAGCCGATATTGAGGAGTTGCGAAAGAACGGTGTTGCTACGGTTAATATTGACATATTTTTTAGTGCAAAGTCAAGATGTCAAACAACATGTTGCTACACAGTTTGGTACGACATGATACTCGCAAGATTAGGCAAGACATCGAAGACTTCCTGTTTTGAGCACAGAAGCTCTGCGCCCAAAGGAATAATGACCATGGATGAATTAGGCAAGGTCCAGCTGGAACAAACACACGCAAGCAAGATTTAATGAAGGTGGCAACACTTACTTGTCACTGCCAGAAACGCAAGGCGGCAAGAGACTTCCTAATCGGAATAGGAATTCGATTAGGCAATGTGAGTTGCTACAAAAGCAAGTGCTACCCCCATAGCAACTCAGTCATTTCTCTGTGCTAAATTCTTAGAGCTCTTAACCGTGTACAACAAGCGGATTGAGAGGTTGATCAATTTATTGAAGACGTTGTCGATTACATACATCAAGTTGAGGAGATTTGAGTGTCTGTAATCTATTGGGTTTTGTTCGTGAGTAAAGAACTCACGAAGAAGATTGTCGAAGACAACACAACCGAACATAGGCTTGCTCGAAGGGTGGAATTGAGAGGATCTCAAAGACAGGGGGAGTCCCTGGTTGAGGTTGTTCATGAGTTCCCCCAGACGTAGGTGCGGAGTCACCGAACTGGGTAAACATATTGTGTGTCTTCTGTTTACTTATTTACTATTTACTGTCCATAAACTGTAATTAGGCAAGTTGTCGAACCAAACATTACAACATTGTGTTCGACATCTTGTCCCTGCTACTTAACAGAATTTCAATTGGTATTAGAGGAGGCAGCTTAAACTCTTTGGTGATTTCCTACAAAGATTCTGTAAAGCAAGTATGGAATCAAAGGAAGGAGGATGGATCAATCAACCACCAGTGCTCGATGGAACCAACTATGGTTATTGGAAAGCACAAATGTGTGTCTTCATGAAATCCCTCGATAGCAAAACTTGGAAGGCTGTTATCAATGGCTGGGAAGAACCTCAGTATGCTTATGCTCAAGAAAATCCAACTGGTCCAAAACCCGAGAAAGACTGGAGCAACGAAGAAGATGAAGCAGCCCTAGGTAACTCTAAAGCTCTCAACGTTATATTTAATGGAGTTGACAAGAATTTCTTTAGGCTCATCAACAATTGTACTAGTGCCAAAATTGCATGGGATGCTCTTGCCACTGCCTATGAGGGAATCTCCAAGGTCCGAGAGCAGAAACTACAATATCTTACCACCAATTTTGAAGCCCTCTCTATGAATGAAGACGAGACCATAGCTGAGTTCAATGTATAAGTTAGGGATCTAGCCAACGAGTCGTACTCATTGGGAAAACCAATTACTGATGAAGATCTAGTCAGAAAAACTCTTAGAGCTCTAAGCTCTAGATTCAAGATGAAGATTACTGCCATAGAAAAATGTCATGATCTAAAAATCTTCAAATTTGATGAACTCATGGGATCCTGCATGACCTACGAGCTCTCCCTTCCAACAATGGAAAAAAACCACAAAGGTGTATCCTTCAAAAGCTCCACTCATATTCAGAAGGAGCAAGTACTTTTAGATTCTGATAGAGATATTGACGACACCATCGCTATGCTCGCCAAGAACTATAATCGAGTTATGAAAAGATTCAACCAGATGGCTGGAAAGAATGTCTCACGAGATGTTAGAGACAAACCTCATCAAAGGTTTCAAAAGATTGAAAACAAAGAAGGCAGACGAGGTGAAAATGCAGAAAAAGGAGTGCAATACTTCGAATGTGAAGGCTATGGGCATGTGCAAAGGGAATGTCCTAACTTCATGAAAAAACAAAAGAAGGGATACATTTCATCTTTTCGGATGAAGAAGAAGGAGAAAGTGACACTGAACTAACAAGGAATCATGTAGTGTTCACTGCCTCCACATCCACCGAACCCTTAAAGAAATTTGCCTCAGATGACGAGGCCTCAGATGACGAGTTATCAGATGAGACTCTCAACAACGCATACAATGAGTGGTATGTCAAGTGGCTTGAAGACTCTCAAGTCATTGAGAAACTGAACACACGCTCAATGAAGACAATACCAGACTTCTCGAAACCATCATTAATTTGAAAAAGGAAATAGCTCCTCTGAAGGGGGAACTGGAGCTCATGACCAAGTCCATCAAGTTGATGAATCAAAGCACTGACACCTAGGACCAAATCCTATCCGTTGGAAAGTCAGCAAACAACTTGAAAGAACTTGGTTACTCTAAAAAAACATCAACATCATAGACCACTTGTGTACCTTAAAGAACTACCAACAACATGTGTCAACAGATGTCACAGACATCTGGTAATACCCGACCATAGAAGAAACACCACCATGGCAGCTCAACGAAAAGAAAACATAATTGGACATGCCATCACTGTGGACAAAGAGGTCATATCTGACCATTCTGTTATCACCTCTATGGAAAGAGCTTCGTCAAACGCATGACTGGCAAAGTTTAAAATCAACAAGTATGGAGGGAGAAAAAGGTACATCACCAACCCAAAATACAGAAAGAATGGCGGGTGAAGGAAGTACATTATAGGGCTAACATTGGTTACACCTCACTAAAAGCCTCTACCAATAATGATTGGTACTTTGATAGTGGCTCCTCTCGGCATGTGACTGGTAATAGTGCATTCCTTACTACTCTGACACCATGGTAAAATTATTTTTGTCACTTCTGGGGATGGAGTGAAAGTCAGGGTATTAGGAAAAGGGAAACTTAACCTACTCAACTCACCTTGTCTAAAGGAAGCCTTACTGGTTGAAGGACTCACTGCCAATTTGATAAGCATCAGTCAACTCTGTGATCTAGACCTCGAAGTTAAATTTACTCGTAACAAGTGTGCAGTGGTGAACATTCAACTAGAGGAACTCATGACTGGACTTAGGTCACAAGACAACTGCTATCTATGGTCTCCAACAACAGCTCCTCTATCTACTAAATGTATTATATCCAAAGCACAAGAAACCAAGCTCTAGCACCAAAAGCTTGGACACATAAATCTGAGGAGCATGTACAAAATTCTATCTAAAAAGGCTATCATCGGAGTTCCAGATCTGAAGATCATCGAAGGAAAAATCTGCGGAGAATGTCAGATAGGAAAACATGTCAAGACGTCACACAAGAAGGTGCAACATCTTACCACCTCCCGGGTCCTAGAACTTCTGCATATATATCTCATGGGACCTATGCAAGTTGAAAGTCTTGGAGGTAAGAGATATATTTTTGTTTGTGTGGACGACTTCTCAAGGTACACATGGGTTGAGTTTATTCATGAAAAGTCAGACACATTCTCTGTCTTCGAATCCCTATGTCGAAGATTGTAATTTTGATTGTAGTTGGTCATGCAAGATGTTAGGAACAATGTCGAGAATAATGTCACGACAGATTTCTTAACAAACTTGTCTGCGAACAGATTCGGACTAACACACAATTAAAAACAGTAAAAGTACACAGCGACACACAAGATTGTTTACCCAGTTCGATGCAATCTCACATATGTCTGGGGGCCCTCGGCCTAGTGGAAAGATTTCACTATGATGGAACAAGTCAAAACATACAAGGTGATTATCACACAAACCACTACTTTATGCTACTCTTCTTAGTGCAAATCTATATCAGGGACTCCCCCTGAATGCAAGCCTCCAACTTGATTCCACTCTACGAGCCTCGCACGCCCGGATATCTTTAGTCGTTGTTTAAGCTTTTTTGTACGTGAACCTTCAACCACGCCTTAACATAAAACCCACAATCACTAATCATTGATCTTTCGAATCTGGTAGTCATACATAATAGCTCTTCGTGGAACACCAAGTCTCTCAGCACGCCGGCCTTGCACGTCTAAGACCACTAGATGTTCACGAAGAGACTATACGGAGTTGCGTCAAGAAAATATAAATTCAATACGAGAGACGCACTAGCTGCTAAGGGTGGAGCCTTAGCTTTTATAGCAGCCTCTTCTAGATTCTAGATCGCTTTAGGATTACCTAAACCTAATTGGTTTAGGTTTCCCAATTCCCTTTTGCGCCAATTTTCTTGCGAAGTCTCTTTCACGTCAAGAGGGCTTTCCCGAATCTTGACTCTAACAAGACTTACCAAAAGCCTTGTATAACAACAAGACATACTAAAATTCTTGTACACAGCTGGATTTTTCCAATCACAATATGTCTCCTAATTAAGAAAACTTTTCAATGCTGCGATCCACAAATGTCACGCAGAATGTTGAGACTAACTATTTGAAATCCTTCCTGACTAGATGCTCGACATCTTTCATATTGCCTAAAAATAAAGCCAACAACAAACATAACAACAAAGAGTTCAAAGAGAGAAAGGAGAAACCATTGGCAAAAATAGTGAGACTCGGGAGTGATCATGGACGATAATTTGAAAACATAAGCTTTGCAAACTTCTGTGATGCTGAAGGAATTGCCGATGATTTCTCTACTCCCATTACACCTCAACAGAATGGGATTGTTGAAAGGAAGAATAGAACTCTTCAAGAACCGAAATCTTCATGATGTTAGCCAAAGACATCCCTACACGCTTTTGGGCAGAGGCACTCAACACAGCTTGCCATATTCACAATCGTGTCACCCTTCATCCAGGTACCTCGGTAACACTTTATGAAACATGGAGGGGGAGAAAGCCTAATGTCAACTATTTCCATATCTTTAGGTCAATATGCTATATTCTAGCTGATAGGGAACCCCGACAAAAGCTTGACCCTTAAAGCGATGAAGAAATATTTCTTGGATACTCTAGAAACAGTCGTGTTTATCGGGTCTACGACAAACGAACCAGAACTATGATGGATTCTATAAATGTGGTTGTTAATGATGATAGATTCGAACTAACACACAATTAAAAACAGTAAAAGTAAACAGCGACACACAAGATTGTTTACCCAGTTCGGTGCAATCTCACCAACGTCTGGGGGCCCTCGGCCTAGTGGAAAGATTTCACTATAATGGAACAAGTCAAAACATACAAGGTGATTATCACACAAACCACTACTTTATGCTACTCTTCCTAATGCAGATCTATATTAGGGACTCCCCCTGAATCCAAGCCTCCAACTTGATTCCACTCTACGAGCCTCGCACGCCCGGATGTCTTTAGTCGCTGTTTAAGCTTTTTGCACGTGAACCTTCAATCACGCCTTAACATAAAACCCACAATCACTAATCCTTGATCTTTCGAATCTGGTAGTGATACACAATAGCTCTTCGTGGAACACCAAGTCTCTCAGCACGCCAGCCTTGCACGTCTAAGACCACTAGATGTTCACGAAGAGACTATACGGAGTTGCGTCAAGAAAATATAAATTCAATAAGAGAGACGCACTAGCTGCTAAGGGTGGAGCGTTAACTTTTATAGTAGCCGCTTCTAGATTCTGGATCGCCTTAGGGTTCCCTAAACCTAATCGGTTTAGGTTTCCCAATTCCCTTTTACGCCGATATTCTTGCAAAGTCTCTTTCACGGCAAAAGGGCTTTCCCAAATCTTGACTCCAACAAGACTTACCAAAAGTCTTGTATAACAACAAGACTTACTAAAAGTCTTGTACACAGCTGGATCTTTCCAATTACAATATGTCTCCTAATTAAGGAAACATTACAATGCTGCAATCCACAAATGTCACACTAAATATTGAGGCTAACTACTTGACATCCTTCCTGACTAGATGCTCGACATCTTTCATATAAAGCCAACAACAAACGTAACAATTATCACCTCCTTTGGCCAATCTTCGGCAAACACTTCACTTCGGGCTTCATCTTCATGTGTCATTCGTTTGCTTTTATCTAACTTCTTAGCTTCACTTCTGACTTCATCTAGTTTGCGTCGTTCACTTCTTCAGCCTTCATCATCTAACTTCTTCTCCCCCGGCTCACCTTAAAAAGTAGCCAAGAGCGTCTATACTTTAGGCACAGAATTACCGATGGAGAGGGAAATAACAAAATAAGGACTTAACAGCCTTATAATCAAAAAGGGTGATGCTCCGAATAGAGTCATCAAAAAAGTTACCAACTCGTACATGCGAGTTCACAAAGTCGGTGCCAAAGTTAACACAAACATACAGACCCTAGTTTTTTAAACCAAAAAAAAAAACTAAATTGCCGCATCGCTGCTCGAGACTTCTTCATCATCAGTTTCCTCTGAGCTAGAATCATTTTCTTCTTCTTCAGGGGTAGGATCAGGCATGCTCCTCAGCACATGTTTGCACACCTCCTTTCTGGCTCTTAAGTTCTTTATGACCTCCTCCCGGTTGGCGATATCCTTGTCGATAGCACTCATTTCTCTATTCAGCTCTGAGGAGGCATCTTCATGAAACTCGGCAAAAATAGGAACCATGTTTATAGTAGGACAAGAACTAGTACCAGGACTAGTAACATTCTTCTTAACAGTTGATTCGACATTCTTCTTGACCATTGTTTCGACATTATGCATAACAGGTTTCCTGACAAGGTCCAGGGAGTGATTTCCCTCAAAAAGCTTGTGACTGATCACGATAGCTCCTGGCTTCTTACCACACTTATCAGTGTTCTTCAATATCAATGGACAATGGTGGAGGAGAAGGCCAGTTATGAGGGATGCAAATCTGATTGGGCGTTGAGCAGCGAAAGATCGGGCATGCCTTGCAAAATGATCAATAGCAAATTGACCAAAATCGAGAGAAGATCCAGTACCTATTTGGTAGATGAGTTCTGCCAGTTCTGTCTTCACGAGAGAACCATTTGATGATGGTACCCAACTGGTCAATCCAATGCGGTACAGTACTGAATATTTGGAAGTCATATTAGATACCGCTATTGAACCTTTAGAAGGACAAACTTGATTTTTGTTCCTTGTAATTTCTCTTGCAACTACGTCAATGTGTGGAATTGGATCGGGGTGCACATATTGTCTCCCCAGAAAAGCATTAATAATGTCAGAGGAAATGTTGAACTCCTTTCCTCTGACAAACACCTTCTGGTACTCCTCATCTTCTGGGCAATCAAATGTTCTAGGCAGGTTGACAATGAATTCTTTAACAAGTGTAGGATAGAAGATACCTAGATTGCTTACTGTCTTCATTAGTTCGGCCTTCTCTAGCAGATGCAAAATTTCAACCAATCCAAGGCCTTCTGCCGAGAGCTCCTTCTCAGGAAATATAGCTCTCTGGGAGACAAACTTCCATCTGATTGCAGTTTCCTCGGAATGGAAGGATACATTGTTTGTGGCCACTGTAGGAACATTCTTTGCCAGCTTTTGCCCAGCCACGGACTTGATCTTCTTTGGCATAGAAGTAACATGCTCTTCTTCATTACTGGACTCATCTCTTAGCTGCCTTCCCTGTTGCGTTGGCTACTTTCCCTTTGACTTCTTCTCTGATTCTGTCCTGACTTCCTTCTTCTTCTTTCTTGAGGTTTTTGCCAAATTGACAACCTCATCCTTCCTCTTCTTGCTTTTCTTTTCTTTTAGCAGCTCTGCCAAACTTACCTCCTCATTAACGAGGGCTTTCTCCTTCAGAGACAACAGAACCTTTGGAATACCACTAGTTGTAATTTTTCCAGCGACATTTGTCGCAACAACTTCTATATCATCAATGGAGACATTCTCCTAAATGACTTCTTCAACAAATTTCTCAACATTTACTTCAGGGATACTTACTTCTTTCCCTCCCACGGACAGATTCTCGGTGCTAACATCTGTTGCAGCAACTGCTGCAGCTTCTTTCTCGTCAACTTTTTCAAACATATTTTTCTCACTGGTTTCAACGATACCAGTTTCCACCCTATTATCCACATCGTTATTAGAACTATCTTTATATTTTTCCCTCTCAGCCACCACATACTCTTTCTCTGCTTCTCTATTAGCCCCACATTCAACAACATTCTCTTCAAAAATTGTTGTGACAATTTCTTCGTCGATCTTCTCCAAACCCTGAATCTCAACACTCTCTTCGTCTACCTTCTCCGTACCCATCCGTTTTTCCACAACTTCATCATGTGGAGGATCAATGTTCTCCAACAATGACTCTAGTAAATCACTATTCCTAAAGTTCTCAACAGTATTAGAAATAGGAGAGGGATTTGTACCTATTTCATCATGGATGTTTGCAGCAGACTTTGGAACAGAAGAGAGTGCAATAGGAACTTCTTCTGCATGACCATAATCTTGAGCGTCCTTGGTAGCTTCCTCCATCGGAGAGGTGTCTTCAAAGGTCTGGGCTACTGAGGTGTTTCAAAAAAGTCTGGTAAGGTCGGACATTGAAAGGTATAGCGCTCCACAACTGGGTTTGCGGCTGAAATTAGAGAATAGCGGGACATGGGGAGCTTCAGTCACACTACCTCCGGCCTGACCATCGGTAGATTTTGCTGCAGCCAATCATCTGAATCGCACTCCATGGCGATTTACTTCATAGAAGTCCGAGGATTTTCTCTTGATGAGTTTGGCGTGAGGCCCTTTGCCAATAGTCTTCTTGCCACTCGATATCTTTCCAGCATTGCTCCTTGTTCTCACCATTATTGTGCTTAGGATTGTTGCGATTCTGGAAGGAAGCCCTAGCGTTTGAGAGAGAAAAGAAGTAACAATATAGAGCAACTATCACAGGAAATAATTTTTGTTAGAGAGGCAGACTAAATAAGAAATAAATTTAAACTATAAAATTTTTAGGTAGGCCTTGGTCCTTTTGGGCGCACACGAGACTGTTGGAATTATGGCATTTCAGAGAAGGTATCAACGAAACTCGCCCTCACACAGTTACTCTTTATGTGTTAATTGAACAGAGTCCAAGTAATTGACTCAGAATCATATCCTTGTTCATATCCAATGTCTTTGACAAACGCTCAGCGAGTAATTTGACGTTCTCTAGTGTTTTCTTTTTGTCTGCAACTTGTTCCCAAACGTGGTTCTTCTTTAATTTGTACGGTATTTGTTGATCATAATGTCGCAACATTCTTCTTGACATTTGTCCGGTTGCACCATCATTGTCATCTATTAGGCCAAGCATCAGTTTTCCACCCTCACGATTTGGACATTTCTTCAGAGTCCTTCTGTAAGGAATGTTGTCATGAATCATGGTAGATCCTTTGTTAAGAAAACTGTTACGAACTTTGTCTAGACCTTTGTTGCTGACTGTTTGAACCACTTTCTCTTTGACATTTGAACTTGTGTCTTGAGATCCTTTCATCTTCCATTCCATCTGACTAGATTCCTGCATATTAGGCTGATGACGTCCTCGGGCTATCCAATGAAGTAGGGGAGATGGTCTCTTACTAGAAAGATAATGGTAGTAGGGTTTAATGTGTCCTCTCTTCCCATAGTATTGACATCTCCTTCGTGATCCATTAGTAAGTAGTTTAGATGGATACCTTAATCTTGCTCCTGTATGACAGACGTTTGTCAGGAAGGTTGTCGAGAGAGTTGTCGTGAAGGTTGTCGTGCAAATTTTTGCTTCCCTGAGTGTTGCGAATTTTGTTCCTTGTCTTCAATCGGGGCTCGCAGCGGGACGAACTTGGTTTTCAGATGTTGAGCAATTTTCCGTATAGCCGAGTCCACTGGTGTCTCTCCCCTGTTTCCCTATAGAAAATAGTTTGTCCAGTCTCTCCGTACTTGGATTCCTCATATTTACCGACTTGGTCATTTGATCTAGTTTGCCATTGAGTCGGGTGACCTCTTGTTTCAGCTCGATGATAGTCTTCAGCATTCCATTCTTGTCATTTGTAAGACTAATGATTTGGGCAGCTTGTACATCTAGAATCTTAGATTCTTCAGTCCATTTCGTGTAAAGAATACAATATGCTTCGTTTAGCTCATCATCATTCCATTCCTCATCTGGAGACAGGCCCTGTATCTTGTTACTAATAACAATAGAATGATTAGGTTTGCAGAATGAGGAAGATGCAGTAAATGCTACAAAATTACTTATCTCTTCTGATTCACCATCATCCAATTCTTCATCGGAAAGAGTAGCAATGTAGCCCTTCTTTTGTCTTCTTAGGAAGTTAGGACACTCTTTTTTATAGTGCCCAAACCCTTCATATTCATGACATTGAGATCTTCTATTGTCACTGTTGCCTTCATCAGCTTTGTTGTCTCTGTTGAGATTTCCACTTTGTTGAACCTTTCGTGGAACAAAGTTCTTGACACCTGCTGGAACATTCTTCCTGTCATTGGTTGTGACATTCTTCCCAGATATCTTGTTGAACCGCTTTATGACTCGGTTATAGTTCTTTGAAAGCAAAGATATAGTAGCATCAACATCTTCATCGGAGTCTGAGTATATCTGCTCCGCTGGCATGGGTATGGCACTCTTGAAAGCCACTCCTTTATTTTCTAGCTGAGACTGGGAAGGGACAGCTCATATGTCATTATGGAGCCCATTAGTTCATCAAAAGGTAGAGTCATGAGATTGTGGAATTCCTCAATGGCAGTTATTTTCATTTTAAATCTGGAACTCAAGGCTCTAAGGGTCTTTCTTACCAGCTTCTCATCATACATTGGTTCTCCCAGAGAGTAGGACTCGTTGGCAAGGTCACGAATTTTCACATTAAATTCAGCCAACGTCTCATCTTCCTTCATGACAAAAGCTTTAAATTTAGTGGTTAAGTACTGGAGCTTTTGTTCACATACGCAACGCTCAGGATATCCCATGCACATTTGGCAGTTGTGCAGGTATTGATCAATCTGAATACATCCTTGTTGACGCCGTTAAAAATTGCGTTGAAGGCTCGGGAGTTTCCAAGGGCAGCCTCATCATCGATGTTAGATCATTCTAGTTCAGGTTTGAGGCTTGTAATATTTCCCTCTGCATCTTGATAATATGGGGCGCTCCAGCCATTCACAACAGCCTTCCAAGTCCTATTATTGATCGACTTAAGGAAGGCACACATGCAGGTTTTCCAATATCTGTAGTTACTCCCATCTGAATAGGAGGACAGTTGACAAATCCTCCTTCACTTATGTTGTCCATGATCCGAATTTGTCACCCAAGATCTCACCTAAAAGTTGTAGGTGCCTATGATACCAATTGTAATTCTGATTGTAGTTGGTCAGGCAAGACGTTAGGAACAATGTCGAGAATAATGTCACGACAGACTTCTTAACAAACTTGTCTGCGAACAGATTCGGACTAAAACACAATTAGAAACAGTAAAAGTAAACAGCGACACACAAGATTGTTTACCCAGTTGGGTGCAATCTCACCTACGTCTGGGGGCCCTCGGCCTAGTGGAAAGATTACACTATAATGGAACAAGTCAAAACATACAAGGTGATTATCACACAAACCACTACTTTATGCTACTCTTCCTAGTGCAAATCTATATCAGGGACTCCCCCTGAAATCCAAGTCTCCAACTTGATTCCACTCTACGAGCCTCGCACGCCCGGATGTCTTTAGTCGCTGTTTAAGCTTTTTGCACGTGAACCTTCAATCACGCCTTAACATAAAACCCACAATCACTAATCCTTGATCTTTCGAATCTGGTAGTGATACACAATAGCTCTTCGTGGAACACCAAGTCTCTCAGCACGCCAACCTTGCACGTCTAAGACTACTAGATGTTCACGAAGAGACTATACGAAGTTGCGTCAAGAAAATATAAATTCAATACGAGAGACGCACTAGCTGCTAAGGGTGGAGCCTTAGCTTTTATAACAGCCTCTTCTAGATTTTAAATCGTCTTAGGGTTACCTAAACCTAATCGGTTTAGGTTTCCCTATTCCCTTTTGCGCCAATATTCTTGCGAAGTCTCTTTCACGGCAAGAGGATTTTCCCGAATCTTGACTCCAACAAGACTTACCAAAAGTTTTGTATAACAACAAGACTTACTAAAAGTCTTGTACACAGCTAGATCTTTCCAATCACAATATGTCTCCTAACTAAGGAAACATTACAATGTTGCGATCCACAAATGTCACGCGGAATGTTGAGACTAACTGCTTGACATCCTTCCTGACTAGATGCTCGACATCTTTCATATTACCTAAAAATAAAGCCAACAACAAACATAACAACAAAGAGTTCAAAGAGAAAAATGAGAAACCATTGGCAAAATAGTGAGACTCATGAGTGATCATGGACGAGAATTTGAAAACATAAGTTTTTCAAACTTCTGTGATGCTGAAGGAATTGCCGATGATTTCTCTGCTCCCATTACCCCTCAACATAATAGGATTGTTGAAAGGAAGAACCGAACTCTTCAAGAACCGAACTCTTCATGATGTTAGCCAAAGACATCCCTACACGCTTTTGGGCAGAGGCACTCAACACGGCTTGCCATATTCACAATCATGTCACCCTTCGTTCAAGTACCTCGGTAACATTTTATGAAATATGGAGGGGGGAGAAAGTCTAATGTCAACTATTTCCATATCTTTGGGTCAATATGCTATATTCTGGCTGATAGGGAACCCCGACAAAAGCTTGACCCTTAAAGCGATGAAGAAATATTTCTTGGATACTCTAGAAACAGTCGTGCTTATCGGGTCTACAACAAACGAACCAGAACTATGATGGATTCTATAAATGTGGTTGTTAATGATGATAGATCTTAACAACCTAACGATGACGAATAAGAAAATCCAGACACTCTAGATGTCAGACCACATGTTAGTGACGAAACTCATAACCTATAGCCTAAGGAAGAAAGTAACATCTGCCCTGACAAAGAAGAGCCATCCACGACAGACCAGAGAATTCCATCCAGAAGAATCATCCTGTCCAGGACATAATTGGAGATGTCAATGAAGGAGTGCGTACTCGATAAAAGGCTCCGGTGAACTACAAAGAGATGATAGGTAACATTTGTTTTGTTTCAAAGATTGAACCTAAGAATGTGCAAGAAGCCATCAATGATGAATACCAGGTATGTGCCATGCAAGAAGAACTGGTTCAATTCGAAAGAAACGATGTATGTGAATTAGTACCCAGGCCTGGCAATGTTAATGTTATCAAGACAAAGTGGATCTTTAAGGATAAGTCTGATGAACAGGGAAATATTACACGAAATAAAGCTAGACTTGAAGCACAAGGATACACACAAGTAGAAGGAGTAAATTTCGACAAGACGTTTGCGCATGTAGCCAGACTTGAGGCTATCAGACTTCTTCTCAGCATAGTCTGTCATCTACAAATCAAAATTTATCAGATGGACGTGAAGAGTGCTTTCCTGAACGGTTATCTAAACGAAGAAGTCTATGTTGCTCAACTAAAGGGGTTTAAAGACCACAACTCACCACATCATGTCTACAAGCTTAAGAAAGCCCTGTACTGCCTCAAACAAGCACCTCGAGCCTGGTATGAATGTTTAACTCAGTTCTTAATACATAATGGTTATACTCGAGGGGGAGTTGACAGGACTCTATTCGTAAAGAAGGAAGAAAGCAACATTATGGTTTCTCAAATTTACGTGAACGACATTGTCTTTGGAGGAATGTCAGACAAGATGGTGGAACGGTTTGTCCAACATATGTAGTTCGAGTTCAAAATAAGTATGGTTGGTGAGCTAACATACTTTCTAGGCTTCCAAATCAAACAAATGGATAATGGCATCTTTATCTCCCGAAGCAAGTATGCTAAGAACATCATTAAGAATTTTGGTTTGGAAAAAGCTTCATACAAGAGAACTCCAATTGCTACTCATGTAAAGCTTACCAAGGATGATCAATGCGGACCTGTAGATCAAAGTCTCTATCGAAGAATCATTGGAAGCCTATTATACCTCACATCAAGCCAACCTAACATTGCTTTTTCAGTGGGAATTTGTGCTCGCTACCAATCGAATCCAAAGATAAGTCATCTAGCTCAAGCCAAAAGTCTGATATATATCAGGTACGACAGAGCTAGGTTTATTATACTCATTTGATACATCATCTACTCTAGTAGGATATTGTGATGCGGATTGGGCAGGAAGTACTCCTAATCGAAAAAGCACCTCGGGAGGATGTCTTTATCTCGGGAATAATCTTGTCTCCTGGTTCAGCAAGAAGCAAAATTGTATAGCTCTATCTACTCTTGACTCCGAGTACATTGCTGATGAAAGTAGTTGCACTCAACTTTTGTGGATAAAGCAGATGCTAGCGGAGTATGATGTCAAGCAAGATGTCATGACATTGTTCTGTGACAACACCAGTGCCATCAACATCTCAAAGAATCATGTGCAACATAGCAAACTAAGCACAAATGACATCAAACATCACTTCATACGAGAGCTAGTGGAAGACAAGAAGATTAAGCTAGAGTATATTTCAACAGAAAAATAACTTGCAGATATCTTCTCCAAGGCATTGGATACAAATCGGTTTGAAAGTATGAGGTCCTCCCTTGGACTTTGTTACCTTGAAAATGCTCTTCAAGGAAAAAGAGAGCAAAGTCAAATTCCCTCACTTTAACCATATTTGTCCTGAATTTTGTAGTTTTTATTATACTTTATACCATTTTTGCTTCATGGGTATGCCAAGTGAGATTTAAGGTAAAAAGAGCCTATTTGGAGCAAAATTGATTAATTTAAGGTCAACCCGAGCTGTGATTTTGGAACGCTTAGACTCGACCGAGAATAATGTGAAACACGTTTACATAACCTAGGATGTGAGATCTTCTCAACGGTATATCACAAGCTCTAAACGGACAAGAGGTGAATGAGAAATTGAACATCAAAAACGACCGCTTGAAATGGTGTTGTTGAGAAAATGTTGTGCATGAAATTTGGGGTCGAAGCCCACTACAATTTTCTTAGGCCCATAATATTTATCTACAAAAATTTCAATTTGTAAATTGAAAATAATATTTTTTCAATGTGTGATTCAGAAATAAATATTTTTCAAATTATTAAATTTGGGAATAAATATTTTTTTCGAAATTGTGAAATCAGAAATAATATTCTTAAACTTATAAATTCAGAAATAATGTGGTCATATTACATTAAAATGGGAAAATTCTTTTAATTGAAAATTAAGAAAAATATTACGTAATAAAAGAGTCTTATTTCCCAAAAATGAAAATTGGTAAGATATTTTATTCCTTATCTTCAAGTTTTATATGCTTTCCCTTAAAAATTATTTTCTTAAAAGGAATATTTTCTTATAAGAATTATTTGTTCCTAAAAGGATTATGTTTTCCTTAAAGAGAATTTTATTTTTAATTGGTAGAGCCAAAACACGCCCAAACAACTTAACGACGAAACTTGTTAAATTCATTTCTCCTCGACTACTCTCTGCATTATGGTTTCGATTTTGATCATTGTTGTATCATATGAGCGAGTTGCCCATATGGGGTAATAATCGTCTTAAAAAAGCGGACTACCATGCTCCGATGATATTCAATTCCGTCTCTATCAACCGGTCCCATGCCGATTCCATGTTATATAATATTTATTTACTATTGTTCGTATTGTATGATCATTATTAATAAATTTAAGGTATTATATTAATTTTGTGAATATCATGTGATTTACTTGTTTCTATTTTTTATGACTGATCAATTTAATTATTCGATTTTCATTTATGGACTAACCGTTTATCCAAAAAAACACTGTTATTTAATGCCCAAACTATGATATTATTTTAAATTTGATAAATCCACTTGTTAATTACAACCTTTACCATGAAATAAGGTTGATTTGGTCATTGATGAAAATTGAAAAACACGTGTTTGTTACGTAATTTATAAAGTGGATTGTTCTATTATTTTAAGAAATTTGCATATGTAAAATAATTAAAAGTCATGAAATATAATAAAATAAAAATGATTATTAGGATTACGTACACTAACAGGCTAATGACTTTCAAAAAAAAACAGGCTAATGAAACTATGGTTGTAAGAAGAGGTATTTTTTATTTCTCTAATTGATGTTTGTGTAGAAAGTGTTATACATACTTATACATGATTTGGTGGGTGTAAAATAGAAAGTGAATAAGTAATTAATTGACAATGAATGGAGATTTGGTTGACCGAGGTAATCATGGAGTAGATCGGGAGCCATATTGGGCAAGAAATCAAATTGATTTCTTGCATGTTTTGTTGGATCGTTAATATTCTCCCTCAAGTTGTAGCATGTAAATTGGTAATGCCCAACTTGCGAAGAAGTTCTTGGAACCGGTCTCGACCCAGCCTTTTGGTGAAGATGTCTGCGAGTTGGTGCTTGTTGGATATTGGCCGAGAATAAAGAACACGTCCTTGAAGCTGCTGGCGGACAAAGTGACTGTCAATCTCGATATGTTTGGTTCGCTCATGAAAAACTGGGTTGGAAGCAATTTGGATTGCCCCATGGTTATCACAAAACAATGATATCATCTCGGTCTGAGGGACTTGGAGATCATGGAGTAGTTGTCTGAGCCAGACTATCTCCCGACTCGTGGCAGCCATTGCTCGATATTCTGCTTCTGCTGAAGAAAAAGAGACGACTGTTTGATTCTTGAAACGCCAAGAGATTGGAAAGTCACCAAGAAAGATGATATACCCTGTAGTAGACTTACGAGTGTCAGGGCATCCAGCCCAATCTGCATCGCAATATGCACGTAAGGAGAGGGTGTTTGTTGATGATAAGAAAATTCATTGTCCGGGGCTGCCTTTAAGATACCGAAGCACATGGAAGGCTGCGTCCAAGTGCGGTTGCCGCGGGTCATGCATAAATTGGCTCAGGACTCCTACCGCATAACTGATGTTATGGCGGGTGATTGTGAGGTATAGCAATCGCCCAACAAGACGACGATATTGCCCACTATCTGAGCAAGAGGCTCCTTCATTAGTGGAGAGTCGGTGTTGTTGTGGGAGAGGAAAGTGGGTCGGCTTACAACCAATTAGGCCACTATCAGAAAAGATGTCGAGGGCATATTTTCTTTGTGTTAGAGCAAGTCCGGAAGGGGATCGAACAACTTCAAGACCAAGGAAGTATTTCAGTTTGCCGAGGTCTTTGATCTTGAACTGTCGGTCTAGATGCTCATTTAATTGTTGGATACGTAAGGGATCTGTTCCTGTGACAATTATATAGTCCACGTAAATGAGAACTGCGAAGAATGAGTCGGGGGAAACAAAGGTAAATAGAGAGTGATCTGCTGCTGTAACTCGATATCCGAGGGCCATAATAGACTTAGTGAACTTGTGATACTAGTTCTGAGAGGCCTGTTTGAGTCCATAGAGGGACTTGTGTAATCGACATACACGATGCTCCCCCTGTCGTGAAAATCCTTAAGGAATCTTCATATAAACTTCTTCTTCCAAGTCCCCATGAAGAAATGCGTTGTTCACGTCCATTTGATAAAGTGGTCAATTATTGGTTGATGCAACTGCTAACAAGCATCGAACTATGACCATCTTTTCTACTGGTGCGAATGTATCAGTAAATTCCACACCCTTAATTTGAGTGTATCCTTTAGCGACCAAGCGTGCCTTGTATCGCTCGATACTTCCACCTGGCCGGTGTTTGACTTTGTATACCCATTTTGAATCTATGGCTCGCTTGCCTGGTGGTAAAGTTGTCAAGCTCTAGGTATGGTTTGCCTCGAGGGCGTTGATTTCCTGAGTCATGGCCATCCGACAATGCTCTTGCTTTATTGTCTGGTCAAATGTACGTGGCTCATCCGTTTTTGAGATGACCGCTAAAAAAGCAGAGTAAGTTAGAGAAAACTTATCATAAGAGATGTTTAGAGTGATAGGATGTACCATCGAGTGCGTTGCAGGTGAAGTAGGATGCGGAGCTGAATCGATGGAAGGCGGCAAGGTGTAGCATAACCCGTTAAGCGCTTAGAGACAGTACGCACACATTTTCTTGGAACATGCATTTCATTTTCAACCGGGGGTACAACCACTTGTTCGTCTGTGGCTGGTTGGTTGACTGTTTCGATGACCGACTGACTAGTGCTGGGTCCCACTGGTGTGTTGAGTAAGTAGAGTTGTGGATCTGGAGCAGGAGGCGTCATTGCAACGTTCTCAGTTTCCATGAACCGGTCGCCTGGAAAGATGTTCTCCCATAACTGCACGTCTCTTGAAACCACAACGGTCCGAGATTCAAGATTGAATACTCGATACCCCTTTTTTCCTTTTGGGTACCCAAGAAAAATTCCAGGAAGGGATTTTGATGCGAATTTGTCTCGGTTTTGCTGATGTACGTAATAGAGACACCCACAGCTGGGAAGATGATCATCAGTTTGCTTTCTTCCAAACAGTATCTTGTACGGTGTTTTGTTTCCAATCACCTTGAGAGGCATTTGATTGATTATGTAAGCGGCGGTTAAGGAACAATCTCCCCAAAATTGAATAGATAATTTGGCCTCAAATCGTAGAACACATGCGACTTCCAGTAAGGGACAATGTTTTCGCTCCACTACTCCATTTTGTTGAGGAGTTCCAACGTAGTTTGTTTGGAACTCCCTTCCCGAGTTATTGTAATATGCCACCAGCTCGTGGTGCTAGAATTCTTTCCCCCCGTCTGTCCTTAGGCATTTGACATGTGCGTTGAACTGTCTTTGTACTCAGAAAAAAAAAATTCATAAGGTGTTGTTTTACCTCTGATTTTTGCTTCATTAGGAAAACCCATGTTTCTCTACTATAGTCATCAACAACCGATAAAAAGAAATGACAACCAGAAAGAGAGGGTGTGTGGTAGTGACCCCATATGTCACAATGAATAAACTCAAATATATGTGTGGTTTGATTTGTCCAGGATGGAAACACCAAACAAGTCTGCTTTGCTCTACAGTGTGTGTCACAGACACCCAAGCCGAGTTTGTTGAACTCAAAAGATAAATTTGGAACGAAGGGCAGTCGATCGACTGGGATGTGCTCTAATCGTCGATGCCACAACCGAGTATCGTCTCCCCCGTGTGCCATCAAAGCCTTCCCTGCCACCGTTAGTTCCAGATAATAGAGCCCGTTTCGCATCCTACCCATACCAATCAACGTCCTCGAGGTCAAATCATGTATCACACAACATTTAGAGTAACAAATTAGTGCACAGTTGAGATCGCGGGTGATTTTACTCACTAACATCAAGTTGAAACAAAACTGTAGCATAGAAAGGACTTGTTCAAGGTTCAATTTTGGATCGAGTGTGACTCGTCATATGGCTTCAACTGGGGCTTGCTCCCCATTCGGCATTTCAACAGATGGAATGTGCTCTCAAACCATGTATTAGTGAGTAATTTACTATCATGAGTAATGTGATGTGTAGCTCCTGAGTCAATAATCCAAGTGGAAGTATTATTCCCAGAGAGCTTAGGAGTGACAGCATTGACGAATATCCCATTACGTCGGCTCAATAAATTCATGAGGTGTAATCCTTGGGCTGAATTGAGTTGATCAGCAAAATCTTTCAAATCTAAATCGGGCTCAGTCCGACCATAAAATTGTGTGGGCTGGTGAATTAATTTGTGAAGTTCTGGGCTGACCCAATAGGGTTCTTTTAAAAAAAACTCTATTGGACTCAACTTGATGAGCAAAATAAGGCCCATCAAGCTGGGCCATTACTGATATTGCTCAAATGCCCATTAGGGGTTCTCAGCGCACATTCTTCTTCAAAGGGATGGGACGTAGCTCCTGTCCCAATCGTGTACGCGGAAGCTTCGCCAGTACAGCCTCCGACCATAGCGCCACCTGATCGGCTTCCTCCGCCTAGTCTGCCGGAGCTCCCGCTGGCACCGCGTCCACCGCCTGTTCTGATTGTGAACGCCGAAGCTCTACCACCGACAGCAGCACCACCGGATCCGCTTCCTCCGATTCGTCCACCGGAGCTCTCTCCTGCACAGCGGCCAACGCTGTCGTTTCCCGGAGCTTGTTGAACGTGAAGCTTGAAGTCGGGAGTATTCACCAAATTTATTGACGACATCAATTGAGTCATCAGTTACTATTTTCTGGCATCCTTTCGTGTACCGATTATGAATCAAAAACGAAATAAGAGCTCGTCGGAGACAGAACTCAACCGTGCTCCTTGCCAAAGAAGTATTGGAGCACACCCATGGTTTAAAAGTCAATGGAAGGTATGGTTTTTCATGGCTATGCCAAGACAATAGATCGACGCTATGATACCATGGAAGATGAGGTATTTGTTATTTCTCTAATTGATGTTTGTGTACAAAGTGTTATACATATTTATACATGACTTGGTGGGTGTAAAATAAAAAGCGAATAAGTAATTAATTGACAATGAATGGAGATTTAGTTTACCGATGTAATTATGGAATAGATCGGGAGCCATATTGGACAAGAAATCAAATTGATTTTTTGCATGTTTTGTTGGATCGTCAATAACTAATCAGATTGAATTCAATTCTATTTAAGACATAATCAATTAAGAGTGAAGAACAATAAATTTAAAACTTAAATGGTGAGATTTTCATTTATGATTTGAGTTAAGTAATTGCCCCTTCAAATCCCCCATCAGTCAACCCAGAAGTCTTCCACACTATTGCCAAGAAAAATTACTTTCAATCACACGGGATCAAATATTAATTGAAGTTTCAATTATTCAATGTTACGCCCATAATTTCACAGGGGTTTGGAAGGCTTTCATGCGTGTCAGGGTTACGTTACCACTAAAGAGGGCCCTGCGCAGAAAAGTGAGGGTGTTGAACAAAGAGGGGAGTGCAGTCTACTGTCACGGAGCAAGAGAGTAGATTCGGATCCACACACGTTTTCGTCCAAATATGGACTCTACAAATGCCATTTGAACGGATTTGTAGTTTTTTGGACTTACAGCTCAAATGGCACAAGAGGCCAAAATTGATGGGATTGGACGGAATTCTCTAGAATTTTGGAGAATTGCCTAAAATTGGAGAGTTTTTTGGAACTCTCTAGAATAGTCGAAATTCTTATAATTTAAGAAGGTTCCATAGAAAAGTTCTAGATATTTAGATGGAACCCTCTAGAAGGCCAATCTTGGCCGTCCATTTGGTTGAATCCTAGCTGTCCAATATGACATATTTTAAGTATAAATAGAAGTGTATGAACTCATTAGGGCATAAACAAAAAGCTCCACATTCTTGTACTCCAACTTATATAGTTCTCCCGTTTGCTTAATAAAAACATAAATCGGGAAGGTTTTCCCACACTTCCATCTTGCCTCATATCGAATATGATTCGAGTAACGCTTCCGCACAACTTGCAAATATTTTGCAAGTGTAAAGGCTGACTTAGCACGAGCATACGAGTAGCACACGTGACTAAGTGTTGCACGTACTGCGGATATTTGGAATAAATTATTCGGGGCGTGACAAGTGGTATTAGAGCCAGGTTCGATAAAACGGAGGTAACTACATGTCGTTAATGGAGGTGGATGTTGCAGCGTTTGAGCGGGAGATCGAGGCGCAACCAAGCACAATAGGCGTGCGAGGTAAGTCCACAACAAAACTCTGCGCACATGATTCGATCTTAGCCAAGCTCCGCCTTGACATGGGAGATGCCTTGGATAGGCTTTACATGGTCGAACAAGAGCTCGCAGATTGTATGGGCAATCTTGGTGAGGTAAGTAAATGCGTCAATGGGCTCGAGGCTTCATTGGAGACGCGATTGGAGGAGGTTTGTGGCATGGTATGAGACATCCGCGACTTCTTACGGCATGATCAGGTTGCGCTGGAGGCACGACTTGTAGACGCACTCGGCCAGCTCCAAGCAAGCTTTGAGGGTCAGCTTGCAGTGATGAAGGAGCAGTTGAAGGAGGCACGCGTAGATTGGAGGTTCTGCGAGGCGCAAAGTTACGAGGGAAGTAGCAAGCCCAGCCGTCTGAGAAGTCCATCGGGAGGACACTCATGCTCGAGGAAGCATAAACGAATGAAGGGACATTCGGGGTGCTTCATATATGACGGGGAGCATGTGGCGATTAATTGTCCAATGCGTGCCAGGCTAGCTAGAATGCTCGCAAAGGAGGAACCAAATCTGCAAACAACCAATGTGGAGTGTCTGCACCTAGGGTCAATGGTGCAAAAGAAAAGCCGAGGGGGGAAGCAACGCGGGGCGTCAAACGGAAAATGAGATTGCAGAATGAAACTCCTCGACGGATTGAGGATTTCAAGCAGATGAAAGGTTGTCCATGGGCACGACAGATTGTGCCCAACGCTTCTCGACGAAATGAGGAGCACGTCTGCAAGAGGCGCAAGAGCTAGAGTTTGGCACGGAGCCACCAGGATGTGAGACACGATGGAAAGTGTCGAAGGCTTCTCGACAGATTGAGAAGAATGCACGCGTGCGTCACGAGTGCATGGGTGCGCACAACCTGGGAGCAGGCGCGAGGCCACTAGCTAAAGTTTCAAGGGTGAATCCTCCAACTATGAGTGTTGGAAAGCACTTGCGGACGACGGACTGTTCGCAGCTAGCGCGATGAACTGCGCCGAGTAGGCCTACATCACAAGAGGATGAAGGCTTGCATCAAGACAGAGGTCAATTGGCGATTCCTCCAGCAGTGAGAGCTGGAAAGCATACACAGGCGACGAAGTGCTCGCAGTGGACAAGGGAGTGTTTGCAAATCCCTCGCATGGGGACCACCAAGGTAGGTTGACGAGGACATCGACGAAATGGGCGGGGGAGGATGTCACAGACCGAGAGAGTAGAATCAGATCCATGCACGTTTTCGTCCAAATATGGGCTCTACGAATGCCATTTGAACGGATTTGTATGTATTTGCGCTCATCTGTGGTTTTTTGGACTTACGGCTCAAATGGCACAAGAGGCCTAAATTGATGGGATTGGGCGGAATTCTCTAGAATTTTGGAGAATTGCCCAAAATTGGAGAGTTTTGTGGAACTCTCTAGAATAGTCGAGATTCTTATAATTCTAGAAGGTTCTGTAGAAAAGTTCTAGATATTTAGATGGAACCCTCTAGAAGGCCAATCTTGGCCGTCCATTTGGTTGAATCCTTACCGGTCAATATGACATGTTTTAGGTATAAATAGAGGTGTAGGAACTCATTTAGGGCATAAACAAATGAGAACGAATCGGGCATGTCCGATGGGAGTGCTCAGGTTGGACCAAGCCGCAGGAAATTCAATAATGGCTCCAAATGGCTGATGGGAGAGAGAGAGAGTTCGTTCTCGGCCAAGGAGGTTGGAGAAGAGTCGGAATCGACAAAGGAAAGTAGGTGGAGGAAAGTGACAAGTTGATGACCCTGGATTTTGTGACTGAAAAGGGTAATGAAAATATTGTGAAAGGGGCGGGTTCTGTGCGTGAAACCCGCAAGGGGCTGCGAGCACCATCATTTGGAATTGTCTCGGATTAGTGTCTCCGCGGGTGATTCAATTCCTGGTCGGTCTGGTGGACCGATACCGACCCTCACATGCAGGGCCGGCCCAACCCTTAAGCAATTGCTTGAGGCCCCAAATAGAAAAAGGCCCCCAATAAAGAAAAGCCTAGTAGTATAAAGTAGATATAAAAGTGGGGTTGTAATCGAGTAAAAACCCACTGCTCCTATACAAATGTTAGAACGCGTCTCATTCATCCGATTAGTTTATATACGGCCAAGATTCATGGAGTAAATTGATGGCAAGTCAAAGTAATTTAGTTAACATCATCTCACAATTTAGACAACTCACGTGGTCAAAAGGTTATATATGTAATTTTATTTTCACCATTTATTTATTAAATTAAATTCCAACGTGATTTTCTCTAATTATAATTTTCTTCAAAGACCATAACTATTTTTCGTGATTACCTCTAAACATAATTATCTTTCCTTATCACAATCCGACCAAAAACTTTCATGAACAATATGAAATTGTGTCATGACCAATACTTTTACTTAGTTTCATGAACAACCAAAAATTGTGCCATGACCAGAATTTTGTAATTTGTTTCATAGACCAACACTTTTTAATTTATTTCATGACCATGATATTTTTCAATTTTTTTTAATTAGTCTCATGAATAAACACAAATTATGTCATGACCAATTTTTTTAATTTTGTTTTATGAACAAAAAGAAATTGTTCATGCGCATAACCTTTTAATTAATTTCATGACCGATACTGTTTTAATTTGTTCATTATCAAAATATTTTTTTTGCCTCGTTCACTTTGTTGATGTTAGGTTTTGGTTCCCACACAGTTATTGGAAGTGTTTGACATTTTAAAATAGGTGTCCCTACTCTGGAGAATAAACACCGATCGTTCCGAATCCTACAAAATAAAACGAAAACAAAAATTCATCATTCCAAAATCAACATAACTGGAGCGAAGGTTAATCACTCCAAAATCAACAAAACAGAAAGAAGATTGATCGTTCCAAAATCAACAAAACAATAGAAGATCAATCACTCCAAAATCATCAAAATAGTAGAAGATTGATTAGTCAATAATCAACAAAACATTATGAAGATGATCACTCCAAAGTCAACAATGTAGATTGAAAAAATCGGCGTGTAAAAGTGACTCACCTCCGCGATTTGCTTCATCGCCAACATCGAATTTCGGCTGGTTATCGATTCATCTATGGTGTGTATATATATATATATAGGTACATATGTATATCTGTGTAGGTACATATGTATATCTGTGTAGGTACATATGTATGTGTATATATATATATATATATACACATACATATGTACCTACACAGATATACATATGTACCTACACAGATATACATATGTACCTATATATATATAACATATCGGCATGTAAAAGCGACTCACCTCCTTCATATGTTTCATCGTCATTGAGTTCCGGCCGGTCATCGATATATGTAACAAATGAAGAAATCGGCGTGTAAAAGCAACTCACCTTTCTGATTTGTTTCATCGCCGACCATTGAATTCCGGCCGATTATCGATGCGTCTACGGTGTGTGCAGTGCTCGCCATTTTTGTTCTTTTCTTCATAATGAGCAGATATGTTTCTCAAATCATGATTATATAGAATTATTGACCATATCACTTCCATAATTGTAGGAAGATTTTGAATTAAATGCATAAAAAAGACGCAAATATCTTTATTGACCATTTTTGTTTATATTTCATCCTATCAATCCTTACCACCCTTTTTCACCATCTTATGGCCAAAAACCATTCTAATATTTATAGAGGAATAGTGGTTTGTAGTTGAGTCCTTCCCATAAAAGTGAGCTTGAATAAATCTGCAATGGACCAAGATTAATGTAGGCCAAACACCTATTTTTTATTTGGGCTTTCTCATAAATATTAATAATCATGAGCCCGCCCACACTATCATATAATGACCTAAGTTGATTGTCGTCTCATTCTTTTTTCTTCTTAATTAATTCGATTCACTGATGCAGCTCCTTTGTCCCAACGTTTTCGATTTCCCGACTTTTTCACCTTAATTTTTGCAGTCCCCAATTACTTTCCCAAACATGTCATATGTTTTCCATATTTCTGCAAAATTAATTATGGAATTGATTGTTTAAGCTACAATCGAAATCCGTATATTTTGTATAAATAGTAGAACTTCATGTTTCTCCATCACCGATCTCGTAAACTTCAAGATTATTAAATTTCTTTCTTCTCTAATTTCATTTTCTCAACAGAATTTTTAAGTTAATTTACTTTTTGGTTCCATTTTCTCTGCATACCATTAATTCAATTTTTTGTGGCTCCCTTTTCTTTTCAATCCTTCACTCGATTTACACTATTTTTTCTCAATGCAAACAAAGAGAGATTGTTAGTGTCGTGTATCATATTGACCCGACTTTTCAATTGTATTATATTCACCCAATTTTTCAATATTGAATATGATTTTGTTGTATTATAAGTTTAGGGAAAATGACACTTTTGTGCACCTAAATATACACTTTTGACACTTTCAAACCCTACCTTTTTTTTCTTTTTTTCAGTACTCTAAATTTTATTTTGGGACAACTGTTGAATTTTGGTTCAATTTATGGGTATTTGGTTCAATTCATGGATATTTTGGAAAAATGGCTCGGAAGTACCCTAAATTTTGGTTCAATTCATGGGTATTTTTGGAATTATTGTTCCAAAATAAAATTCAGGGTACTGAAAAAAAAGTAGGGTATGAAAGTGTCAAAAGTGTATATTTAGATGCACAAAAGTTTCATTTTCCCATAAATTTATAATGATTTGATTTGGGTTATGTTGTCTGCAATTTAGAAAAGACATTTGTAAATTTGTATATACTTTGATTTTTCTAATATATCATTGTAAAAATATTGGTAACGACATTATATACACTAATCAGGTTGTTTGGTAAAGCTTCAATTTGCTTGGTACAAACATGTAACTTCAATTGTTTCCTTTAATTTTGGTGTGTGTAACTACTGTTAGTAGGATGGCTTAACATGTTAGTAGATTAGGTTCTTAATCATTTAACAATATTTACTAGGAAGTATGATTCTAGATACACAAAATTTAAAAGAATAAAATATTTCGAAGTTTTGATAGATTATCAAAGGGAGTTTTAGATTCATAAAGGCTTCCGTTTAAGTTTTGCTTTAGGCCACCGGCCACGTTGGGTCGGCCCTGCTCACATGTCTTCCTGACCTGTGTAATATTCAGTGAGTAGAGCAGCTGAAAAGGAGATTGAAATTTGAAGGGGTTGTAGCGATTGACCCGATTGGTCGTAGAGGAGGTCTTGCTCTTTTGTGGGCTGAGAAGGAAGATGTGCGCATCTTGAGCTCCTCTCCTAGACATAATGATGCTGAAATCTCTCTTGGGGGCATTGACTCTTACAAATTGTTAGGAGTGTACGGAGAGGCAAACGGGAATCTTTGATTTCGGACATGAAATTTGTTGTGGAAGCCAGCGGGCAAAAGTGATTTACCTTGGTGTGTTGTGGGTGATTTTAATAGATTACTTCCCAAGATGATGTCAGAGGCGGTGGCTTATATCCCGAATTCCTGATCCGCGGCTTTACAGAGTCTCTCAGCTCATGCAATTTACAGGACAATCCCTTGACTGGCTATGGTTTTACTCGGGAGAGAGGCCGAGGTACTGACAATTGGGTGGAGGCCAGATTGGATAGGGTGCTTGTCAACCCATTGTGGAGGGAAAAATTCCTAGCAGCTCGGGTTCACCATTTAGGTTTTGCTCCATCTTATTAGAGGACCAACTCAACTAAAAGGTTAAGGACCAATTATAGTCTTATACTCTAACATGCGCCCTCACGGACAAACCCGTTTTGAGGTTTGGACGTGCACTTTTTTTAGAAGAGGAGATTGAGGAGCGCACAAGAAGTTGTGGGGCTTTTTGAGAAGAATAGATTTATGGAGGCTCATTTAGAATAAGAGTAGAGCCTCTCTTTCTTAAGAAATATAGAAGAGCGAGTGTGAGGTACAAGCTCTGATACCATATTAGAGGACAACTCAACTAAAAGCTTAAACTGATAGTTGAAGGACCAATTATAGTTTTATACTCTAACACATCTGATCATTCAGCGCTTCTCCTTGATCCAGGCGTTCGCATTCGATCAAATGGAGTGAGACCGTTTCGCTTTGAAAATTGGTAGGCTAAAGAGCAAGAATGTGAGAGGATTGTGGAGAATTCGCGGGCATGTTCGGAAGGCCTTCCCTTTGTGATAAGGCTAGACGATTTGGGAGTTCTGTTGTCTAAGTGGGGTAGGAAAGCAGCGAGGGGACTGGATGAGAATATTATAAAGCTCCAGCTGGACCTTAAATTTTTACAAGGGAGAAGGGATGTTCAGGGGATTGTAAATATGTCGAGAAATTAGTGCTTCTTGGAGAGGCCGTCGAAAGGAAGGAAATGTTGTGGAGATAGAGAGCAAAACAATTCTAGCTTAAGGAAGGCGACCAAAACACGAGGTTCGTTTATGCCTATGCTTCTTCTCGCATGAGATCAAATTGCATCGATAAGCTTCAAGTTGAGTCTGGTGATTGGGTGGATTGGAATTTGGGACTTTTTGGAACCATAACAGGGTATTTTAATGATATTCTTAGATCGCAGGTGGGAGAGATGAAGGAATCCTGGATCTTATTGAGCCTCTGGTGTCAGATAGGAATAATGCGGAGCTCATTAGGGAGGTGGGGGAAGAAGAGATCAGAGGGGCGGTTTTTGGGATGGAAGCAACGAAATCTCCTGGCCCGGACGGTTTTTTCCCGGCTTCTTCCAGGCTTACTGGCATATTTTAAAGGTCCCTATGACCGAAGAGGTGAATTCATTTGTGGAAACGGGTCGCCTTGACCATGATCTGAATAAAACCAATATGGTCCTTATTCAAAAGAAGAAGGCTCCCACATCCATCCAAGACTTCAGACCAATTGCATCATGTGGAGTTATGTATAAAGTTATTACAAAAGTTCTAGCTAATAGACTTCGCCATCTCTTACCGGAGCTGATCTCGGAATCCCAAAGCGCCTTTGTCCAAGACAGGTTAACTATTGATAATATCACATTGCCTTTTAAGCTCCTCCATCATATGAGGGCATCTCCAACCCAAAGGCCCCAAAACTCAAAAATCATGACTCAATTACAATGGAATGTAGTCCCCATCCCATCTCACTCTAACCAAAAGGGCCCCAAAACTATTCTTACCTGTCACATTAATATTATTTTTATTATTTTAATATTAAAATGATTTCACAAATATTATTTTATTTATTTGGTGTAAATTAAACTTTTTTTAAAAATTATTTGGTGTTACTTTAAAGTGTAAATTAAACTTTATTATTTAACTAATAGAAAAAATATATAAATTTCACATAAATAATTATTAGGGGATTACAAATTTTCAATGTAGAAATTAATTACCTTTATTCTATTAGTTATGGCATTCCATTAATTTAGGTGTAATTAATTCATTATTATTATATAAATTATAACCAATTATTAGTTTCTAAACATCATAATGATTTCAATTTTTTATAATAGTTAATAAATGACTATCAGTGATTCATTTATAAATAAATGACTATTAATATACCTTCTCACTGAATTTATATATTTTTATTAATTACTTTTAAAATATTTTCATTAATTAAATTACTTATTTTATTGAAAATAATAATAATAGTAGTAATAATAATAATAAAATAACATTTAAAACTCTAATTTTGGAGTAAAAATGTACAAATCGGTAAAAAAAATATTTTAACTTTTAAAAGTGTAAAAAAGATTTAAAACTAATTACACTTTCCACAATATTCATTGCCACCCAATTTCAAGAAAGCAATTAACAGGAAAATTAGTCAATATTAGTATAATTTAATAGGAAAATTAGGCATTATTCATCTGCACCTAATTTTCCTTTCCATAAATTAATAATTAAATGACTAATTAATATTTGGAAAAGTAATTAATGCTTACCTAATTATATTAATAACTAACGTTTCATTTTTCCCTAATTAATGTTGGTTCTGAACTACTCTTGTCTTTCTTCTCCACCCCTCTATTCTAATCTTGCATTCTCTCTCTTTGTACCTCACATTTCCTCTCCATTCTTCCCTCAATTTAGAGTAATCCTCACAAACAGTGCTAGAGATTTTCGCGCCAGCTCTCACCTGATCTTCACACGCGGCTTGGATTCGAGGCCGGAGAAGAAGATGAGAGCAGTGCGCCCGTCGACTTCCACAACCGGCGTTCTCATTATAAGGGTTATCGCTTCATTAGAGCTCACAGCCAAATATTCCATTCTCTATCGAATCGACATGGCAAACTGGGCACCTTCTTTTCACAGGTCGAGCATACGGGCAGATCTAGCCAAGCTAATGTACCAAATAGGTATAGACTCTCATCTTGACTTCGGGTCTTTTTGTGGTCGAACATCTGATTAGACATGCGGGTTCATATGCTGTTAAATTACCTATTAGCTTTCCTTCCCTAATATGTTGTATGATGATTCACCAATGTCCCAACATTGTTCGAGACACTGACTTGTGGGAAGAAGCCTTTAGAGCTTAACATTAGCCCAAAGTTGTTTGAAGGGAAGCATGTCAAAGACGTTTCACGACCTTCTGCAAAGACCTATGAAGTTGGGAGCAGCTCAAGAGCTACAGAGTCCAACAGAGATCGAATGATGCATGAACTCATAGAAGGAATCACCGATCTAGAAGGCACCATTGTCACTCTGACAAGTAGAAAGGCTACCTATGAACAGCTCCTACATGACCTACTTGTTGCTCCAGAGGAAACCAATGTCGAAGAAGATGCTGCCCACTCCGCCTCCTCCTAGTTCAGAATCGCACACTACTGAAAAAACTTATCTTATTTTGCTAAACTCTTGAATCCCCGGGGACTGTTTGAGTTAATTACTTTTTAAAACAATGTGTTTATGCTTCTCAGTGGAGCTTGGATTTGTTGACATGTCATTAGGGACTGGTTTGCTCTTGTTTAGAATTGTTTCTTTTCATGTTGTGTGTGTGTCAATTCTTCTTTTATGATTCTAGTTGCCCTTTGCCATTTTTAAGGCAATCAGTGGGAGAAATTAGCATACTAGGCAGGTCATCAAAAAATTTGATGACTTGTTGCACAACATGTTGGAACATGTGTTACAACATGTTTACCACATGTTATGTGCCTTGCTGCAGAAGATGACATGAAGATGTTGGAACATGTATTACAACATGTTACGACCTTGCCATAAGAAGACGACAAATAAATAAACTAAAGAGGGTTGACAGAATAGAAGACGCTGCTAGCCGGTAACAGTGCTCGCCCGAAGCTCGTCGTCAAAATGTGATTGCCTAAAAAATTATCAAAGGGGGAGATTGTTACTATGTTTAGCATTGGCATATTTTTTAGTGCAAAGTCAAGATGTCGGTACATGCTGCGACAGAATTGGTGCGACATATTTCTCGCAGAATTAGGAAAGATATCGAAGACTTCCTATTTTATGCACAGATGATGTACGCGCGAAGAAGTCAAAACAAGACAGATTTAGGCAAGGTACAGCTGGAAAGAAGACACGTCAGAAAGACCAAAGAAAGCGGCAACGCGAACCTGCCACTTGCCAGAAACGCAAGGCGACAAGGGATTTCCTAATCGGAATTGGAATCTGATTAGGCAATAGGGGTTGCTATAAAAGCAGGCGCTACCCCCTTAGCAACTTAGTCCTTTCTCTGTGCTAAATTATCAGAACTCTTAACCGATTAAACAATAGGGGTCGCAAACAGAGTCCGAACATGTTGTACTTGTACAACCAAATTTCCTCGAGAGAAAATGTTTTCTACAATAATCAAGATAAAAAAACCCAAGGAGTCACTCCAAACTTGCTCCACATTTCCAGCAGCTACTCAGCTCCGCAAAAGGCTCTTTTGGACCACTCCAGCCCAACCAGAAGATGAGGATGAACACACGTGCCTTGCACACTAATTTTCAGCATATAAGAACGCCTATCAAACGACACCGTATATCTTAATGAAGCAAAAGACAATTTCGACCCTGTGTAATCTCCAATTTCCTGACAGGATCCTGAGGGTGGTATTGCTAATTTGGTTATACAGTTCATATAACCAATTGTCCCAAGTTGTTACATATATGAGAGCATGTGACATAAATATTCAATAAAGTTGCAACTTTTGTCAACTCAAAGACAAAACAAAAACATTGAGCAATGAGTACTGATGAGGACATCACTAGCATTGGACCACCGACGGGACTAGAAGATCAAGAACGGAACTGTATTGGACTCCCAACACGTGGACAAACCAAGTACCAACTTAGAGATATAGTTCCGAGATACTTTGTCAAAGATTTGGCCTTATTACTTCACAAAATTTATGACGTCAACGGTTCCATAGCGGTCACAAGACTTTGCATCATATATGCCAAAACCGAACCGGACGTTCAACCGGCCACAAGGAGTATTTTATTTTAATCAAATAGTTTTATTTTTTATTTTTTTTCTTTTGGTGTAATTAAATGTGCACCATTATTTCTCATTTACTTGGGGGTTTATTTTCCATTATTTATGTTTTTTTTCATTCAATTGGTTTTATGACCATTGAATTGGAAGACCTTTGGGTAGTCTTTTTCTTCACTATAAATAAGTGTGTAAGCTCTAGTTTGAGATAGACTTGAATTATATAAAACATTGTGTGATTGTGTGTTTAGAGAGGATTCTCTTAGCTCTAGAACTTATCAAGAGTTTGTGCTCAAAATTCTTGTGGCGTTCGTCCAAATTATCGACGGGATTTCCGCAACCCATCGTGGCTTCATTCGATCCATCCTACACTCGAAGGTTTCCAGCACGAAAACTTCGTATATATCCTAACCTTTTCGATAGACAGTCCGCATAAGATTTTGAACTCCAACGAGTTCATATCAAATTGGTATCAGAGCTTTGGCTCTATCGAGGTTCATTTAATTATTGCTATTTTTTTATTTCTCAATTTGACTTTATTTCTTTCATTTTACATTTGTAATCTCAGTTTGCGACTCAAAAAGAAAAAGAAAAAAATCTCTAGAACTATTTTTTTTTTTTTTTTTTTGTGTTCCCACTTAACACAATTCCATCATCTAAAAATCTTGTCTCCAATATATTTTCCTCATCTCTTGAAAAAGTGTTGTTGTTGAAGGATTTATTGTTCTCTACAGGTTGATCTTTCGCTCGAACGTTGGAAGATTTTTATGAAGAAAATTTTCTTGCATTAGTTCTAGAAATATCAAGATTAAGAGAATGAGAGGAAAAAGGCAAGAGTGAAAACACGAGGGAAAAAAAGCCAATACGAGTGACAAACATGAGTGACATATTCTTGTGAGGATTTTACATCTAACTATTGTTTTTTTTGTAGAAAGAAAATGTCTCTACAAGGAGAAAGAAATGAGGAACTCGGAACTCTTGAATTGCTCCGAGGCATGATCCAAGATATGAACAGAAGATTCACCATCCTTGAGGAAGCCGTCTTACGACCCCAGGCACCCCAACAAATTCCACCACCGCAAGATCAACCACGAAATGGAGGCCGCCAAAATCTCGAAGAGTACGAGACCGATGATCAAGGCGAATAACGATGATCAAGGCGAATAACGACTACGTCGACATGACTATCAACGTCGAGCGAATCATCGTAGGCAATCTCCATACAGAAAAAAATGAGCTAGATGATGATCGAAGGTCCGATCGAAGCTTCAGCCGGTATCAGAACCCAAACCAAGAAGAACTATCCCACGCCCAAGTAAAGATCCCTCCCTTTCATGGAAAGAATGATCCTGAAGCCTACCTCGATTGGGAGCGAAAAGTCGATATGATTTTTGATGGCCGGCGTTGTTCAGAGGTAAGCAAAGTTAAACTCGCGTCCCTTGAGTTTTATGATTATGCATTAGTTTGGTGGGATCAAATGGTCTTAAACATAAGAAAGCATCGCGAACCCGCCATCGACACATGGGAGCTTATGAAGTCCATCATGAGAAGAAGGTTTGTGTCGAACCACTACCATCGAGGTATTTATACCAAACTTCAACGACTCAACCAAGGTAATCGAAGTGTGGAAGAATACTACCAAGAGATGGAAATGTTAATGAGTCGTGCCGACGTGGAAGAAGATCGAGAGCAAACAATGGCTCGATTCCTAGTCGGGCTCAATGTCGACATCACCAACGAAGTAGAACTTCACCACTACGTAGAGCTTGAAGAGATGGTACATATGGCCAACACAATTGAGAAGCAATTAAAAAGAGGAAGTAGTCGTTCGTCCAAGACAGCCGAAAAAACATATTGGAAGACTCAAGAAAAGACTTCTTGGAAGACAACCTACACGCGACGAGAAGAAAAGGTGACGGAAAACTCCAAACTAACGGCTCCACCAATGACCACTACACCAGTTGCCCGTGCTTCTCAGGACAAAAATGGTGCTAGCACTTCAAGAAATAGCGACGTAAGGTGCTTCAAGTGTCAAGGCCGAGGACACATTGCTAGCCAATGTCCAAATAAGCGCACCATGATATTGACGGAAAATGGAGACTATGTCACGAAGAATTGGAGGAGGAGGAAAAAGACAATGAAGAAGATCCGGATTACACTCCTGATGTTCTTACACTTGTTACTCGGCGATCCTTAAGCGTGCTCGCCAAGGAGGACGAAAAGGCTCAATGGGAAAGCATATTCCAAACACGGTGCTACATAAAAGATAAGGTTTGTAGTTTAATTATTGACGGTGGTAGTTGTACCAATGTAGCAAGTACTACCTCGGTCGATAAGCTTGCTCTATTATTGATCAAGCACCCACGACCCTACAAGCTTCAATGGCTCAACGATAGTTGAGGTATAAAGGTCGCTTATCAAGTTGTCTTTCCATTTAAAATTGGAAGGTACGAAGACGAGGTGCTTTGCGACGTAGTTTCGATGGAGGCCGGACATGTTCTACTTGGTCGGCCCTGGCAATTCGATCGAAAGGTATCCCACAACGGCTTCACTAACAAGTACACTTTTCGCCATAACCACCGCGACATCACCTTGTCACCGCTATCTCCAAAACAAGTTCTCTAAGATCAAGCACAAATGTACCAACAAAAAATAAAATGTGAGGGAGAGAGAGTGCAAACACTTGAGTGCCAAACACATGAGAGTCAAACACATGAGAGTCAAATACGTGAGAAAAAAATAAGAGAGAAAAATAAAAATGAGAGTACACTACGAGAGAGAAAAAGAGAGAAAGCACAAAGAAACTTCTTTGCCAAAAAAAGTGAGGTGATAAGAGCGCATCAATCCGGACAGCCAATGTTACTTATTGTCCTCAAGGAGAAGGTATTGTTGGCTTCCAACTCTTTATTAGATTTACCACCTTGTGTTGTACCACTTTTGCAGGAGTTTGAGGACGTGATTTCGGAGGACATTCCACCTGGATTGCCGCCAATCCGCGGGATCGAACACCAAATTGATTTTATCGCTAGAGCCTCAATTCCTAACCGTCCAGCCTATCGTACCAGTCCCGACGAGACCAAGGAACTCCAACGACAAGTTGATGAACTCTTATCTAGAGGGTACATCCGAGAAAGCATGAGTCCTTGCGCCGTACCGGTTTTACTTGTTCCTAAGAAAGATGGGACATGGAGAATGTGTGTTGATTGTCGAGCCATCAACCAAATTACGGTAAAATATCGTTTTCCAATTCCTCGCTTAGATGACATGTTAGATGAATTGCATGGTTCTTGCATTTTTTCTAAAATTGATTTAAGGAGTGGATATCACCAAATTCGCATGAAAGAAGGAGATGAATGGAAAACGACATTTAAAACTAAACATGACTTATATGAATTGTTAGTTATGCCTTTTGGATTGTCGAATGCACCTAGTACGTTTATGAGGCTAATGAATCATATCTTACAATCATTCATAGGAAAGTTTGTTGTTGTTTACTTTGATGATATCCTCATTTATAGTAAAAACATGCATGATCATTTGTTACATTTGAGGACTATTTTTGAGACTCTACGTTCAGAAAAATTATATACTAACCTCAACAAGTGCACTTTTTGCACCAACGAGCTTGTCTTTCTTGGTTATGTTGTTAGTAACAAAGGAATTACCGTTGACCAAGCGAAGGTGAAAGTAATACAAGAATCGCCAACCCCAACTAACGCATGCCATGTTCGAAGTTTTCACGGGCTCGCTAGTTTCTACCGGCGATTCGTCAAAGACTTTAGCACCATTGCTGCCCCTCTCACCGAGGTAATCAAGAAGAATGTTGGTTTCAAATGGAACGAGGCTCAAGAAAAGGCATTTCAACTACTCAAAGACCGTCTCACAAAAGCACCCCTTTTAGCCTTGCCTGATTTTACAAAAACTTTTGAAATTGAGTGTGACGCCTCCGGAGTAGGCATTGGAGTTGTTCTCATGCAAGAAGGTCGTCCATTAGCATACTTTAGCGAGAAGCTAAGTGAAGCCTCATTAAATTATCCAACATATGACAAGGAGATGTACACTTTGATTCGCGCACTTGAGACGTGGCAACATTATCTTATCTCACGAGAATTTGTCATTCACACCGACCATGAGACATTGAAGTACATTAAGGGACAACACAAACTCAATCGAAGACACGCACAATGGATCGAGTTCTTGAGGCATTTCCCTATGTCATCAAATATAAGAAAGGTAAGGAGAATTTGGTAGATGATGCCCTTTCTCGAAGGTATGTACTTCTTTCTTCATTGGATGCAAGATTATTGGGATTTGAGGGTATAAAAGAGTTGTATAAAAATGATCCCGATTTTGGTATAATCTTTGAAAATTGTGAAAATGTGGCATTTGGTGATTATTATAGACATGAAGGTTTTTTATTCAAAAGAACTAAGTTGTGTATACCACATAGTTCACTTCGGGAATTACTTGTGAGAGAAGCTCATGGAGGTGGGTTGATGGGACATTTTGGAGAGGCAAAAACATTAGGGACACTTCAAGAACATTTTTTTGGCCAAAACTTATCAAAGATGTGAAGAGAATTTGTGAACGATGTGTAATTTGTAAGCAAGCTAAATCAAAAGTCCAACCGCACGGTCTTTACACACCGTTACCCATTCCATACGCACCATGGATAGATGTTTCAATGGATTTTGTCTTAGGACTTCCTCGCACCAAACATGGTCATGACTCGATATTTGTTGTTGTTGACAGGTTCTCTAAAATGGCACATTTTATACCTTGTCACAAAACTGATGATGCTTCCAATATTGCTAATGTGTTTTTCAAATAAATTGTTAGATTGCATGGAATGCCCAAGACCATCGTTTCCGACCGCGACACCAAGTTCCTTAGCTACTTTTGGAAAACTTTATGGGGTAAGCTAGACACGAAACTCCTTTTCTCTACAACTTGTCATCCTCAAACCGATGGTCAAACGGAAGTAGTCAATAGAACACTTTCCACTCTTTTGCGAGCACTCATCAAGAAACACATCAGAGAATGGGAAGATTGTCTACCTCACGTTGAGTTTGCATATAATCGTGCTATTCATTCTTCTACAAAATTTTCACCATTTGAAGTTGCTTATGGATTTAATCCTTTAACTCCTTTGGATTTAATTTCATTACCAACTTCAGAGCATTTGAATCTAGATGGAGAAAAACGCGCAAAATATGTTCGTGACTTACATGCTGAAGTTCGGGTGAATATCGAGAAGAGGACACAAGCTTACATGAAGCATGCAAACAAAGGACGACGAAAAATCACATTTGAGCAAGGAGATTTGGTGTGGGTTCATATGCGCAAAGAAAAGTTTCCAGAAGAACGACGATCCAAGTTACTCCCTCGCGGGAACGGTCCCTTTCAAGTTCTCTCTAAAATAGGAGACAATGCCTACTTTCAATGTATCTGACTTAACCCCTTTTTATGCAGATTTGGATTTGAAGGCAAATCCTTCTCAACCGGGAGGGAATGATGAGGACATCACTAGCATTGGACCACCGACGGGACTAGAAGATCAAGAATGGAACTCTATTGGACTACCAACACGTGGACAAACCAAGTACCAACTTAGAGACATAGTTCCGAGATACTTCGTCAAAGATTTGGCCTTATTAATTCACAAAATTTACGACGTCAACGGTTCCATAGCGGTCACAAGACTTTGCATCATATATGCCAAAACCAAATCGGACGTTCAACCGGCCACAAGGATTATTTTATTTCAATCAAATAATTTTATTTTTATTTTTTTCTTTTGGTGTAATTAAATGTGCACCATTAGTTCTCATTTACTTGAGGGTTTATTTTCCATTACTTATGTTTTTTTTCATTCAATTGGTTTTATGATCATTGAATTGGAAGACCTTTGGGTAGTATTTTCCTTCACTATAAATAAGTGTGTAAGCTCTAGTTTGAGATAGACTTGAATTATATAAAACATTGTGTGATTGTGTGTTTAGAGAGGATTCTCTTAGCTCTAGAACTTATCAAGAATTTGTGCTCAAAATTCTTGTGGCGTTCGTCCGAATTATCAACGGGATTTCCGTAACCCATCGTGGCTTCATTCGATCCATCCTACACTCGAAGGTTTCCAGCACGAAAACTTCGTATCTATCCTAACCTTTTCGATAGACGGTCCGCATAAGATTTTGAACTCCAACGAGTTCATATCAAGTACTGTACCGTGATTACTTAAATACTTGTTAAATAAACTGATTACTGAAATCATGCTTATATTATTACGAAACAGAAAGGCTCAAAGATAAGATTAAACACTAATATGAAATTGTTACGACAAGCAAAACACAAAACAATACACATAGCTTATTAATTTCTTCATCTGCCACCTCTCCTTGGTCTTTGTCCAATCCTCCCACACTGCTTTTTTCCATCAATTATTCTCACAAACCATTTTGGCGTCCCAGTCTCGAACACGATATACCCCATAAACAAACCGAATATGATTCCACATCCATATCCTGCAAATACCCCTACCCAGTTGATCCTACTTTCAGTATCCGAAGAGCCTTTGTTCTCGGAAGCAGCCGATTCGTGATTTGGCCCGCATGACTTTGACAACGGAAGCCCACATAACCCCAAGTTGTCCTTGTACGAATCATTGTTGAATGTATCAAACTGCTTTCCTTGAGGTATCGGCCCGTCAAGTTGGTTGTGAGAAAGGTTTAGGACTGATAAGAATGTCATTTTTGTCAATTCATTAGGAATCTTCCCGCTGAACTCATTGGAAGAGAGATCTAGCCATTCAAGATTAATCAAATCTCCCATAGATGAAGGAATGTGACCCGTCAACAAATTATGAGACAAGTTGAGACCGATTAGCGAAACAAGCTTCCCGATCATATCTGGAATGTGCCCTTCAAATTGGTTTCTTGAGAAGTCAATAATTGCAAGTGCAGTCATGATCTTCTGGTATTGCATCTCAAACCCTTTTACTGTAACCACCATTCGATAAAGATCAGATCTATCAAAACCAATTCCCATATTGGTCCCTGTGATTGGCACAAAATATTGGTCTGTGTAATATGACAAGATGTCTATATACTGGCTGCTACCATCTTCAAGCTTTTCATCCATTTTTGCAGTCAGATTTAGATTCATGATCAGTGTAATAGGTAATCCACCAGTAAACATATTGTTAGAGAGGTCTAAAATTCTTAGCATGGGAAATAAAAACTTAGCCTTGAAACTGCTAAAGGAACCAAAAAACTTATTGGACCGCAAAACAAGGATTTTCAGAGCTGGGAGGCTCTCCAACCAATAAGGGAAGGTGTCCTCAATCATATTGTTGCTCACATCCAAGATTTGCAGGCTCTGACAATGTACCAATGATCTTGGTAAATCCCCTCTAAAGTTATTGCTTCCGAGTACAAGATAATTCAATTTACTATTCTTTGTGAATGAGTTTGGAATGACTCCGTGCAAGTTGTTCACTCCAAGATTCAACACAAAGAGGTCACTCAGCCTTCCAAGACATTTTGGCATGGAGCCGGTAAAATGGTTGTATGACAAGTCAATAAGGTTGATGGAACTTAGATTACACAGCGAAGAAACCTCTCCAGATAGGCTGTTGTTAGAGGCAAAAAAAAATCTTGTGGTTGTGGGAAGAATGGGAAGAGATCCTTGAAGCAAGTTGGAACGAAGATCAATGTATTCAATATTTTTCCAATGAATTTGACTACCAACAGTTGTTAGTAAGTTTCCAGAAAAATCAATGGAAGTCAAAGTATCCTTTCCAACATTATATATCCACTCAGGAACGGGTCCTTGTACTTGGTTATTGGAAATATTTAGGAATCCCAAGTTTGTGAGTGCTTTGATGAATACAGGGAACTTATTGAAGTTGCAACTGGACAAATCTAAATATCTGAATTTGGGCAAGGAATAATTATGATTAATGTCAAGGGTGGTGAGTGAGGAGATGTTGTTATGGGATAGATCAAGCCAGGTAAGTTGTATAGATTTTATGGGTGAGGATGGGAATGGGAATGGGCCATGTAGTTTATTGTAAGACATAGTAACTTCGGTCAAGGATGGAAGATCAAACAAAAAAGAAGGTAATGGACCATCTAATTCATTATAACTCATAAGCAAGTAAGTCAAATGAGTGAGGTTGGAAAAGGAAGTTGGAATGGGACCACTCAAATAATTAAGGGAAAGATCAAGTCCAGTGAGCTCAACGAGATTACCTAATGACGGCGGAATGGGACCACTCAAATGATTACCGGAAAGATAAAGATGAGTTAGTTGGGTGAGATTACCGAATGACGGTGGAATGGGACCACTCAAAGAATTACCGGAAAGATCAAGATCAGTGAGCTCAATGAAATTACCTAATGTTGGTGGAATGAGACCACTCAAATGATTACCGGAAAGATCAAGATCAGTGAGCTCAATGAGATTACCTAATGTTGGTGGAATGGGACCGCTCAAATGGTTGTATGAAAGATCAAGAAGAGTGAGGTGAATGAGATTACCTAATGACGGTGGAATGGGACCGCTCAAATGGTTGAATGAAAGATCAAGAAGAGTGAGGTGAATGAGATTACCAAATGACGGTGGAATGGACCCACTGATATTACACACAGTCAGATCCAGATGCCTCAAAGATTTAAGATGATTTCCAACAAAATCAAGAAGGCCGATTGATGATGATAGTGAGAAGGTGGTAGTGTAACTCATATCCAAAAACCAGAGATCACTACAAGTGGGAGTGGTGGAGTTTAAGTATGGAAGGGTAGTCACTGGGTTGAAGTTATTATTTGATAAATCAAGATCCTCTAGGTTTGGGAACAAAAGAAAACTAACCGGGAATTCACCTTGCAATCCACAATTTGATAGATGGATAGAAGTGAGAGAAGAAGAGAGATTGATCAAGGACGAAGCATGTATTGATGACATGTCCGCCCTATCAAGATGGAGAACCCTCAAGTGGGTTAGGTTCCCAGCTATACTCCCCAAAACTCTAAGTACTCTCACCTTGTACTAAGTACTCTCACCTTGTTTGCAAGCTGGATCGTGAATGTGTAACACTTAATCTCGGGTTCCATGTTGAATTTATGGACTTTTCTTATTAAAGTGCACGCCCATTGATCGATTATCCAACCTTGGAATTTGAGCCTTCTATCATTAATACATGATGCTGGTATTAGGTTCTCGTTGCTGATTAAGGCAACAATATACATGTAAGGCTCCAAACAATTTTCGGCTACTCTTGCAAGATTTTCAGTCATGCCTTCATCGTACAAGCTCTCGATGCCCTCCAAAAACTGTTCGTAACCATTGTTGTATGAATCAAGGAAGAACAAGTATTTGACGCAACATAAAGTTTCATCACTTGTTAACAAAGTATCTCTTCCTCGAATATTCTGCTCATGTTGACTCAATTGTGCTTCTACAATTCCAGATTGTGCATCTGCATCTAGTTCAACATAATCATCATAAATCGGGGGTGATAGCCAATCTATGAACTCCTCTTGTTTAAAATTGCTATTGAATTGTGGAATTTCCACCTTGAAACCCTGTTCCCACCGTTGGTTAGGGCGTTCGGGTGAACGATTCCGGTAACCGGCGAAAAGACGCAATTCATCCATTCGTCGTGTCAATAATTCAACCTGCCGCCTCAAATCGTCGTTCTCACGTCGAAATTCAGCGTTTTCACGTCGTAACTCAGCTTGATCATCATCATCACCTTGGGGAGCGGCTCGCTGTTGTCTACAGGACGGCATACCTCAGGATCAACCCGAATCTGATACCAACTGATGCAGCGTACGTGGCTAGGAGGAATTCTTTATCAAAATTCGTTGATTCTTGAGAATACCGAAAGTGATAGAATTGAGGGAAACCTCAATTTTTTTATTAACTTCAAAACTAAATTAACAATAAACTTATAAGAGTGCTTAAATAGGCAAAACCTAGCCAAGCCCTAATTGTAGGAAAGGAAATCTAAAATTATTGGAAACTGAAACAAATTATTAAAATTGTAAAAACTGTCTAAAACTTAATAATCTGCGATTTTGACCCCCAAGATGATCTCGGATGGCCGAAATGTACCATACTTCATGGCATGGCCATGAGTTGTGCTCAGAACGCCGTTTCCACCCAGAAAACACTAGTCGTTTGTCAAAATCCGACACTTTCGCGATAACTCTAGGTGTTCTACATTCTACATCAGAACGTCGTTTCCGTCCAGCAAACACTAGTCGTTTGTCAAAATCCGACACTTTCGCAATAACTCAAGAAGTTCTACATTCTACATACCGGCTTCTTCGACCGCACTTCATCAAAAACAAACAAAATCCATTTTGAATTTTGAAAGGTTGGAAGAAATTGAGAATGAAAGATCCCTACAACCAACTTCACTGAAACAAACAAGCCCCATTTGAGATTTCTGGAAAAAGTGAAGAACTTGAGAACAACAAACACTAATTTCACAAAATCAAACAACCTCTTTAAAATTTCTGCAAAAAAGTGATGAACATGACAACAACAAACACCAATTTCACTAAAACAAACAAAACTATATGAGATTTCTGGAAAAAAAAAAGTGAAGAACTTGACAGCAACCACCACTAATTTCACAAAAATAAAACAAACAAAATCAGCGACCATGGCACATGTATGAAAATTTAAGGGGTAATTCCATGTCAGTACCCTAACTTTCCCTCATTTCGAAATCAGTACCCTAAGTTTAAAACTTTTTTTGCTGGTACCCGAAATTTATTTACGTTGCAGTTAAGGTAACGGCTGTTAAATATAACAGAATTTGTGTGCAAAATGTCTAAAATGCCCTCAATAGTTTTGGTCTATTAAACTGGTCTGATTAGTTCAATTGATATGATTATGAAATTACTATTTTACCCCTAATTGAATACCAATTTAACTAATAAATTGAGGGCAAATCTGACTTTTCACTTACACAAATAATAAATATAATTCTTTAATATTTAAATATATATAATATTATTATTAATAATCATTAATTAACCCTAATTAACTCCCTAATTAAACCCTCCCATCCCCTCCCCACCACTCCCGTCTCCGCCACCACTCCCGCTCCGGCCGCCACTCCCGTCTCCGGCCGTCTGCTCCGACCGCCTCCTCCCACCGCCTGCTCCGATCGCCTCCTCCGTGGCCGTCGAATCGGAGGCCTCGCGACGGATTCGACGGAGGGCCGTAGCCATCACGAATCGGTGAACCTTCGCGAGGAGGTGATGGAGGGCCGTAACCGTCGCGAGGAGGCCGTCGCGAATCGGCTTCTGGAACCTTCACCAATCGGTGAAGAGCTCAAAGCTAAGCTCGCCGGAGTGAGATCGGAGAGGATTTGGTGGTTTCGCCGTCGGCGAGGAGGGCCGTAGCCGTCGCGAGAAGGCCGTCAGTCCTGTCAACCCTCCATCACCTCCGATTCGCGACGGCTACGGCCCTCCTCGCCGACGGTCCTGTCGCGAGGCCTCCGATTCGACGGCCACGAAGAAGGCGGTCGGAGGAGGCGGTCGGAGCAGGCGGTGGGAGGAGACGTTTGGAGCAGACGGTCGGAGACGGGAGTGGCGGCCGGAGCGGGAGTGGTGGCGGAGACAGGAGTGGTGGGGAGGGGAGAGTTTAATTAGGGAGTTAATTAGGGTTAATTAGAATTAATTAAAGATTAATAATAATAATATATAATTAATAATAATATTATATATATTTAAATATTAAAGAATTATATTTATTATTTGTGTAAGTGAAAAGTCAGATTTGCCCTCAATTTATTAGTTAAATTGGTATTCAATTAGGGGTAAAATAGTAATTTCATAATCATATCAATTGAACCAATCAGACTAGTTTAACAGACCAAAACTATTGAGGGCATTTTAGACATTTTGCACACAAATTCTGTTATATTTAACAGCCGTTACCTTAACTGCAACGTAAATAAACTTTGGGTACTGGCAAAAAAAGTTTTAAACTTAGGGTATTGATTTCGAAATGAGGCAAAGTTAGGGTACTGACATGGAATTACCCCAAAATTTAAATAGTATTTAAAGGTATTTTGGTCATTTTATATTAAATTTAACAGAGTTAAGGTGGATGAAAATGTGTCATGTGAACCTGAATTATCCTTATATTTAAATATAACAATATTTATTTAATTGTCCTTGATTATAAATTAGTTACGTAATAAAACTTATTGTTACACTTTCATCAACTTCGTCAATATATTTGAACAACACGAAACTTGGTTTACGTAATATAAGAATTGTAGAACAAAACTTTTGATACTTTTGCAGTATTCCAATCCGATCCGAAAATTTCTATATTATTCAGGTTTTGAGGAATTAATTTGAACTCCAACCAGAACTTCAAATTGGAATCCACGTATTTTTTTTAAAATAATAAGTTGAGCACTTAACTAATTAATTGATCCTTTATATATTTATTTATATAATTGTTAATTTATTTCTCAACCTTTGAATTATGAACAGCACCTAATCGAATATATGAATAATAATCAAAATTATTGATTAAAATATAAACAATCAAATTTATGAAACTACGACAAAAATATAATGTTTTATTTATTTGAGTAGATTAAATAATTTAAATTAATAGTTGTTATGAATAAAATATGTTAAAATAAATAGATGCATTATAATTTATTTAACAATCTAAACATAACATATTTAAAGTTTTAATTTAATTATTTTAACACTCTTTAGACATTATAATTCTAAAAATAGATAAAATAAATATCTTATTATTGTTAATTAGTATTGATGCAGTACATAATTTACTTTTAGAGATTTAAGTTGGAGTTGAATAAAAATGGACATTATTTTTTTATTAATTTTAAATAAATTTTGAAGATTTTGGATTGGTATTGGTTCTATATGATGAACCCTTCGGGTGAACTGTGCTTGGTATCTTACTAAATGTCCCGTGAAAATTAAGTTGGAATTTAATGCAAAAAATAAATGCGCCTGTGTTTCTTGTGATCGGTACTTGCTTATTTCACGTCTATATAAAACTGATTCAATTAAACTTAACACACAGATAATATTAAAAATGATTTAAAACTTTAAAAGTGAGTAATTGTTGTTGAGAAAATTATAAAACTCTTGAAACTTTAAACACCTTGTTTATTGCTTCTTTGCTCAAAGGAGCGGTTTTAAGAACAATCACCAAGATTTTTAAATTCTTTGGCTATTATTATTCTTTGAGCAAATGAATGATTTTGAGAACAATCACTAAATCATTTGATCTTTGTACCCTTGAACTTCAAACTTGAACTATGGATCTTGAACTTTTGAACCACAATGAACCTAATCTCGAATCTTGAACATTGAACTTGTACTTTGTATCGGTTTGAAATAACAAAATTCAGGTCGTTTTATTGTTAAAAAAACTATCCAATATGTACGTGAGCGAATGGGCTCCTTTAACAAGTTTCTAACCTTTTTCAAGTTATGCATAGCAAATCTTGGCGAGAGAATGAACAAGTTGATCACAACATTGAGTGCTAATGGCAAAGATTGACCACAAATAGTTCAAAAATGCGAACTTCTACAGAACTTTACTAAACTACAAGTCATGTTACAGTTGCTATTGCAAGAAATGGGGATAAGAACTTTGTATTACATACACAACAAATAGGGCATTATGTATCATACAAATGCAAGTTATCTTTTTTTCTACATTATATGCAAGTTATGTTCAATACTCAACATGTCCATTCATATTCCACACCACCATTTATCATCTGAACTCGTCGGTCTAACCCTTCGTTTCGCGAGTGGATTATAGCCTCGTGTTACCGTTCAATCGAGCAATTTCTGTTTTTACCTCTTCTTGCATCGCTCTGCTTTAACTTCGTCTACTCCTGATAAGGAGGTGACCAAAACCGTTAAGCATGAACTCTACATGGACTATATAAACATATGATATTGCAGAAAACTGCTGTTTTGTGTACCTCGGGAGGATTCAATGATGGCAGACTACATGGGTCATCAGTAGGCAGCTCGGCTATTCTTGCTTCTGATTTTTCATTTGAATAGCTATTGGAGAGAACAAAACGTAAATGATATTTCAGAAATACAAGCCAAACACTGAAAATGACGTGATAGGAAAAGAATAGATTTTTTAACATAAAACAATTCTGAGAAAAATGTATTGGTGGCAGATACATAAAGATGGAACCATCAACCAAGTAGCTTTCAGTCACTAATAGGATCCAACTTTCAGGTGGCTCAGTATTATACACCTAAGAATAAGGAAAAATGATTTTTCTTCAAATAACGTGGACGCGTCTTCCTCAATCAATTAAAATCTTAAAACTCGTCGTCCATTTACAATAACAAGTCATGCAGTCTAATGCAGATTCTAAAGGAGAACGTGACGAGTATATATTTATCAGTATTTTTTTAGGAAAAGCTTGCAAGTGTGACACATAAATCAAATAAAAGTGAACAAGGCAAACAAGAAATTAAACTTGGAACATTAAAATTAGATACTCACGTTGAAAGTATTGTAACCCAGATGAGTTCCACACAGTCAACCCAAAGAAGTCTTTGCTCTACTGGGACAAGACCGTATGTAACAAGATGAGCAAACGGCCAAAGCTTCCACCCCGCCTGCAAAAGAAACCGAACCAATTTACTTTTAGATGAAAGAGGATTGTGTATACATTCATGAAATGGATTCAAACTCAATATTATGTTTCAACGTTGAACTCACAATTAACTTCAAAACGCAAAAGTGGAAGAAAATCATTGAAATACAGTGTAGATTCTGGAATTGATAGACACCTAAACACTCAATATACAACTTTAAACGACTGTAAAAGAAGGTTTCATTACCGTCAACAGTGGCAAGAATGTTGCCTTCAATTCTTTGAAAATGGTGATGGGGGATTCAAAACGCAAACAACCCAAAACTATGTAATAAATGCTGTTCCAAATCGCTGCCCAAACAGTTTGATCAAAAACCACTTTGACGGGAACCACCCACCAGTCCTGGAAAGGAAAGAGCACCTAAACAGCAGAGAAGAAACTTGTTTCAGTACCAACAAAAAAATATGATGCCTGACTAAAGCAAGGCATGCGCAAAAGTTAAACAGATGATCACCTCACAAAACTGGTAATAGTAATGAGAAAGGGAACCATGTAGAGTAAAGCCAACAAGGCCTGATCTGAACATTCGTGTACGATCAAAATCAAACAGAGGTTTTCCTTCACAGCACTGCAAAATAGTAAAAAGATATCAGCAATGAAACCAAGAATTTACAGCCCAAAACTAGCTGATCAACATGTAAAGCTGAGTGCATGAACAAGGCCAAACCTGTGCGATCCAATCCCCAAGAGAGTAGACCACTCCGCTTATCACCATTTTCGCTAAAACTGGGTTTCTTTTGAGAGCTTCCTCATAAGCAGCCCAGTTATGAAGAGGTGCATATTTTACAATCTCATAAATGGTCCAACCCTAAGAGAGAACCAATAAGTCAGTCCTGAAAGATCAAATAGAATATCAACTATAATCACTTGCTAACTCTTACTTAAGCATGAAATATAAAGAATAAATTCTAAATACACAAAACACAGTGACTTGATTGACCATGCGCATAACCAGTCAGGCATAATCAAACTTCCATAGAAGAAGTTATGCACCGAATAAGAGAAATTTGCAAGCTTTCCTTTTAAACATCCACATGCAAAGCATCCAACATGCATAATTTATAAGGTCAGGTTTCAACAGACATCAATAGTACTTCATTTCCCATGACCAAATTATCGAACTGCCTCTCGCACTAGCACACAATCATTGCAACCCACAAACCGCATCGAATTCTATCTTGCAACAAGTGTTTGAGATCTCATCTCTTCTAATCAATGTTCTAAAAATCCCCGAATTGTTCGATTAATCATCTATTAATCCCTAATCCAATTATTTTCCGACCAATCCCTGATCAATCCCCATAAGACACTATCCGCCCGACTAGCACCTAGCCTTTTAGAACACTGCTGCTAATCCTAACATATCACTCTAAGCTGTAATGTCTACATAGACTCCATTTCTGAATTTGCAGCCTCACTTGAAGATGCATAAACCAATCAAATAAATCTAAGATACCCAGAACAAGAAATTCAACAACAACCACATCTTTGCATACAATTACCAACTTCACCCTAACCCAATAACCAAACTCAACAAAATCACAAAGACCCATTTGAAAAAGAAACAACATTAGAAGCCAAAAAACCATTATCTTACATGCCAGTAGTCCTGATCAATGGTGAGCAACTTGGTAATAGCAAAAGACCCAGCAGCAAGCACCAGCGTAGCATTGATGGTCCGATCAATAACCTTCTCCATCTTCTCATTCTCGCTCTCCCCGGAGCACGACGCCGCCGAGAAGCCCTCAAACGACAGCTGACCTTCGCTCATCGCAAACCCACCCACCAAATCACCCTCCTGCTGGTCCGTGGAGTCACTGCTCTGCACCGGCAACACGTCCAGCTCCTCGGCCACGGATCTGACGGCGACGACCCTATTGTCTCTGCGCTTGATTCTCATTGAAATCGAGGTCTGTGGAGGCTTGGGGACATGGGAATTGAAATTGGGCGAGGTTGTGATCGATTTTGGGGGCGAAGTCGAGGTGGGTTTGGGCTTGGGGAGGGAGAGGAAGGTCTGGGGAGAGATTGTGTGCAGAGAAGACATGGCTGGGTCGGGAGGGACCGAGTCGGCTCAGTCGAGTGAGTGTAAGAGACCGAGTTGGGCTCTGTATCAACCAATGAACCGAAAGCTTCGTTTCTCCGAATTGGGTCTCTGTAGATATTGGTATTTATATGTGGACGATGACTGGGCGGTCTGGGTGGCAGATCTGGTGTGTCGCGGAACATGTTTAATACTGGATAAGCGGTTATTGTCCGTTGATTTTGAATCTAATTGTAGTCGTGATGTTTGGGAACACGGTATTGTGGTGGACCGTGACGTGGGAGATATATTTCGTGTGGTGTGCGTGGATTTGGAACTAGGATGATGTGATAAAATGTTGTCCACAAAAATGAGAAATTATCCTCCAAACGTCACAAAATAAAACAGAATTTATATTTTGAAAGAAAACAATGATGACCCACAAGTAATTATAAATATACCACAACATATGTTATATTAGAAAACAATTTAATAAAAAGTTACAAATTGATTTATAAAAACGCTAATCAAATGATCAATTTAAAAAGGAAAAACGACAAAAATATAATATGTTTTATGACATTTTTGCGAGAGATTGATGTTTATCAAAACTGTGTTGAAGTTTGTAAATTTAAGTAAAATGTGAGTTTTTTTTTTAAATTGACAAAATTGTCCTTAGAATTAAAAATTAAGGTTTCAAAAAGGGGTAATTCTATTTATTAGGTCACCACAAAAGTTTGTAGTCTCACTTAGGTCACCATAATTCTAATTTAATTTCTGAGGTCATCACAATAAACTTTTGTCTCACTGTTGATCTATTTTATTTTGAAAAGACCAAAGTGCCCCTCATTTGTTTTCAAATTTTCAAAATATGTCATTTCTCTTCAAAAATGTCATTTCCCTCCACTCTTCCCCCGACCACCACCTACGACATCGATCCCTTCGCCCACGTCCTCCACCTAGTTGCCTCTCTTTTCTCGCTTGGGCGTGATGGGCATGTCCGTCTGTGGTCGAGGCAATTTCCAGAAACTCGACCCACATCACTGGCGAGAAGAAGGAGGAAGATGGAGGGGAAAGTGTCATTGGGTAGTTGTTTCCGACTCGATCCGAAGACGGAGCGGTCGTCGTCGCCGGACAAGAAATCGTCTTCTAAGGTGCCGACGCGGGTGAGGTGGAGAAAGGGGCGGTGGCGCCACCGGAGGGAGGCGGTGGAGAGGTGGTCGGCGCCAGCGAGGTCGAGGCAGGAGAGGAGGTGTTGGAGGGAGGGTCGTAGTCGATGAAGGAGGTGAGGGAGGGGTCGTGAGGAAGAAAAGGATGTGAGGGGCATTTTGATCTTTTTAAAATAAAAATAGAAAAACAGTGAGACAAAAGTTCATTGTAGTGATCTCAGAAATTAAATTAGAATTATGGTGATCTAAATGAGACTACAAACTTTTGTCGTGACCTCAAAAATTAAATTAGAATTATGGTTACCTAAGTGAGACTACAAACTTTTGTGGTGACCTAAGTGGAATTACCCGTTTTAAAAATAAATTTTAACTTAAAAATAATTTAACTAAATAGTTTAATCAAATTTTAGTTAAAAATAAAAATAAAAACTTTAACAAATACACCTTTTGCACAAAAATGCAACGTTACCATTACGTTATAGAGCACATTTTCCTGGTATAAATTATATTAATGTATTATAAACTGTGATACCATATTCAAGTTAAACTTTTGTCATCAACTTTTAAAACCTTCCAAAAGACAAGAAATGTACAAAATTATAGTCATTTTGGAAAAGTAAAACAAACAATTGTACCAATGCCATGCATGTAAAGATGAACCACTCATCTCTTATTGGATTGTGTTGGTAATTTGGTGAAAGTTAACAAATGAGCTTCTTTGTCAAGAAATGACTCATTGGGTTGAACCCACAAGAGGACAACCCAATCCAATAAGCTCAAAGGGTTTCAACACAATATAGATCACAATCCAAATCCACACACTCCACACATTTGTGGGTCTAAACTTCCTCTTCACCTCCCTCTGCATGAAAGCTACAATTTTCATTTCTATCACTTCTGCACCACATAGCTTGGATTCTTAATTCTATACACCATTAGAATTTTTAAAGGCCACAGATCAAAACACAGATACTTTTTTTTGTTTTCTACTCCGAAAATGAGCGAAAACTCGGCGCTTCTTCGCGTCTTGTGGTCAGGAAAATATGTATTCCTACTAGATTTCCAGCTGCAAACAATATTCCAAGGTGGAAATAATTAGAATCCAAATTTAAGTAATTTGAGGAATCTAAGAATGAGTCAGAAGAAAAGGTAAGGCTTCAAAGGTTTTTGAGAGTTGATTTCTAATGCTTGTCCAATGAAAAATGAAAGAAGATAAGTTCAGTAATTCAATGGAAACTGAACAAGAAAGTCGGCAACAGAATCAGCACCACAGAAATTAAGAATTGACCCATCGTTTGCATTGCAAGTATAAAGTGTCTTTCAATAAGAGAATTATAGCAAGCTCGCCTAAAAAAATAGTACATGATTGGCTTTGCTCATTACATGAGATATTCAGATGAAAAGGATATGAGACAAATGATTAAATAATAAGCAATATTAAAGAAATAAGGAGAAATGGTAAAAATGTGCTCTAAATTATAATATTGTTGCAAGAGATTGTATGTACTTTGTTAATGACAAAAATTTGATGTAAACTTTGCATTTTTGTACATTTTAGTTTTTGATCATTGCATGAGCCATTAAAATAAAAAAGGATATGAGACAGATGATTAGGCAATAAGCAGCAGAGTAAATAAAAAGAACGAAAAGGGTATGATGATTCGTACTCTTCATAGGCATTATTGTGTGCCATAGCGACTGTTTCATCAGCAGATAGTGCAAGCGCTGGTCTATCCTTCCATGCAGTTAGTTAGAGAGAAATATATATAAATCCGAACAAGTAATCATAAGAAGGTTTTTAATGGATGAAGCTAGATTTTGTTCGTCCTACCAATAAATTAGTCGTTAATGACTGAAGCATAGAGTAATGCCCCAAACCTTCTCTTGAGGCATTTTCTTAGAAATGAAGTGTTCAACCAGTTTTGATCACCTCCTTGTTGACAATGTTTTCTCAGCTCATCAAAAACTTTAACCACGAAGAACTTGTGCACATGATGCCTAGTTTGCTTCTTCGGAGCCTTCCACCATCCACTGATGATCTGTGTGTCAAGTCACTTCATACTTGAACTAAGTCGACACATTGTCATTGTTTACATTAAACACTTTTTTCTTTTTATTTTTCTCTCAGCTAATGAAAATATTATTGATGGCACTAGAAAAAGTTTTAAGAAAGGAACAAGAACTAACAAAGTACATCAATTAGATCAAAAGAAAAGTTGCCGCAACAACAAAATTACATCATAAACTAATAAAAAACAAAAGGAGCGATAACTAAATGAAAAGAAGGCAATAAACAACAACACAATAAGCCGATGGGGGAGTAATCAATGCTCTGAGGCGAGATTGGCCCTAGTCATGGCCTCCCTAGATTCAAAAGACTGGATCATTTCCTCATCGGTAACATCGCATGTAAATCCCATTTTTTGCAAAAAGCTCAAGCTTTAACAACACAACCATGAGGATTTGACATGCCATGAGATTTGAGATGCGAAATGTGAGGTACCGACGTGTCGAAATTAGGTGGAGACTCAATAGTGGGAGAATCATCTACGAGCCCCTGAGGAGATCTTGACCGACAAGAGGGCTTGAACTGCTTCTTGCGGAGCTGACATTGACGATAAACCAAAGGAACAGGGGTCCTCCATTGTCGATGTCTCTTAACTTTGGCCTTCGATTTGTCAAAAAGCTTCCGTAAAGAAATATATAACTCATCAGAGATAAACATCAACAGAAGGCCCAAAAGCCCCCAAGGACCCATCCTCATAAGTAGCATTGGATCCCATAACCGACCCACCATGTTGAGGCCCATCACCAACAAAAAAGGAAGAACAAACGGTTCTGAAGATATTATGCGCGTGGGAGACCGGAACCTCGAGAACACCCCGGCAAAACCATCGCTCGAGGCAACGAACGCGCGATCAAGACACGCACCATCTAAAGCAACCTCGCCAAAACCTATGTCAGCGGGAGTCGAGGCGACGACCACAGATTTGACCGGCGCGCTTCCGTGAGCCGGCGACGGGGAAGCTGTTGGAAAAATCACCGGAGAGACCGGGATGAATTCACCATTTTCCAAACAAACTCCAGAACCCGGCGAATCGAAAGGATTCCCAAAACCATAATTGGGTTGCTCGGCTTCCGAGCAAGTTGAACCAGAGGCACATCCAAGCGATCTTGTTCAATTTATAAGATTAGAATCAAATTGAATCAAACTTATAAATATGGGTACGTGGTTCATTTAAGATTATCAATATGTATTAATTAGGTATATCAAGTTCATAAAAAATTTGGGTCTAAATATAGTGGTTCAAAAAAAATTAAGTCACGAGCGGTCCAAAATATGATAATTTCATAAGATTTGGTTCAAATAAAATCAAACCAAAAACTGATAAGTCAAATAACCTGTCAAAACAACTTAAAATATGAGAATTTCATGAAATTGGACTTATAAAAAGTGATCCGAACTGAAAACTGGTCGGTTCAAAACCAAACCGAAAAAAAATCTAAAAAATAATTGCAATTAGGTATATTGGTTAAAACCACTTTAGCACTTACATATACCTAAACTTTTTTTTAGCTTGTCAATTCACCCAAATTTTTTTTTTGTTTTTTCCACATTATTACATCTAAATTTCACCTTAATTTGTAATCGTTTGGTGTATTTAGGTGAAGAAAAAATATAAATAACCTATTAAGCTAAAATTAATATTAGTTGTACCTAGGTGCCAAAAGGGTTTCGACACGCATACTTAAATGTAAGGCTGGGCACGGTTTTGGAACCGGACCGAACATGTCAGAACCAGACCAAACTGAACCAACCGGTTCTCCATTTTAGAGACTCAAATCCAGACCCAATAAGTGGTTATCGGTCCGGTTCTGGACGCGGTTCTATGGTCCGGTTCTCAATTCTACCCAATTGAATGATTAATTGTGAGATTGAGGGTCCGGTTCTCTAGTCTAGTTTTATAGTTTGCCCAATTAGACCCAATTAATGTGATATTAAGACATTGTTTAATTTATGGTAGAAATTATACATGATTAAACTCTTTTGTAGGCAAAAACTTAAAATCGATATGCAAAAAATACTAATTAAAACCCTCCACAACCAGTTCGGTTCTGAATCGGTTAATTAGCGGTTCTACCCTCTCAGAATCGGAACCGAACCAAACAAAATTGATTTGGTTCTCATTTTTCAAACCCAAATCCGATCAAATACACATGGTTCTCGATTCTTCGATTCAAATTCAGTTTGAATCCCGGTTCGGTTTCAATTTTGGGTGAAACGTGTCCACACGTACTTAAATGCAATTACGCCTTCTATCAATTTTATTTTGACTTTTATTTTCTTATAACTGATAAAATGTCTAAATTGCCCCCATTGATCTAAGAAATAGATGATTGTAGATAGGGGTACAACCGGAAACAGACGTGTTAGAATCAACGGTCAAAAAGAAAGGCCAGGAACAAGGATTCCGATACACCGCGCCGCACCGGATCATCTGAATATGAATCGGAACCTGCAAACGAAAACGACAGTCTCCATCTCCGTCACTGCCATGATCAAGCACAGACTTCACAGTTAACAAACCTCTCTCTCTCTCTCTCTCTCACGCTCACGCACACATATACGTGTATATGTGTACGTATATACGCACCGATCTGCTTGAGGCCTCTCCAGATTGAAAATGGCTAATCACCTCGCTCAATTCCAGACGATCAAGGACTCCTGCGATCAGCTCGTCATTTCCGGTACCACATTGCCTCCTTGCTGCTCTCTCCATTTCAATTTCGTGAAATTTAGGTTTAGGTTTCGATTCCGAGTTAGGTTTTGCGATGTACGGTGCGGATCGGGATTCGCAAGTTTCTGAGGTTTTCGCGTATCGCGTCTGTGTGAGAAATGCAAGTGTTGGTGGGATTGGTGAATGTGTATGCATTGTTTCTTCAGCTCCGTGCTTGGGATTTTCGTATGGGATTGGCTAATTTTGCTGTTTGGAGGTGTTCTGGTTTTGGTAGTTTTTTTTGAAACTGATTTTGGTAGTTAAAGTGAAGTTATGTGTACTTTGTAAATTCAATGGTTTATGCACATTTTTATAATTGTGAGTGTTCTGTTGAAAAGATTTTGGTTGTCCTGTGGAGTGTGACCAAATTCATGTGGAAAAATAGAGGCACTGCAGAGTTTTTAGGTGATAACTGGAGCTGATGTAGGGTAATGCCTTTTTTAAATGATTGCAATGGTGCTGTTTGAACTTTTTTGTCCCAAACATGGCCACTACATTGGAAGAAATAACTTTTATCTGGTTGTTTTTGATGAAAAATATGGACTGTGTTCCAGAAGATAAACAAGCATGAATGTTGATTATCAACTTTTTATATGGGTTTCTACTTAGTAGTAGAGTTAAGCAAGAGCGAAACTTATTTCTGTACATGAATGTTGATTATTCAAGCTGCATTTAGCTTCAACCCCTGGAGTCAGGATATGTGGGTTGTTTATGTTGTTAGCTTTTTGGTGGTGTCAAACTGAAGTAATTGCTTCCAGTTGTCTGATGGAAACTTATGCTTTAAGTCCCTCCGTGATAAGGTATTTGATTTGATTTTATTCTGATCTGTGTAATGAACAATGTTGGTGTCCAGTTGAAGACGTGAGTGACCTGTGGCCCACTGTGAAGAATTGGTTCGAAGAGCGGTTACCTTTTAAAAGAGCTTCTTTGAATAACAAGACTCGTAACCCCATATATGTGGAGAATCTGCCTGCTGAATTTATATTAACAACAGATTCAAGACTGCGCAGTCGACTTCCACAGGAGCAATCATTATTTTGGTTTAGAGAGCCATATGCAACTGTGGTCCTTGTTACTTGTGAGGTACACTTCTAATCACACTTCCCTTGTACATATACTCTACTAGCTGTTACAATACTTCTTAAGAAGCTTAAATAGCGATAGATATATTTTACACTTAGTGCTAAGTGCTAAGTGTGCCTTCCGTTTCAACTAGTAACTGCCAGCCAAATATTATACTCAAACATTTCCAAAATAAGTCTCCACTTTCTCTAAAACGTTTGTCCGAAATGTGTGTCCTCTTTCCTTTTAGGTAAGTTAGTTATTGATGCAGTGACACTAATATCTCTAAGATAAGTTAACTCCCTGTAGTTTGTTAAAGCATATGGGGTATATGATGGAAAGTCATCCCTAAATAACATATTAGTTGTTACAGAAACGAAAAGTGGATATTTATTTTGGAACGGAGGGGTACAATATAAACACAAGTCTAAAATATATTTTTGAGGTATAGAACTTCAACAAGAGTACGTCCATGTTTTAAGGAAATGTCTCTAGATGCATTTTGACCTATACCAAAATACTGTCTAGATTAAAATATGTGTGTGAATGTTGTTATTGGTGAGTGGTATAAGTGTTATATGTAATGGAATCTTGTATATGATAGTGTCGTATGTAAAACCTTATATTATCTTTTTTTTGTTTGTTTCAGTGTATTTGTTATCTAGCCCTCACTTGACTAGGATGCTGCCTTGGGTCTGCACACCTTTAGTCAATGCATGTTTTGAATAGTTGCACTTTTTTTAGACTAGCAAGTTTTAATAGTTGCACTTGCAGAGCCAAATTATACAATATATGTTTTGAACTACATAGGAAAAGAGAATAGAAGAAATAACTTCTGAACATATAACTTTCTTAACTCCGTCAGGAACTTTCATTTCATTATTAGCGTTTCATTATTTCTCTTCTGCTAATTAATTTTGAATTGCATTTATCATGACCTTTTAATTGTTGGTTTATTTTCTAGGATCTTGATGAGTTCAAAACCATCCTCAAACCACGACTAAAACTAATTGTCCAAAATGATGAGCGGGAGTGGTTTATTGTATTTGTGTCTAGAGCTCAGCCAAGCAACGATCAGGCGACCAAGATGGCAAAGAAAGTATATTCCAAAGTTGAAGTTGAGTTCAGCTCCAAGAAGAGAGAAAGGTAAGATTGAATAATTGAGGGTTCTGTTTGAGGGTTCAGCCGCATTTTTCACATTTTAGGGTTCTGTTTCATTTGTTTTTTTCTACTACATTTAATCTTCAAGTTTATGCTTTAATTAAAGCCATTTCCCTCATTTCATGTTCTGAAATATGCTTCGCTCAGGTGCTGCAAATTAGATCTATATGGCCCTGAACCAAATTTTTGGGAGGATTTGGAGTCCAAGATTATGGAGTCCATCAGAAATACTCTGGACAAGCGAGTACAATTTTATGAGGACGAGATCCGGAAGCTGAGTGAGCAGCGCTTCATGCCTGTTTGGAATTTCTGTAACTTTTTTATTTTGAAGGTTGTTCCAGTGTCCAAAATTTTCTCAAAGTTTGTCAACCAAGAACATGATGATGAGTCCTTTGGCTGTAAGGATACAAAGACTGATTCTTACTATTGACTTTTGTTAAGACCTTTTCATTTCTCATCCAAACATTAATTGAACTTAAGAGCATACTTATGAAAAAGCATTTAAAAAATAAATTCCTACTTAACACAGATGTAGAACCCATGTTTCAGAAACTTTTGTTTCCTTACAGCCATATACCCCACTTTATGTCTTATTTACTCTTAAAAAATATTTGATAGTTTCTTACGCCCTTATTATCTTTGTAATTGCTCAGGAAAGCCTAGCTTTTATGTTTGAGATGGCTCATCTTCATGAAGACGCACTGCGTGAATATGATGAGTTAGAACTCTGCTATTTGGAAACTGGTGCTTGTTCTTACCTTGTTTATCACTTTTATACGTCAAGGTTTTTGTTCTGATTTCAACTTGTTTTTTCAAATAAGTATGGAAACATTTATGGTCATTGTAAATGCAGTTACTTCCCTTTTAGCATTGATGATTCCTTTACATTATCCAGCATAAACTCCACATATATAATCAATACATTATTGTTTTGGTGTCCACACACACACACACACACACATATGCTGGATAATGTGGCATATTTTGGTTGATTAAGAAAGGTGATAACTAAGTGTAAGACCAAGTTATTTTTATTGGATTCTCAAGACGGACTACCATTATTTTCCATGTATTTCTAAGGAACATAGGGTTATTACTTGACTCATATCACATAATGGTTTGATTAATTATTGCTTCCATTTCATAAAAGCTACCAGATAAGAAATAATAGATCATTAATCTTTGTTTGTGCAATTCAGTCAATGTTACAGGAAAACAGAGGGATTTTGGAGGAAGTGACCATGGTGATGGTCAGGCAGCAATCCTAAATCCTGATAACAAACCATTGACACAGATTGCCCAAGATGACTCATTTAGGGAATTTGAGTTTAGACAGTATCTCCTTGCCTGCCAGTCAAAGGTATGCCAAATTTAGAATCATTGACAGAAATATATGAATATTATGTTGATGTTTTTCTCAAGAAGATCTATTTTGGATTAAAACCATGCATGGATTACTCAAGTTGGCTGTTTAATTAGCTCAAATTCTTTAATTTAAGTGGACATGTAACTCAGTTTACCTATTTCGATAAACTATCTATAGCCCCTTTTATTCAATTCTTCTTTCGTCAGAATACCTTCCAGTAAATTACAGTGGCTCTTTGTGTTGACATGTTATGTTGAAAGTTGGGTATATGCTGTACAGGTCAATATGAATAGGACAATTTTAACAATCATGAAAAACTATTGAACGTAAATATGACCTATTTATAAATGATATTGATATCATATCTACCATAATTTAACTGGAATGGTGGAGATAGTCTAAAGAATGGTGTATGTCTAGCATTAAGTTAATATTGTTATTTTTGTCTCATGTGAATTATATATGAATATATAATATTTATTTAATACAAAACAAGTTTTGCCGATACCGCCCTGAGTTCTCAGAAACTCCTTATTTTTCACCTTGCTGAGTTCTCCCTGTTGAATTCCAAAATATATTGGTATTATTATGAATAACTTGTTCTGAATTACAATAGCTAAATCCTTTATATAAGGAACAATAGGAAATAAACTAAAACTAGGAAACACAATACTAATAGAAAACCCTAATTAATTAACTATTCTAACACTCCCCCTCAAGCTGGAGCATACAAGTCATATGCACCAAGCTTGTTACAAATATAACTTATGCAGGGTCCTCGCAAAGATTTTGTGAAGACATCTGCCAGTTGATCACTAGAGTTAACGAACCTGGTTGTGATGCATCCAGACATAATTTTTTCTTTAATAAAGTGACAATCGATCTCAATATGTTTGGTCCTTTCATGAAACACTGGATTGGACGCAATGTGTAATGCAGCTTGATTGTCGCATATTAACGTCATCGAAGTAACCTCTATCAGTTTGAGCTCTTGAAGTAACTGCTTTAGCCATACGAGTTCACATGTAGCCAAAGCCATGGCTCGATATTCGGCTTCCGCACTGGATCTAGCAACTACAACTTGCTTTTTACTCTTCCATGATATAAGATTTCCCCCATCGTTACACAATAACCTGACGTAGAACGTCTATCTGAAGGAGATCCAGCCCAATCCGCATCAGAATAGGCAATGACCTCAGTATGCCCTTTATCTTCATAACGTAACCCTTGTCCTAGAGTTCCTTTGATATACCTTAAAATGCGTATAACTGCATCCCAGTGAGAATCATATGGAGATTGAAGAAACTGACTTACCACACTCACAGCAAATGAAATGTCTGGTCGAGTTATAGTGAGGTAATTAAGTTTCCCAACGAATCTTCGATACCTTCCAGGATCTTCTAGAGGCTCCCCCTGTTCTGGAAGAAGTTTAGAATTTGGGTCCATAGGGGTGTCACATGGACGACAATCAATCATATTGGTCTCTTCAAGAATATCTAGAACGTATTTTCTCTGAGAGATGACCACTGCGTTACTGGCTTGGGCAACCTCAATGCCTAAAAAGTACTTGAGTTGACCCAAGTCCTTAGTTTGAAAATGTTGAACGAGGTGCTCTTTTAATCCACGAATTCCTTCTTCATCGTCTCCAGTGATAACGATGTCATCCACATACACCACCAGATAGATACACTTGCCTTGGACCGAGTGGTGATAGAACACAGAATGGTCGGCCTCACTCTGAATCATGCCAAATTGTCGGATGACAGTGCTGAATCTCCCAAACCAAGCCCGAGGAGATTGTTTGAGGCCATAAATTGAGCGCCGAAGTTTCCAAAGATTTGGGTATAACCTTTGGCAACTAGTCTGGCTTTAAGGCGATCCACTTTTCCATCTGGTCCCACTTTAATTGTATAAACCCAACGACAACCAATATAAGATTTTCCTCTAGGAAGGGGAACTAACTCCCAAGTGCCCTGTGACTTCATAGCAAATATTTCATCCACCATAGCCTGTCGCCAACCCTGATCGGATAGTGCCTCACTGGTAGAATTAGGAATTGATGCAGTAGACAATGAAGAAACAAAAGCAGAATATGATGGTGATAAACGATGATAACTCAAAAATGAATAAACAGGGTGTGGATTACGAGTAGATCGAGTACCACGTCTGAGATCATGACAGGAGGCAGTTCCGCGACAGGATGAGGTGCTGAAGAAGGAGATGAGTGCTCAGAGGCATCTACAGGGCCTGCAGGAAGGCGTCGAGAATAAACCTGCAACGGGACAGATCGTGTTTGTGCAACAGAAGTCTCTGGAAGGGATAAAATTGAGGGAATGGGCAAAATATCACAAATATCACTGCTATTAGAATCAGACTGAGAGAAATAAGGTGTTGTCTCAAAGAAAGATACATCAGCGGATATGAAATAACGATTAGTACTAGGAGAATAACACTTATACCCTTTTTGAAGTCGAGAATATCCCAAGAAAATGCACTTAAGAGCCTTAGCGGACAACTTATCACGCCCAGGCGTTTTGTCATGAACAAAACAAGTGCACCCAAATGTACGAAGGGAAAGCGGGTAGGGAGACTTGTTTGGATATAAAATAGAATAAGGGATTTGATTATTTAACACAGATGAAGGCATACGATTAATCAAATATCCCGCAGTAAGGACGGCATCAGCCCAAAAACGACGGGGGACATGCTGATGGATGATCATAGTTCGAGCAGTTTCAATAAAGTGACGGTTTTTGCGTTCTGCAACACCATTTTGTTGAGGGGTCGATGTGCACGAAGACTGGTGAAGAATACCACGGGAGCTCATGAACTCAGTATAAGGAGAAAAAAAAATATTCTTTGGCATTATCACTGCGTAAAATGCGTATTCCAATATTGAATTGAGTTTTTATCTCAGCATAAAATTCTTTGAAGATAGAAAATAACTCAGAACGATTTTTCATTAAAAACAACCAAGTACATCGTGAATAATCATCTATAAAGGTAACAAAGTACCGAAAACCCAATACAGAAGGAACGCGACTCGGACCCCAAACATCAGTATGAACTAACTCAAAACGACAAGAAACACGATTATTCAAACTTTTAGGAAAAGATGCACGAGTTTGTTTACCCAATTGACATGACTCACACTCTAAAGTTGATAGAGAGGAAAGACTTGGGACCAAACGTTTAAGTTTGGAGAGACTCGGATGACCAAGACGATTATGAATAGCAAGCGGGGACTCGATGGAGGTGCAAGCCACTGTAGATCCTTTTGCTTTGAGATAATATAATCCTTGACACTCATATCCTTCTGCTATCACCTGTCCCGTGCCGCAGTCCTGTACAGACACAAAATCAGCATCAAATGTAACTGAACAATTTAAAGCACGAGTAATTCGACTGATGGACACAAGATTAAATGGGCTTTCCGGAACAAAAAGGACAGATGCTAATGGTAAGGATGGTAAGGGGATGGTTGAACCGACACCTTTTGCCATAGATACAGATCCGTCAGCAAGAGTAATATTTGGAAGGTTAAGAGGTTTAGAAATATGAATGAAAAGGTCTTTATTACTAGAGATGTGATTTGATGCACCAGAATCAAGAACCCAAGGATCAACAGAAGAAGATTGGCTTGTGCAAGCCACAAAATTACCAGTATGGGCACCACCAATGTTAGAGTCGATATAAGAATTATTTGGCAAGTGTTGTTGTGAAGTTCGATGTCGCAAATAATTCTCATACTCAGCACCTATGAGAATGACTGAAGTAGGAGTTTGTTTGTCAACGGTGGATGAGTCATCAGCGGTTTGTGCAGCATAAGCTGCATGTGAGTGAAAATTTGGATAACCAACCAGTTCATAACATGTCTCCCTAGTATGTCCCATCTTGTGGCAATGACTATACTCAATGTTTCGTCGCTGATAACCAACCAGTTCATAACATGTCTCCTTAGTGTGTCCCATCTTGTGGCAATGATTACACTCAATGTTTCGTCGCTGATAATTACCATTCCGTCCTCCTCCTCGACCTCGTCCTCCACCACCGCCTCTTCCACTACCACGACCCCTCATAGAAGCACTCGAGTAGGTTGGAGTAGTGTGGGAGGCAAGAGCTGATGTATCAGCCGGAGAATGCTCATGTGGAGGGACAGTAGAGGATACCCTCAATAGTCGTGCAGAAAAATCTTGTAAAGTTGGGACAGTAGCACTGGCCAAAATCTGATCACGTACAGACGACAATTCTGGAGGCATGGCAGTAAGACCTAATACCATAAATAATGTATCTCGTTGAGTGATTTGTGAATCCGTATTTTCAGTGATTGGCATGAGCGCATTAAACTCTTCTTTTAGAGACTCCAATCGACCAATAAATTGGGACATATCTGATCCTGTCACCTTCAGTTGAACCATATTAGAAATCACAGCATAAAATTGTTGAATGTCATTAGTGTAGAGAGATTTTGCTTTACTCCACACTTGGACACATGTCCGGTAAGCCTTGTATATGGCATACAATTTCGGATCAATTGATTGCCACAAAATAGTGACCAATAAGGCATCAGCCTTTTTCCATTGAACTCGATCGACTTCAGGAATTGTCTCACTTGTCTTTGTAAGATGATCTTCGAGCCCTTGACCCATAAACCATAATTCTACGGAAGCTGCCCATGATGAATAATTGGTGCTTCCACTTAATTTTTCAGATGTAATAATAGGAGTACTCATAAACGAGGAAAGAGTACTTGACTTCAAGTCAAGGAAAGACATACTAATAATGCAGACGGAGAATGCAGAAAAAAAACTGTTTTTTTTTTTGAATCGGGTACTGTAGCACCGAATACTGTAGTAGATACTGTAGCGCGTACTGTAGCAGATACTGTAGCGCGTACTGTGGCAGATTACTGTAGCGACACTGTAGCTTCGATTTTACTGTAGCAGGAGAATGAAAAAAAGGAAGGAAGGCTAACCTTCCTCTGATACCATGTTGAATTCCAAAATATATTGGTATTATTATAAATAACTTGTTCTGAATTACAATAGCTAAATCCTTTATATAAGGAACAATAGGAAATAAACTAAAACTAGGAAACACAATACTAATAGAAAACCCTAATTAATTAACTATTCTAACACTCCCCAATCCCGAGTTTTAGAACCTTGGCATTAACAAAGCTGGCTAATTATTACTCTCCAAGGAGGTGGTCTAATTTGTTTTAGAAATAGTTAGTTATTATTTTGCTGATACATTCTAGTAGTATCATGTTAGAACATCTTACAAATTGCACATTTTAACTAAGAACTACTCAAGAATTCATTTTATTTATTGAACTGTAAGTGAGTTAGCTCTCCCTTGGTTGTTAAGGATTGTTATCTTCTGTATTTATGTTTGCATGATAGTTGCTTTTCAAGTTGAATCGTCCCTTTGAGGTTGCATCAAGAGGTTACTCATTTGTAATTGTTTTCTCAAAGGCCCTGGCATTGCATGAGGTATTGGATTTTCGTTTTGTTTATACATTTTATTCCTCAATAAATTTATTCTTATCCTGCTTCTAATCCAATTTTGATCAGTATTGGTGCTAATTCTTGCTTTTCCTCTTCCTGGAGTATTTGCCAGAGTATATTACCTTTTTGTACACGTGAAGTCTGGGTAATAACCGCTTGCTTCGCTTTAATCGATAAAACTTCTTCTCGCTATAGTGATGGGCTTGCGGCATATGATATAGAAAAGGAGTTTTACAGACTCCAGGGTGATCTTTATTCGTTATGTAGGATAAAGGTAGACTTTCAATTTGTAGTTATTTTTCTTGTGCTAGTGGGAATTGCAGAGTTCTATATTCATGTGAAACTACTATTATGATTGTGGCAGTTCATGAGGCTAGCATATTTGATTGGATACGGTACAGATATAGTAAGAAGTCCTGTTAATAGGTATGAACTTCAAGTTTTTGCAGATGTTATTTCATGTATACTTCCCAAAAAGCACTTTTGGTCATGTCATTAGAAGTATTCATTGTTCATAGTTCCACAATGGCAATTTTCACATTTCATCTTATATTTTTTCCCTGTGCTAAATCTATATTTGCTTTCTGCTTGGCAGTGCTTCGCTTAGCATGCTTCCCTGGCCCAAGCCAGCAGTCTGGCCTTCAGTTCCACCTAATTCTACATTTGAGGTGCTTGAGAAAGAGAAGGCAAGTTCATAATAAACTTGCATGCCTAACTGCGTGTGCAAAATAATGGTTTATTTGAACTGATTTGCTTTAGCTGAGCCTACTGGTTGTCGTGCCTTGTTGTTGTATGATATTTTATGTAATGCATGCTGATCATATAGAATATCAAAGATCAAATAATCAATATATTGCCATCTGATGAAATCTCAACTATCCTTTTGGGGTTGCAAGGTAATTAATGATGTGCTTGCATGGTGACTGCAATCTGACCAAACAACATTTTCCATTTTATATCAAATATACCTTTGATTTGTCTTGATGCTACTGTTTACTTATTTAATATTGGAACTCTGTGTTTTTAAATCCCCAATATTATGAAGTTATAAGTGGTGCCAAAGGGTTTTGTAATAGCATCCTGTGACATGAGTTGATTTTATGACATGATGTCCTATAAGCCATGTTATGAAGTTATAAGTGGTGCCAAAGGGTTTCGAAATAGCATCCTGTGACATGAGTTGAGGTTTTAAGTAGTTCAACAGAGCTATTAGTACTCTAATTTTTATGAAGCAATGCCACTGCCTACCTGGTTTGAACCCTGGGTGCAAAGCCAAGGATCAAAACACTTAACTACTTGACCAAGTAGCCATTGGTATTTTTTATCCTTTTGTCAACCTTGTTAACTTTTTCCTTGTAGGTTGGGTTTATTTAAGTAGTTTTCCTTACATTTGATTTGATATTGTATATATGGCCATGATCTCCCATACCAAAAGGTTATCCTATTTACTTTTGCTTTTATATCTAGCTTTGTTTTCCTTTGAGCAATTTGGAACTTAATTTTGTAAAAGTATTAAATGTTTTTCTTGTTTTATTTTGAGCAGAATCTTCTCCAAGTCACTCCCAGGTTAAAGCACTTCAATATTCAGAGAAAACGCTTGCCTCTTGAACCTTCTATACTTCTGCGTGAGGCTAATCGGCGGCGGGCTTGCCTTTCTGGTGGAAATGCGTATGACATGTTAGATGGGTAATGGCAAACATAGTGCCTTTGGTTCCTCAAACATGCAGTTTTTTCTCGAACCCTTTTTGTCAAGCATTCTTTCCTCTATTCATGGATTTTGAGTTTTATTTAATCGGCTTTTGAATTGGCAGATCAAGTTCAGAAATGTCAGTGAGGTCTCCGTCGCAGAAAACACCACCGGCTTATATTGCACGAACTAACTCTTCACCGGTAAACTTCGAGAATTCAATTGATCGACCTATGAGACTGGCTGAGATTTATGTTGCTGCTGAGCATGCTCTGCAGCAGACAATATCTGATCCTGATCTATGGAAATCGTTGTCAACGCTAGAGGAGTTCGAGGTAGGATTATCTTTAGTATCTGATTAGGAAAACATACTTGTTGTAGCTTAGTCGTCCTACTCTTACATGATTCCATATAAATCTCTCCTGTGCATCATTTACTGCTTTCACTGCTTTTTCCTTGGTGGCATTTCACTACTTTCACTGTTTTTTCCTTTGATTGAGATATAGTATCTATCTGTATGGGATTTCATATATAGACAAGTCCTACTGGAGATAGGCTCTCTCCAGAGTCACTTGGCAGAACCCATCATCTTATATTTTACAGCTTACACGTGTTCAAGATGCTGAGGATTTCTCCCAACTCAAAATTTGTTCATTGCAGCAAAAGTATCTGGAGCTAACCAAAGGTGCTGCTGACAATTATCATCGTTCCTTGTGGAATAGACATGGAGTTGTCCTCGATGGTGAAATTGCAGCTGTCTGCTTCCGGCATGGAAATTATGATCTTGCTGCAAAGTCATATGAGAAAGTTTGTGCTCTGTACGCAGGTGAAGGATGGCAGGATTTGTTGGCTGAAGTCCTGCCAAATTTAGCTGAGTGTCAGAACATGCTAAGTGATCAAGCTGGATACCTGTCATCATGTGTGAGATTGCTTTCGCTGGACAAAGGCTTATTCTTGACAAAAGAACGGCAAGCTTTTCAGTTAGAAGTTATTCGTCTTGCACACAGTGAACTGAAGGATCCCGTGCCCCTTGACGTGTCATCATTAATCACTTTTTATGGCAATCCAGGGCCTGCATTGGAATTATGTGATGGGGATCCTGGTACTCTATCTGTAACTGTATGGAGTGGCTTCCCAGACGAGATCACACTTGATTCACTTAGCCTTACTTTGATTGCCACGTCTAATGCCGATGAAGGGGTTAAGGTGTGCTTAAGCATAATGTTAATATTGAGTTCCGGAATTATGGCAAAGAGTAGTTTATTAATTTTATATGCTATATTATCCCAACAATGATGCTATTATCTTAACTGCTGTTTCAGCCTTTAAGGAGTTCTGCTGCAATTGTTCTACAGCCTAGTAGGAATTCCATTACTCTAGCTCTTCCCCCGCAGAAGCCAGGCTCCTATGTCTTGGGTGTTCTTACAGGGCAGATTGGACAGTTGAGATTTAGATCACATAGTTTTTCAAAGGGTGGTCCAGCAGACAGTGATGACTTCATGAGTTATGAAAAACCAACTAGACATATCCTTAAGGTAAGGCCACTCATTTCTAACTTGGGGATAACTTAGCAATTGAAGTTTAGGATTAGATATAAATTATCTATTTCTTATTATTATTTGCTTTACATCATTTCGGAAGCATGAAACGTCTATATATTACTCTGTGTTGCTTTAAACAACTTTCTTTAGTAATAAAAAGATTTCTATACCGCCGCTGGGACTTGAACCTTGGGCAAAAGGCCGAAGATTCGGCACTTAACCACTTGGATAAGAAAGCATAGGTTGCTTTAAATGTCTGACATAACTGTTTCTTTCTTAGGTATTCAAGCCAAGAGCTCTTGTTGACCTTGTTGCTGCTACTTCATCTGCTTTGCTTGTAAATGAACCACAGTGGGTTGGGATTATAATAAGGCCTATCAACTACTCCCTCAAAGGTGCTGTCTTGCATATTGACGCTGGCCCAGGCTTGAAAATCGTAGAGTCTATTATTGAATTTGAGAGCTATGCTCAAGAATCACATAATGGTATTAACCAGGCAGACTGTGGTGGTTCTGGAAAAGATGGTTCTTTGGTTGCTACTGAAGAAAGTAAGCGGTTAAGTGTTTCAGATGGTAAAATAGAGTTTCCTGATTGGGCAAGCAGTGTGACTTCTATTATGTGGATTCCCGTTTGTGCTGTTGATGGCAGCCTTGCAAGAGGATCATCTTCAGGTAAAAATAATTCTCCATATGTTGGTTGTTTCTATAGATTTGCATATTTCTGTCAAGTATATGCTCGTGTTGCATGTCACTATAGATGATTCATTGGCAGGCACCCCCCAGAAACTGAGTATTATTGATGGAATGAGGACAATAGCTCTGAAACTTGAGTTTGGAGTAAGCAAAAACCAGGTTTTTGAAAGGCATGTTTTCCATCATTCTGATTAAAATGTTTTTTTTGTTACCTTTCTTCGGGTCAGCTAAATTGTTTGACCTGTATCTTTGAAATCCTGTTGCTTATTCATTTGATCTTAACTTTCTTTGAACTTCCTCACACTGATTTGCAGGACAGTAGCTGTCCATTTCACCGACCCTTTTATCGTCAACACGCGTTTCACTGATAAGTGCAATGACTGTACTTTACTTCTGCAGGTACTTTATATTGTCAGCACGCGTTTCACTGATAGTGCACTGATGTATCTATATGTATATTCAGTCCTTATTGAGTAATGTCGGTCCAGGTGATACTGAACTCTCAATTGGAGTCCACATTGACCATCTATGATGCTTGGCTTGATCTTCAAGAAGGGTTTAGTCATACAGGACAAGGTGATGGAAGACCAACCTCAGGTTCCTTTCCGCTTGTCATTTCTCCAACTTCTAGAGCAGGAATGCTGTTCAGTATATGCTTAGGCAAGACAGCTACAAAAGGTATTAGTATTTGATTATTCAAAATCTAGAATTAAAGAACCAAGGTCTCTGGACACACCAAGTCCTCAGTAATTGTTTTGGCTTACAGATGAAGTAAAGGTGGCAGGAGCAGAGAGTATACTGAATATCAGATATGGAATTTCTGGTGATAGAACTGTTGGAGCACACCCTCCTGTGGCCGTCGAATCTACTGGATCAGTAGGTGACAGACAGGATCTAATGTTCAGGAGTGCATTTGTTCTGCAAAGGCCGGTGCTTGATCCCTGTGTGGCTGTCGGTTTTCTTCCTCTTCCCTCTGGCGGTCTTAGAGTGGGGCAACTCGTTACCATGAAATGGAGGGTCGAACGACTAAAGGAGAGCGAAGTGCACGATCATAATGTGAGTCAAGTCGAGTACCATATTTCCACTCAATGCGTTGAAATTGCACTGAATATACCAAATAGTGCTATTCACCGAATAGTGCTCTATTTATTGCATAACAGGATGAGGTTCTATATGAAGTCAGTGCAAATTCTGAAACCTGGATGATCGCTGGGAGGAAGAGAGGTCATGTTTCTCTATCCATAAAACAAGGTGCTACTCCCAACAACTCTTTACCCGCTTATGAGAATATGTTAGTTTTCGTAATGTTCCAACACAAGTGTCCACTTTTGAGCAGTGCTTTAAAAATAGGGCCAGGCAGGGACTTTTAGAACACCGACCGATTTATCGTAATCGGGCGGATTAAGTTGGCGAGGTGGACAGGCACATTTAGGCTATATATTTTTCAAATTTTGTTTTATAAAATAAAAATGCGAAAAACTAAAATAATTTATAGTAATAGATACTTTTGTTGGTACTTTAATTGTTTTTGAAGAACAAGAATGCAACAAATATTATATTTTATATCCTAAATATATATAATTACTATTTTTATATATTACAACTCATATTTTAATTGTGTATATATGATAATTTATTTAATAAGAATTTAAAAATGGAGATATTCAAATCCGATTAATCCTCACAGTCCCTCTCCGCCCGACTAGCGCCTAGCGTTTTTTAGAACATTGTTTTTTAGGGTGTGAATTATGCATGGATTGCAAAATTGTATCCCTAAATGAGTTAGTTATTGGCAATAACTTTATGCGGACATGATGAGAAAATGGAATACCAACTATGCTAATTCTTAATTTGGCCAAAGCTCAAACACGACACTTATTTTGGAAGAGCGAGTAATTCTTTGTTAAATAGAAGTTTCTCCCAAGTTTTAGACATGTTTCTGGCCTAATCTCTTGAATAACGAATCTACGATTACAGGTTCAAGAATAGTGATCTCAATATTATGTGTACCACTGGTGGCCGGATACGTTCGTCCCCCACAACTAGGGCTACCGAATGTAAGCAAGGCAAACATAAGTTGCAACCCTGCAGGGCCTCACCTAATATCTATCCTGCCCCCAGCGCTTAGCTTGTCTTTTTGCATTCCAGCTCGATAGCTCGTCGTCCAAATTTTCAACTCTACACCTTTTCTTGTAGCTATAGAGGTAAATTTGAAAAAAACATTCAGAATATTCGTTTCGATATAGTTTAGTGCAGTTACATGGGTTTCCAGATTCCATCCCATTGTACAGTTAAAAACAAAGAGTTCTGGTACTCTTTACGGGCAGTATACAGGAATTTTGTCCATTTGTTCCGATTTTGACGAATAAAATCTTGAAAGAAATGCATCTATACGCTTTCCCTTCCACAGGTCATTCATTATATGTTTACTAAAGAGATGATTGTGTTACTGGATATTTTAGATCTCTCAGATTGTTTGTTTCCATAAACTGTGATATAGAATGGGAAATGCTCCAATTTAGTTTACTTGAGTTTCAAGTTAATAGTTTTGTTTGAATGTACTCATAAATTGACAACGGATGAGTCTATTTATTGTTCTTGTCGTAAACCACTTCTTTGTTATAAGCAAAGTCGTCTATCATAGATCGTCGTTGCGGGTTTGGGCCAGTTGAAGGTGTAGAGAGAATAATTGATAGCAGTATTCTTTTGACACTTTAAAAATAGTAACACAATGTTCTAAAATGTTAATAAAGTTGGTAAAAAGTGTAACAAAAATGTCTAACGATGGTTACATAATGAATTTTACATATAAGGATAATTGCATGAATATGGTATGTATTTAAATATATCAAGTCCCAATTTTCCCAAACTAGTTGATTTAGACTCATGGAGATTGAAACTTCAATTCACTTGGTATTTAATTAGAAAGATTGCATTTTAAGGAGACACCACTATAGTTTGAGACACACAATCTCGTTAGAGAAAAACTATGTGATTGATAAAAAAAATAGGAACACAAATTTTGAGTCAAGGTGTTGGGTAGGGATGACAACAACCCGAGTTTTCACTACTTTGTCCCAGTCTTCAAAAGAGAAGAAAACTCCCTGTACCCTATCTTGACTCAAAATAGTGCTAAAATATTCTTTTATAATAAACATGTGTTATAAAATATATTTTAAATATTATTTTCGTTAAATATGTATTTAAAATGTTATTTTAATTATAATATATATTTTTAAGGGATAATTCTTGTACACTACGGTGTGGTTTAATACTTTTTCACGTTACTACGGTGTACTATTTTAAGTGTCAGTTTAATACGGAGAATTATTTTTGTAACGAAAAATTTACTTTTTGAGGTTATTTTAAAAAAAAATACCAAATTCACCCTCTGTATTAATCAAAAACTTAAAATTAAAAGCAAAAGACCAACATCGTTTGTGTCTTCCTGTGATGCCAAACCCCGTCGGTGTTCTCCGGCGAGCATAGAAGCGGACTCACTCATGTCCGTTCTGGCCAACACTCCAAACATTTCGACGACGATGGTTGTCGGCACCTAAGTAGGAGATATGTACGGCGCCGATTGGCTTTGTTGAGCTCCGAATTCAAATCTGGAGATCCATAACACAACACACGGTGGATTGAGGAAGATGACCTGATGATCATGCACATTTTTTTTATATTTATAATTGTTTCAAGTTAAAATAAATATCATATAAGGGCATTTTAGACATTTCATTTTATTTTTAACTCTTTGATGGACTTTGACACTCAATGACATGAAATGGTGGTATATATACTACATCGTAGTGAACATGTACTATTCTTATTTTTAATGTATTGAGGACGGGTGTGGAGTGGGAATACCTCACTTGTCTCCCTCTCGATCCCTGTTTGGATACTGGGATTTTCCACCTCATACCCATATAAATAGATTTAATTTGCATTTGTCTACACGTAAATATTATTTTTGAATTTCAAATTTCGGGAAGTTTGGGTGGTTTTAGGATTAGAATGATGTGATTTTAAAACTTTGAGAGCTGTATTGTAATATATTTTCATATTACCGTAATATAGTTGAGTAACCATCTACCTAGCTTTATTAACCTAACTATACATCTTCTTTATAAAATTTGACTATACACATTTCTCAACGACCAGATATAATTATGAAATTTTCCTTACAAATACCCATGTTTCAAACTCTTTTCTCAGGTTTAGTAACTTTATTAGTTCTTGTCACCATCCATTTTAGTGATTAAATAGTCATGTGAAAAGCATAAATAATTAAATATTCACTTGTTGCCTTACTTTTTAAATTTTAAGAATGTTATATGTAATGGTATTAAGATTTGACATACATTCGATTCAGATTAAACAATATATCTCGACAACCAAAATCTTAGACTAAATTAAACCTTAAATTCATCTAAAACCACAAGCTCCGATTCATTTCTACAAGACCCTTAATGATGTTCAACTACCAATAATATTTGATATACGAACTGAAGCACCCAAAAACAAAACCATATAGTCTAAAACTTCTCTCTTTACATCCAATCAGAAAAGTTACAAAAAAAGATTCCCCAATTGAATCAAAACCAAATCAAGCGACGGACATATTAGACAGGCGGCTGGGCTTCGGGCGGAAATTCCACCAGCGGTAGCTAAACCGTCGAGGCGGCGGCGTCAACGCCCTCCTCAAAACCTCTCTGTTCCCACCCGCAGGAACCAAATACCCATGTCGCCTGCACCGGACCGACCCGGGACGGTGAGAGCAGCTACAGACCACTTCATCGGACGACCCAGAAGACGATGACGTCACCAAGTAGCTTCTCCGGCGACCCCTGATCCCGACGGCCCTGTTTCCGGCGACAGACGACGACTTTGCCGAATCCATGAAATGGGTTTGTTGGAGATGTTGTGGACAAGTATAGAGTTGTATTTATATTCGATTTGAAGCACAAATTAATGTGAGTCTTGTTAAGAAGTTTTCAACATTGTTGGGGTTGACCGATATGGACCCAGCTGGCTGGCTGGATTCGGTTTGAAAGTGCCGTTATTCTTGAACGTTACACAGCTTGCACATCACTACCGAGTCAACCATCAAAAAAAGTCTGTTTCATATTTTAGACTTCTTCCTCAAAGTCGGATTAGATAAATACTCAATCAGATCAAACAACAGTATGTTGATTTCCTTTTATTCAAAATTTCATTCAAATATTCTGACGTAAATAATATGTTATCGAGAATTTGTCTTTTGAATAGATCATTTGATTATAGTGTTGTAAATGAGGGGTTTTTGATGAAGTATTGGAGCTCGATTCGTTGAATATTCGACGTGCACTCATCATTGATTATAAAATTGATAAACGATCTGAATTGAAGTCTAACCTCTTAAAACTTGACAATTGACTTATTTAACACTCAATTATATAAAACTTATAAGAATATGTGCAACGAAAACTTAATAAATTGAGACTATACTAAAAGTTTTTTTGAGTCTATGTCGAGCCTTATAAAATTTTCAAGTTGGTCAGCTTTCTAATAACTAACCTAGCTAGCATCATCATAAAGTGCAGTAAACATTTTGCAAGTTAGTCAAATTTACTTATTAATGATTGAAATGTTGATATTTTAATTTATAATTTTTAATAGTGTTAGAGATTTAGATTTTGCTGTGTATACATATATGATGTATAAATACATTTAGTATTCATTTATCTATTATCACCAATCATGAATTTTATATATTAGATTTGGCTCCAAAGTTTAAAGATTATTTTTGCTAATTGAGTGTAACTAAATCTCTCCAATTCCTTACAGCCAAAAGTCATAGTAGGTAAGGCTCATTATTTATACTAGCCCAATATATTGGGCCTACTTACAAAAGCCCAAGTCAAATCCAGTTATTCTAACTTTAGCAAGCCTGTAAGGCCCAACCCAATAACCCCAATTTAGGAGCCAATAGTTTTTGCTCTCGTTGAGAGTCGAACTCAAGACCTCCCGCTTACTAAACGGGTGCTCTAACCAACTGAGCTACGAGAGCTATATGAAATGTTAGTTAATCAAATTTAAATTGCCAGTGTCAAGTGGAGTAACATTTCACTCAATTTCCACCACATTATATAGATTTTCATGTGTAAGCATGCAACCTTGAACTTAATCAAAATCTACATTTTAGTATTTATGTCAAATTTATTTTTTAACTTATATTTATCAATATTATAATTATATCATATTGAGTTAAGAGTTCGATTTTAGATCTTAAGCAAAATCTACTTTTCAATTTGATAAATTATATATTGATCTATAGGAGAGTAACCGAGTAAGTTTAAGTTAGATATTATATTATTATTATAATTTCTTATTGTTATATTCGGGTTAGGGTTGATATTATGTTTCTTTATTGAATTATATTGTTCAATTTTCTATTGTAATTCATCATCAATTATTTATTAATATAAACACTTTCAGTGATACCATTAAAGTGATTATGTTAAAGAATGATTGATGATTACAATATGATATAAATATCTTTATATATAGGCTCGATGATTTAGGGTTTACATAAAATTTGACGGCTAGAATTTATATGTAGAGATAAAATGCACGCAGTGGGCCTAAACTCATATTTTTACAAGTAATAATATATCTAACAGTTTATACCAATTACTTTCCATTGATATAATCATGATACTTTTAGATGTATAAGTGTGTTTTGTAGATATTTATGGTTATACAAATGAGAGATTAGTATTGACAATTTTATAGTATAGGTGGAAGCATATCCTCCACAAGAGAGGTCGATTGGAGATAATAATTAACGAGCATTGCAATTGATATTTTTCAATATCTATTCCAAAAATAAGCACTAACGATATGATATGTTAATAAAGTTGTTTTGTACTCATTCTTCATAAAGGAGTGTGATTGAAGGCATTTAATTTGTGTGGCTTATTAAGATAACGATTCCATTTTATGATGGTGAAATGAAATGAAATGACCCAAAAGTCAGCAATAATGAGAAAAGCCATTTGTGAGGTACCCTCTTGTTGTCAATTTTGAGTGACCTATAGCTATGTCCCATAGAATATACTTAACAATGTCATTTCTTGAGACTATCATTCCATGAACCCAAATATTATTTGTTAATCATTTTGTTTTCTTGATTTGATTATTATATTTTTGAGGTGATGAATCCAAAACTTATGATCATCGCCCAAATGAGTATATGGAGCCGAAGAATCGAAACTAAGGACATCTCTAACTCTGTCTCCAAATATGCAAATTTTTGCATATTTGGAGACTATCTTCTCCGACGCAGGTATCCAAATATGCATATTTGCTACAGTGAGTCTTCAAATTTGAATACACACTGTAGCAATCTCCAAAAATGAATAAATGAATGTTAAGTGAAAGATTATTATTTTTTTATTTATGAGTAATAAATGGGTATCTAAATTTATTTTTATGTATGAGTATAATTTATGTGTATTGTTTTTTAAAACAAATTAATTAATCTGTTTAATTTGATTGTAAATTGAATATATAAAAATCATTGCATTATAACTTCATTTGTAATTTGTTTTGCAAAATATATTTTTCATTAGAATCGACGACAAACAAGGATTTTAAATAAAAATTCGACAACAAATATAGATTTTCAATTACAATAATAAATAAATGAACACGATTATTTGTCTTATTCACTAAGAAGATCGAAATATTAACTAAAATTACCCGTTGGGACGAGTATACTAACTCGTAGAATTAATTGTGTTTTATTCGATGTGTTATTTTTAATATTTTATTATATAAAATTTTGATTATTATATGACATTTATTTTTAGTAAATTAATGTATATATTTAAATAATTTATTAGAATTAGAATTATATAAATATAATACGTAAAATTATTAAATAATAAAAGTAGTTTTTGATGTAACAGATAGGGATAATTTTGGAGATTGAGTTGAAGAGAAATAGAGATAGAGACTCAATCATTGGATAATAATTTTTGGATATATGGATATAGCATTAGAGATAGCCTAAGTATTAAAAATTGAAGTATGAATAGAATCATAAGTAATCATGTATGAACATGCTAACTTAAAAAGAATCCTACAATATAATAATGTTGGGTTGGGTGTGTTTGGAATAAGTAATATGTCCATTAAGATGAATTCTACCAAGTTTGTTATTTCCGACCGTTACCGTCTAAATTATAACATATTGAATCTTAAAATAAAATCAGGACGGGTTGTCAAATTAGGATCCAAATTCACTTTTTGCTCTTCCCTAAGAACTCTAAACTTTACAGCTTTACTTCCCTAACTATTACTTTTCTTTCATATAAATTTGGGGTAATTTCATGTCAGTACTCCAACTTTGCTTCATTTTCAAATCAGTACCTAAAGTTTGAAAAGTTTTTTGTCCGTACCCCTAAGTTTAATTAGTTGCAGATAAGTACCTAATATGTTAAATCTAACAGAATTTGAATGTGAAAATACTAAAATGCCCCTAATGCTTATAATAATTAATATTACATCGAAACTTTTAAATTTAATAATTCTCTCATACGACCCCCGTTTCGGGCTCATAGTATATTGAATCGAAGAAAATCGGAAGATAAACAACTTTGAAGAGTATTAGTAATCAAATTAAAATTTATTAATTATTAATAATAAATAATATTTATAATTAATGATTAAATAATATTAATAATTAATTTAATAATATTATTAATATTATTTTTCAAAGTTGTTTATCTTCTGATTCTCTTCGATTTGATATTTTATGACCCCGAAACGGAGGTCGTATAACAGAGTTATTCCATTCAAAATTTTCAATATAATATTAATTACTATATGTATTAAGGGCATTTTGGTCTTTTTACATTCCAATTATGTTAGATTTAACGGATTAGGTACTTATCTGCAACTAATTAAACTTTGAGTACCGGCAAAAAAAATTTCAAAATTGGGATACTAATTTGAAAATGTGGTAAAATTGGGGTACTGACATGGAACCCCCCTCTAAATTTTTCTAATCATAAATGGACGGCCATGTCAGATGAGTGTCTTTGTGGAAGGTTTATAGCTTGAAAAGGCTCAAGAAAAGCCCATCAAGCTTGGGCTATGAGCAGGAGACCAATATTTGCCACTTTGAGCTTCATTTTCATGAAAAGCCCATTAGCAAGTCTCATAATAGATGATTGCATGAATCATCAGTTTATGACGTAAGTGCATGCGTGAGAAGGAGCTATTAAAAGCAAAGTCCATGCATGCAAATCTAGAAATTGACAGATAGATGTGTAAAAAAGAAACGGCGCTTTGTGAACAAAACTTGTTCTGATTGAGAAAGGTTCAATTAATCTATAAGCTTTTCGAAAGTAAACTATGTTTTTTATCGGGATCATGATACTTCCAAAACCATTGCTTTCGCTTCTCTCTTTTGTCACATTTATTGGTACCATATATATTACACTTTTAAAAGTGAGTTTCAGATTCAGTAGGAGGTAGCTTCATATAATGGTGTCCACTACTCCAAAATACCATATATATATGATAAAATTCATGTTGATTTCGATCCTATCTATGGCTTCAACGTATTCGCGTACAATTATTGTTTTGTAGAAGCCAAAAGATTAATAAGCGTAAAAAGATATAATGCTTTCTAAAAATAACTACTAATATGGATTCTCAATGCATCTAATAGATAGTTATATTTTTATAAGAAAATTATATGACCCTATGCTTCTTTTAATAATTTGAAAGAGAAATGTTATTTCTTTTTTTTAAAGATAACTGAATTTTTTGTTTTGTTGAAATCGCACCTCTAATGTGAATTGATTTACACCGCATGATAAAAATATTCTGAGGTTTCACCTATTAATTTAAGTTTTTAATTGGGTAAGGTTTTAATATTGTTTATAACTGATTTGAGCATGTTGTGATGGTCCTTGGTGTGATCTATTTGTGTTGTATCTCCGATCTCTATTGCGATATACATGTAAGATGTGACGCAACGTAAGGGTGAATGATGAAATCTCACGTCTAAAAAATGTAGATTAGATTACAACTTGAGAAATATCTTGAAACCCACCTTACCACCTTCAGTTTTAAATGGATTGAACTGTAACACATCTCAATCTTACAATAGAAACAAGAAAATAATTTTCTTAACTAATGTTATTACAAATTTGAGTTTATAGTATCAACGTATCGCAGAACAGTAATACCGTCATAGATATATCTTGATGTCCATTGTCATTAAGTTGGGTGAGAATACAATTAAGAGTCATATGGTCAATATCTCGAATTAAATTTGACAATATCATTTCCAAACAATTCATATATATCAAACGACGAGCAAGGTAGAGAAATCGGTAGAAGAAACAAGTATATATGGTGTGGTGGTGATGCAATAGAGTATTGTGCAAGTAATGAAAGATTTGAATGGAGAGAGAGGATGAGACGTGGACCAATAGGAAGAGAGGGATGGAGGCTGACCACACGTGCAAGTTACCAAACTAAGAATTCAACGGTCAAAAAGAAAAGAGTTAGAGATGCTTAGGAAGAGATAATTGAGTGAGACATTTTTCTTAAAATGGTGTGAGCGAAAGCAAAAGTAATAGATAGATCATATGATTGGGATACGAGATAATATGCCATATATTGTACAAAGTGAAAAAATGTTCCAAGTAAAAACCTAGTACTTATCTCTTCCAAAGTATATTTCGATATTATGTACGACTCACAAAAAAAATATCTTATATCATGAATGATATTAGATGTCTAAAACACCCATATATTTATAAAAAAAAAAAGTAAAAAATGAGAGGTGGAAGAAGGGTAGCATATAATAATATTTTCGAAGGAAAACTCGAATATTATCAATCAACTAACAAAGCATTTCCCCTGACAACCAAAGCAGAACTTGGTGGGATAGACCACTCACCATAATTTCAGCTAATGTTAATTAACGCAAACTTGACTTGTTCATGAGTCACTGCATTACAAGAACAACGAGCAAATGACACAGATATGCCAGTACCCATAACGGATAGCATACACGGTAGTAGTCGAAAATGGTTCCTCGAACGAGTTTGTGCACTTGATCATGTGCGCCGGATGTGGTCCACCACCATGAGGCAATCTGATTCTATCTTCACCCTCTCCCAATTTTTTTTTTCTTACAAGAGGGTTTCCCTAACTTCCACCGTCTTCCACCTTTTCTAGGTAGAGATTTTTCGAGAAACGTCTACAAAACGCTCACATTAATTAACCCATTGCATTTTTACAGATTAGCCCTATGCTCCAGAACCCTTTTAAACATTAGTATATGAACACGTTTTATTTCAATGATTTGTACATGATTGACAATTGTGCACATTCTAAGTATGTTTTTCCTCTTTCCTTTATCGTGATAATTGTGCCTTATCCTTTAGTCATCGGTCGGTCACTAGCTTGTTGGACTCTTTCCTTCGCCACCTTTCGATTTCAATTTGCGTCATCCAAAGTTTATTTGTCCTTTTCTTTTCCGTTAATTACAATATGTAAATGAGCTCTTATTACAATTTCAATTTATGTATAGTTGCAATATATTAGAAGTATGTGCATATATGTGCTAAATTCCAAAGCCCCGTTAAAAGTGGAAGATTAATTATTTAATTTCATATTGTGAGTGAATTAGTAGTCCCACTAGATGGACCCGTGGCTGAAAATAAATTATTCCTTTTTCCGAAAAATCGGTGTAAAATGAATTTTTTTTGTCTCAATTTTTTTTTTTATTTTGAAACTAAAGGTTGCAACTCTTGGAAAACACTAACCAAACCCATAAATGAAAGAACCAAGGCATGTGGTCGGATGTCGGTAGATCACGATTGTTATATATTTAATGACAATTTGATGCACTGCAAATCAGGAAAGTGTCGGATTTCGACAAATGATTAGTGTTTTTTGGACGGAAACGGCATTATGAGCAAAACGCATCACTTTTCCATGACGTACGATGGATTTCGGCCATCTCAGGTCATCTTGGGGGTCAAAGTCGCAATTTCCTAAGTTCCGGACACTTTGACAATTTTTATAATTTATTTCATTTTTTCAATAAGTTTAGGATTTCCTTTTCTGCAATTAGGTTTTGGCTATTTAAGCACTGTCAATCGTGGTCTTTTCACTGAGGCTACTGAATCTGAACCTGTCATTCTCACAAATTTGGCCCCGACAAATGACGATTATGCCGACATCGACGCAGAGGAATATGTCCCCGGCGATGTTGGTCCTCTGTTGGTGCTCCGCCGATCCTGCTTAACACCTCGTACTCCTGAGAATGAGTGGCTATGTAATAATTTGTTTCATTCTACTTGCACCAAAGCTGGGAAAGTTTGCACCTTCATTATTGATGCTGGAAGTTGTGAGAACGTGGCCTCTGAAGTTGCGGTTACTAAGCTTGGTCTACCTACTGAACCTCACCCTAAGCCTTATCGTCTCACATGGCTTAGCCAAGGTACGGATGTTACAGTTTCCAAGCGTGTTGTTAATTTTTCCGTTGGACCTACTTATCGTGATGCGATTTATTGTGATGTAGTTCCTATGGATGCTTGTCACCTCTTACTTGGTCGCCCTTGGCAATATGATAACTCTGCTCTCTATGACGGTCGTGCTAACACCTATTCATTCTTTTTCCGTGGTACAAAATTGTGTTAAAGCCGACTAAACCCAAAGGGAGTGCTATTCCCACAGCTCACACACCTTCCCCTACCACCTTGTTGTCTCGTCGTCTTTTTCAGGCCGCCATGAAGGAATCTGGGATGGTTTTTGCCCTATTTTGTTCTCTGTTTACGACAGAGAGCGATGTGCCTGCTCTGGTGCAACCTATCCTACAGGAGTTTGCAGATGTCTTTCCTAAGACTTTACCCTGCAAATTGCCACCTTTGCGTGATATCCAACATCACATTGACTTGGTTCCGGGTGCTTCTCTCCCTAATCGCCCTCATTACCGTATGACTTCTAAGGAACATGAAGATTTACGTCGCCAAGTGGAGGACTTGCTTGCTAAGGGACACATTCGCGAAAGCCTTAGCCCTTGCGTTGTCCCTGCACTCCTTACCCCAAAAAAGGATGGCTCGTGGTGTATGTGTGTTGAAAGTCAAGCTATCAACAAGATTACAATGCGCTATCAGTTCCCTATTCCCCGATTGGATGACTTGTTGGATCAATTGGGTGGCGCTTCTGTGTTTAACAACCTGGAGCTTAAGAAGGTTACCACCAGATTCATATTCGCATGGGTGATGAATGGAAAACTGCTTTCAAGACTCGTGAAGGGTTATATGAGTGGCTCGTTATAACATTCGTTCTATCCGACGCCCCTAGTACTTTTATGCGTGTGATGAATCAAGCTCTTCGCCCCTTTATTGGTAAGTTCGTGGTCGTTTATTTCGATGACATCTTGATTTATAGCGCCAACGAATCAGTTCATCTTGACCATCTGCGTGAGGTATTAATGGTTCTCCGACGTGACAAGTTCTTTACTGCTACCGTAAAGTGCGCATTTTTATCTGCTCCAATCAAGTTTCTCGCGAGGGACTGAAAGTTGACCCTAGTAAGGTCTTGGCCGTCGAGCAGTGGCCCCAACCGTCCTCTATCACTGAGGTTTGTAGTTTTCACGGCTTGGCTTCCTTCTACCGACGTTTTATTCCTCATTTCAATGGTGTTATGGCTGCTATCACGGATTGCATAAAAAGGACTAAGTTTCACTGGACTGATGATGCGGAGGCTGCCTTTCTTGAGATTAAGCGTCGGTTCACCTCAGCCCCTATTTTGGTACTTGATTTCTCACAACCTTTTGAACTCCATTATGACGCTTCGAAAACAGGTATTGGAGCTGTTCTCAGTCAAGCGGGTCGTCCTGTGGCTTACTTTAGCGAGAAACTGTCGGGTGCTAAACTTCGCTTTAGTACCTATAATATTAAGTTTTATGCAGTTGTCTAGGCCATCAAGCATTGGTGTCATTACCTTTTTCAGAGGGAATTCGTCTTATATATTGATCATGACTCTCTTAGGCATCTTGGCAGCTAAGATAAAGTATATGATCGTCATGCTACCTGGATTTCTTATTTGCAGCAGTTTACATTGTGATTAAGCACAAAGCAGGAGTTTCTAATTGCGTTGCAGATGCTTTGAGTCGCCGTCATGGGTTGCTAACTGAAATGCGCGTCCATGTCCCCGGTTTTGATTCGTTCGTGGACCTCTATTATGATGATCCGTTTTTTTCTCAGGTACTCGTTCGTATTCAACAAGGTGAGGCGACAGACTTTGTGTTGGATGACAGATTTCTTTTTCCCAGTGTGCAACTGTGCATTCCCGATTGCAGTTTGCGTTTCAAGATAATTCAGGAACTCTATAACGAGGGTCATGTGGGGCATGACCGTACTTATCAGCTTCTTGCGGGTTCTTATTTTTGGCCCTCTATGCGCAAGAAGGTTGGTCGTTTTGTCGCTCGTTGTCGTACTTCCTAGTTGGAAAAGGGTGCTTCGACTAATGTTGGGTTATATTTACCTCTGCCTATTCCCACACATCCATAGTCTGATGTTAGTATGAATTTAGTCCTTGGTTTACCACGTACCCAACGTGGTTCTGATTCTATTTTTGTGGTGGTTGATCGATTTTCGAAAATGGCTCACTTTATTCCATGCAAGAAGACTACTGATGTTGTGACTGTAGCACAACTTTACTTTCGAGATGTGTATCGTCTTCATGGACTCCCTGCATTTATAGTTTCTGATCGTGATACTCGCTTTGTGTGTCACTTTTGGCGGAGTTTGTGGCGCCTAGTCAATACACTTCTCAATTTCAGCAGTGCTTACCACCCACAGACAGATGGTTAGACCGAGGTCGTTAATCGTTCATTAAGAAATCTTTTGCGCAGTTTGGTTGGGGATCATCCCAAGGCGTAGGATCTCAAACTACCTCAGGGTGAGTTTGCACATAACCATGTTGTTAATCGTTCTACTAGGTTTAGTCCTTTTCAGGTGGTCTACGGGTTATCTCCGCAAGTTCCCCTTGATTTGCTAGTTTTGCCCAGCAAGGTGCGTCCCCATGCTAGTGCCGAGGAGTTTGTTGGGCAGTTGGCTCTGGTTCATCAGGCCACTCATGACCATTTGGTTCCTGCTACTGCCAAATACAAGGAAAAAGCTGATCAGAAGTGACGTGTTGTTGATTTTGAGGTTGATGACTTTGTTTGGGCCATACTTACTAAGGATCGCGTCCCTACTTGTGAATACAACAAGCTTGCTGCTAAGAAGGTTGGCCCTGTTGAGATTGTGGAGAAGATCAACCAAAATGTCTATCGTCTGCGCCTTCCCATTCATGTTCGCACCTCTGATGTCTTCAATGTTGAGCATCTTGTTCCTTTCACTGGTGACTCTTCTTCCGGCGAGGATGATGCGGTTTCAGATTCGAGGTCGAATTTTCTCTATCCAGGGGGAATGATGCAGTGCAAATCAGGAAAGTGTCGGATTTTGACAAAAGGACTAGTGTTTTCTGAGCAGAAACGGCGTTATGAGCAAAACATATCGCTTTGCCATGGCGTACGATGGATTTCGGCCATCCGAGGTCATCTTAGGGGTCAAAATCGCAATTTCCTAAGTTTCGAGCACTTTTGACAATTTTTATAATATATTTCTTTTTTTCAATAAGCTTAGGATTTCCTTTTCTGCAATTAGGTTTTGACTATTTAAGCATTGTCATAAATTTATATTATTTAGTTTTTGAAGTTTAATAAAAAATCGAGATTACCCTCAAATCTATCATTTTCGGTATTCGCAAGAATCAACGAATTTTTGATAAAGAATTATTCCTAGCCACGTACGCTACATCACAATCCTCACTATACTATTTTTCCTATTTTAGCCGCGTGCAATGTACGTAGTCAAACTCAAAATGCAAGGGCAAATTTACTGGGGAGGCAAAGAGAGTCACTGATTCGAAAAGTATTAAGGGTCGAACAGTCTCTGTTTAATCCCAATCAACCTCACATTTAGGTGCCTATTTGCCTTGTAGTGGCTACTTTTGAGCCAATTAGGGTCATTTTACGCTTGGAAGTGTTTAGACGAATATATGTAGGAAATGGAGAAAAAATATGAAGAATTGAGGGTCGTGAAGATCAAGTCTTGGAGGGCAAGGAACCAAAAGAAGCTGCAGAAGCATTTAGTTACGATCGTGCCCCACTTAGGCACGATCGTGACCCCCTGAGGCACGATCATGACAAAATGAATATAATTTGGAGGGTTTTGCCTCGATGGACAGAAGACTCACACGATTTTCGTCACGGAGCACACACGATCAAAACCCAGAAAGAGTCATGATCGTGACTCCACAGTCAAGATTGTGACCCAAATTCAAACCGATGTGTGATCGTGCACAAGAAGAGAAGACCGTGGCAGTGATTTGCTTGAATTGGTCCCCCCAGCTTCAGTCACGACAAGCCAAGGAACGATCGTGACTATCTATGAGTCACGATCGTGACTATCTCTGAGTCACGATCGTGATCAAGCCAACTTTGGAGCCTATAAAAGGGGTTTGACCTAGGGATTGAGGGACAACTTTTTTACCGACCAACTCAACCCCTCAGCAGTCACTTCACCTCCAACACACATTTCTTTTGCCAACATTGTCCCTACATATTTTCTAGCTTGAAGAAGAAGATTTCCACCACTGTCTTCTACTTTGGAGCTTGAAGAATGGGAGTTGAAGGCATTTTCACCATCCATTCACAAAGAGAGCAACATTCATTCAAGCAACAAGTATCCTTCTTCATTAAGAGCAACTGGAGCACATTTCTAACTCTACTTTCTATTTATACTTATGCTTATGTTCTTGTTTCATTTTGTGTTGTATAATATGTTATTTGACTTGACAATAATATGTTATTTGACTTGACAACCATGGTTGAGGGCTAAAACCCTTACCCATTGATGCTAGACATTGTGATATGTGATTATTATGGTATTTGGATATTAGTTTTAGGATTTAAGAAGTTGTTGTGTTGTTTGCTTGATTTAAAGCTTGCAATGTTTGATTGACCATATATATTGCTTGTTTAGGAGACTAAGTCGATCTCGAAAAAGACGGATAGCCTCGGACCTAGAAACCACCAAGTGTTAGAGGTTTAAAACCGATTTTTTACACCTCGAGGTGGCCCTTAGCCAAACATTGTCGTGTGAATGTGGTTCTGAGTTGGCTTCGAACCCGATAGGGTAAGGGGTGACTCGAGATTAGTCCAACTTCAACACCAAGAGGTGAAATTGGTGATTAGGACATAGGCTCGACAATAGATTTTATCATTACATTTGACTCTCACTGCATATTTCATATCAATGCATGTTTAGCACCCTAGGCTCTTTATTAATATCTTAATTCCTCGACACTTTCGTTAGTTCTCGTTAAATTTACAAAAGACCAAAAATAGTAAGTTTAACATAGTTTCGACCACGAACATAAAATTAATCGAAGGCCTCTATATTAGTACCGGTGGATCGACCCGGTACTTACCAGTATAAATTTATTACTTGTGACCGTATGCACTTGCACGTGGGAAAAACCGGACGCGATGTTTTCACGTCACGTGCCAGCCCAACACAAGTCACTATGAAGAAAGGCATTGTTGATGTCTAATTGGAAAAGTGGCCATCCTCGAGCTGCAGCAAGCAGGCAACGAACTGTGACCTTCTTTGCAACCAGGGCAAAAATATCAGTAAAGTCGACACTTTCGACATGTGTGTATCCATTGGCCACCAATCGCGCTTTATAACTCTCAATGCTCCAATCAGCTCGGTATTTGACCTTGTATACCCATTTTGAGTCAATTGCTCGCTTGCCAGGTGGCAATATGGTTAAAATCCAAGTCTGATTTTCTTCAAGGGCTGAAATCTCGTTCACCGTAGCCTCCCTCCAACACTCATGTTTCACCGCATGGTAGAACTATTGTGGCTCATCTATGGTAGAGATGGCTGCTACGAATGCAAAGTGAGCAGGAGATAATTTATCATATGAAATAGTTTGAGTGAGGGGATGTACCGTTGAGGAGGTTGATGGTGGATTGGGATGCGAAGTGGGGTCAGGTGGAGCAATGAAAGGCAGCAGGGTGTAATCATATCGTCCCAAGCGCTTGGAGGTTGTTCGGACGCGCTTTTCGGGTCGATGCATTTCAACATCAGGTATGGTAAGCACCTCAACCTCTTGTACGACCATGTTTGTAGGAACCTCTTCAACTTCTTGCTCTGTGGGATGATTGGCTAGTATGTCAGGAACAAAGTGATAAGTTGATGGTACATATGTCGTGTCTGGTGAAGTGTCGGTCTCCATGCGTTGATATCCAGGTAATATGTTTTCCCAGAACTGGACATCTCGTGATATCACAACGACTCGTGGCTCAAGGTCATAAGCACGACATGCCTTTTTCCCCTTCGGGTATCTCAAAAATATCCTCGTACGAGATCAGGGGCGAATTTATCCCGAGTTTGTTGATGTATATAACACATACACCCAAAACTTCGTAAGTGATTGTATGTATATTTTCTTCCAAAGAGTATCTCATATGGAGTTTTGTTGCCGATAACTTTGAGAGGTGTTCGACTGATCAAGTAAGCTGTCGTGAGAACAATCTCCCCAAAACTGTTATGGTAGTTTGGCTTGAAATATGAGAGCTCGTGCCATCTCCAAGATATGACGATACTTTCTTTCAACTACACCATTTTTTTGTGGCGTCCCCACACAGCTGGTCTGAAACTCCATCTCAGTGGCATAACAATGTGCCTGTAATAACTCATGGTGAGTGAATTCCTTCTCACCATATGTTCGCAAGCACTTTTTATAGGTACCAAATTGTCCTTGCATCTATTTAAAGAATTTGTAAAAATATTGTCTGACCTTTTTACATCATTTGAGTATGTACGTCTTGAATAGATTTCGCGAGTAGTTTTATTTCTGAGAACCAATCATAAAAATAATTTTGTGCAATTAACCCTTCAATCTAATCACACATGTGCAGAAAAGTAGAGTATATTAAAATTGAAATATAAAATATAAAAATAAACGACGGCAAGAAGACAGCCGACCAGCCGACTTTGCAGCATGGTACATTATTTATGTGGCACGACCATTGCATGGGCTGCTATTACAGTACTATACATTCATTTATCATGAATCTCTTCGAAAACATATGAGACAAAAACAATCCTTAAACAAATTAATGTCATCCCAATCCGAATCCACATGCATGTGCATGCATCTCCTCAATATATGATATAGCATATCCCTACAATATTCCACATTACCCATTTAACCATGTTCACACATGTATAAGATTTGATGTAGCAATAATGAGTACCGATTAATTATAAAACGACAGCCAGTGGATATTGATAGTTATGTTTGAAGCTATTTTCACCATGTGAAAACTAATAATTATACATATATACCACATGCTTTATAATTACGCGCTGTATATTCAGTAAATATATATGGATAAATATTGTCACAAAATTTATTCAAGAATTAAATATTAATCCTAGTTTTAATATTAGTTTCGTTCATCGAAGTAGCAATGAAACAACTCATACATTGACTCAATATGTGTTTGTTAGTTCAGGTGTTGATTTTGTTTCATCAACCCTAGTTGTAATTTCAAACTGTAAATTGCGATTTTGATATACAATATTTAGCTTTCCTTAAAAACAAAGGTTTTCATATTACCTCTCAAGAAAACATGAGTTATATCAAAATGAACTTATTCATTAATCTTTAATGCCACTCTAATGAACATATACTCCCTTGAATATATGTCCCCTCAGCCAATTTTGACAAAAACAAGATATGAATCATATAATGTAAAAAACAATACTGAAATTATGATATATTCAATTAATCATTGTTATTGCAAACAAGTAATTGATTGTCTAAATGCTAAAGCTCAACACTCAATTCATGAACACCCTCGAATTGAGACATTTCATTCTTCAATTGAAGAAACACGTGATCAAAACTACCATCTCTTTATCACTTGCTATGCTTGCTTAAGATCAGATTATATGTTTATTGACTATTCTGGCCAAATTCTGCGGACCAACTTCCCAACATCTTGGAGACCCATATTGCACTAAGATTTAAATTTTCACATCTCATCCCTTTCGTTAGCCCTAAGATTCCACGTATTTACATAAATGCCCTTCTGTAGGGTCAATGCCTGAACCCGTACCCGGTTGGTTGGGTCGGGTACCGGAAGCCGTACGGGTCGACCGAGAAGCTCTGCTGAAACATCCCCGAGTTCCTCAACCCGCTCTGCACCTCCTCCTCCGTCTTCCCGAACTTCTCCGGCGAGCACAGCGCCGGAATCGAAGAAACGTACATGTCGTTGTTGCCGTAATTGACCATCCCCTGAGACTGCTCCGGCTGAGCCTGGCCGGGTTGATCGGGGGCCGGGTTGAGGACGAGCAGGCTCGCCCAATCGAAGTTCCCGGAACCCAGATTCTGGAAATTGACCTTGTCGTCCTGCTCCTTCAACAGAGAAGTCTTGAGAGAGCTCATTCTGCTCAAGAACTGATCACCCGTCTCCGGGATCGACTGCAAGACGTCGTCGAGGTGCGAAGAAGACGAGGTGGAAGCAGAGCCCTGGCTCTGTTCCGTCGCCGGAGCTACTCCGGCGTCGATCAATTTCTGCGCGCTGGAGTTCTTTTTGTAGATTCTGCAAAGTACCCAATCATCCAACTGCAGAAAAATCAATACCCATTTCATCAAAAAATCGAATTCCCCCAAAAGTTTAAACTATTTGGTCTACTGAAGTCTAATCAGACAAGTGAAAAATACCTTGGTGCTTCCATGTTTACGAGAATGCTCGATGAGTCTGTACTCGTGCATGATCCAGTTCGTCTTGGTCCCTTTCGGGGCCTTTCCGATGTAGAACACGAGCGCCTTCTTGATCCCGACCTTCCTCCCCTCCGTCATGATCACCTTGTCGGTTCCGGTGGCTTTCCAGTAACCCGACCCGGCCACTCTGTTCGGCCGCGACCCGTTCGGGTACTTCCTGTCCCTCGGGCTGAAAAAGTACCACTCCTTTTCCCCAAACATTGCTTTACCTGAAAAATATCAATAATCAATACCCACGAATTTTACGGAAATCGGAGATATGGGTTTTGAGATTGATCGAAATTGGGTTCAAATCTTACCCGGAAGCACCCACGGATCGAACTTGTAGAGGTCGATTTCTCCGATGATTTCTAGCGAGAATTGGTGTCCAGCGACTTTCCGGCAAAGGTACTGAACCAGAAGCTCCTCGTCGGTCGGGTAGAACCGGAAACCCGGCGGCAAGCTCAGCTGAGAAAGCGGGTCTGTCTCCTGAATTCCCATTTTCCGGTAACTGCTGTTTGGTTACTGAGAAATTTTTCTATTTCCCAATCTCTCTCTCTCTTTTTTTTTCTTTCGAAAACGGAGATGCGGCGGTTACTTATATAGGCAGCGAAACAGAGAGATAAGTACGGTCGTCCTTGTCGCCGATTTTAGCGGACCGGGCCCACAGAGCGAATCGCCACCGTCCACGTGTTCCGGAGCCGGTGATGATTATCTTGTTACCGACCTTATCGGGAGATACGGTGGTGACTCAGCTGGGCGGGGCGGACACGTGTCGGCTCGCGAGGGCGTTATTACAAATATTATTTACCACGGGGACGTAACTGTAAATGTACGACGAGGGAGTGAATTTGAATGTTTTATTCGTGTGGGGGAGGGACTTGGGGAAGCGTGTGGGCACGCGCTTGACACTTGGCGGGTTGTGGGAGCGTCTTGAGGTGGCCACGTGGACACGTGTGATAAAAGCGGAAGTAACAGAGGCTGTGAGGTCGTCGCGAATTGCCGACACGTTTGTGGTGGCTTTCCTTTTCGGTCTTTTGAATATTTGTATTTATTTTTTTATTATGTAAATGTTTTGGAAGTGTGTGGGTTTAGTTAGGGTTTCTTTCACTCAAAAGGCTCTGTGACAATCCAATGGCTTCGAAAAGTAGTTAATTTTAAGGAGTTGATGAACTCACTTTAGATCTTAAAATACATACTAATTATTCAGTGAAGCTGATAATTATTTGGTTCTGAAAAATGGACAATCAAATGGGGTAAAGTTTCGCGTCGTTTGTGTTAAAATTTAAAATTATATCTCGCTGAAAAGACGGAGAAATTTTTGAGAATAGACTGAGTTTGATGATCATTCGTTTGGTACTTGTGGACTGAGTGATCAATTATTTGACCAATTGGAGTGGGTGATCGGTCATATATTTTTATTATTAATAATCGTGAATAAATTCAGTAAGATCTTAAGATATTAATTGTTCAGCTAAGCTAATAATCATTTGGTTCAAAAAAAGGGTCAACCAATTGGGGCGAAGCAAATCACGTTGTTTGATGTGAAATCGAAAGTTAAATATCGCTGAGAAAAGTGAAAAGAGTTTCAAGAATAGATAGAGTTTGATGATCATTTGTGCTGTGTATGTTTAGAGAGTGATAAATTACATGACCAATTGGAGTGGGTGATTGATCATATATTTTTATTATTAATAATAGATAAATTATATTACTCAATCAATCACAACTAACAATTTCATATGTAATTTATTAGAAAGACTAAGTTATTATTATAAATCGCATAGGAAATAGAGTTGGTTGGTGATGGTGTCCTATTTAGAATATTGCACCATACATATAGTTGACAACTCAATTTCTCCGATTCAAACTAATAATTTAAAATGAATTAATGTATGAAGATATATTTTAATTGGGGTATAGGAATAATATAGTAAAATTTAATTGGTCCATTGATTATGTGTTACGTTATTGATTTAATGGTCATGATTAATGTTACATGATGATTGCATTTTGTTGGAACCTCACGTCTGGAAATATGTGAATTTATTTACTAATTTATGTAACAATCTCAATTTCTACCTATCCGTTAGAGTTTTTAGGTGGGTTGGACTTTTGATATGATATCAGAGATTGATTCTATATTGTTCGTGACCTCCATACGTCATTAGGTCTAAAAGCTCATGAATCATATCATCTGTTTCAGACCTAAAACTTATAAATAGGAGGTTGTTCACTTTGTACCTCCCCCAAGGTAAATTGGGCTACTGATACATTTTAAGTTAGTATTCTATATCTAATAGAATCCTAGCATATGCATAAGGGTAATAAGAAACATTCTATATAATATTGTACACATAATATATAGTATCATTAGATGAGCCTAGAAATTTGGTAATAAGAAAATGGGTCGGATATGCAATAAGAAATTGATGATGGGTGTAGGTCAAAAGAGGAACTAGAGAGTTCTTGATTGGGATCATTGTTTTTAGAAGTTAGTGGGCGTGGCATTTCCAAGTTCGGAGAGAGATTGGGAATGTGGAGCTTCGAATATATTGTTTGGTGGGTCAAAGTGGCACGTAGGTGTTTTTGTAGTTTCCACTTGATTGTGACTTGTGTTTGTGTCTTTTGTGTGGATAGAATTCGGACAACTACATATGTGTTCAAGACATTGTTTGTTTTGTGTATGACGTTGTTAAAAGTGTTATTAAATATTGATGATAATATTACAACTAAATGCATGGTTCTTTAATAAGAAAAATAAATAATTTCAAGTGGCTACATTTAGATATTGTTGTTTTCTACATCTAAAATTTATGTTTCAGCTGACTATGCCTAGAATGTGCAAAATTTTCACTTTGCACTTTCCGTCCTATTCTGTTAATTTTTAACGTTTTTTTCATGTGAAATGACTAAAATGCCCTTAACTATTCATTTAATTTTCAAACTATACCACCCTCACATCTTCTCTCTCACCCATGATTGAATAAAAAATTGACTTATTTTAAAATCAAAATTATTTTTATTTATGCAAATTTCACTCATCACCTTCGTTCTCATGGTTGCGTGAGAAGAGCATCGCTGGTGGGCCGGAATCCACGATGGAGTTGGAGCGATTTCAACCTCCGCTGAGAAGAAGCCCATCGCCGAGAGGCCAAGACGGTTGCCATGTCCGGCGGAGAGTCCGAGAAGGCGCGGTCGGCCGAAGAGTGAAGAAGCTCGGTCATGGACGGCTCACTTGCTGCCCAGAGGTGCTGGATGGAGCCGGACCAGGGCTCTGCGGCAATGGAGTTGGAAAATAACAACGGAGGTGGAAGAAGAGGCGCGTGAGGCAGCGCGTGGAGGAATGCAGCAGAGCGTGGAGGCCACACGCGGCTGGTCCTTCTGGTGTAGAGTATGAATCGTAGCATACCCCATCACCGGGTCGATCCTGCCAGAGCTCTCGGAGCTCCCGAACCTCACCAATGGCATGTACCTCGACCTGAACATGCTTACCGTGCCGATCTCGGAGTCGTTCGGGAGGTTCGCCGGAGCTCAGGCGCCGTGGATCCACCTTTCCGACAACCGGCTCACCGAAAAATTTCAGACTTCACTCGGGAACAATATGGACTTATACTAAGAAGAGAGGGAGAGGAGAGAAAGAAAGGGAAAAGAGAGTGGGTGGCATATGTTTGAAAATTAGATAAATAGGTGAGGGCATTTTAGTCTTTTCAATCCAATTATAATAACTCTTTATACCTTAAGGGTATTTTAGTCATTTCACATGAAAAACGTTAAAAACTAGGTGCAGCCTCTTGGAATTACCCATAAAGAAAATAATGTGTATATGAAACATGATTGTTGGATTAATTAATTAATAGCTATGAATCTACCTCATAAAATAAAGGAGACACATTTACACGTAGATAATTGATATGTTATAGTTTCTCATGCCAATTAAATGTTAATATATACTTAATTAAAGTAAATATAATCTCATATTGTTTTAATTTTTTAATCATAACGCCGGTTACCTACTTAAGAGAAAGTGTGGAATGAGAGTTAGATTAGTGTTGATTTATATTTTGTTTTGTTTTATCATCGAAATTTTTTTGAAACTCTGCCTTTAAACTAAAGTCCTACGTTGAGAGAATGAGTGAAATAAAATTTTAAATACATTAAATTCAAGGAAAATTAGCTTTTGAAGTCGAAGTGTATACATATACGTACACATATATACGAAGTTTGAGGATTTACTTACCACCTTTACCTATTATATATGTGAAATGAGCTTTAAAAATTATCAAACATAGATATCAAATCTAGACTTCCATTTTTTAGGAAAAAACGTGAATATTATTAAGCAATTAACTCGACATTATACTGGACAGCCGAAGCAACAGATGGTGGGATAGATCCCGCACCGTAATCACATCTATTATTAGTTAAAACATACCTAATTAATTTATGAGTCGCGTGATTACAAGAACGACAAACAAAAGAAAAAGAAACACATGTTCACACTCGATCCGTTTAGCATCATGAATATCACGACATCCACCTTTATGGATGGAGAAAACTCGTACTCTCGCTTAATTACTCATGTATCGTTCTAATTCAAAAAAATCTTTTCATTCTACATGCAATATCACAAAAGTTTAAAATCACGCGTGTAAATCATAATATATTTATCAATTAAAGAGGAAAATCTAGATATTTTAAGTGGTGCATAATTACCTACTAATCATTTTAGGAATAATAGTGCAGAAGAAAGAAATAGGTAGGTTTGTAGGTCAATTTAGCTGTAAAGCAAGGGATTTACAAGAATTTTGCTTTATGACACGTGCATGTCACAAATGTCTTAGGTGGCCGAATCCCACTGGCTCGGAACTATCTATGAATTGTGTTCGGTTGGACTTTTAATCATAAAATTCCAATTTTTCAAGATTCGGCAACTACTAACACAAATTTGAAGGCTTCAAGTTGAAGATCATATATTCACAAGTGCTCTTTTGACATTTTTAGGTTTAATCTTATACATACAATTTTCTTACATGAATTATACATATAACCAATATTTTAAAAAATATTAAGCGCCAATCAAACAGAGAGAACATTATGAGAATCAATCGAATTCAATAAATAATCAACAATAAAAAAGATTAATCAAGAACAAGTCGGGAATAAATCAAACAAGTAGGTATTTTAAGAACACTGCGTATAACCAATTTTAATCGTCTCACTAAAGTTAAAACTTATTATTTATATAATATGAATTATTTTTATTTAAAATATATCAATAAAATTCTAATAAAATATAAATTTAAAGAAAATTTTATAAGTTTATTAAAGGTTTTACTATTGTTAGTTTACACTCTTAAATAATTTTTTTAACATGGCTCTCTCTATTCTCATAAGTGATCTATATGGAGGATACTAATTTCATCTAACCAGTATAAAATTTGGTATATATCAAAACAATAGCAGAAATTATAATGTAAAATTTTTATTAAAAAAAAATCCAATTTCCAATAGAAGTGGAATGTTTTTGTCCGGATGTATGCATCCAAATCTGCTGTGATCTTATATTTAATGAATGTTTCCAATCACATACTTAACCATACCAAACATTCCATAAATAGTGTATAAATGGTCACTAATTTTGATTAAGACATGTTCTTAATCCAAATTCAAGTTAGGTAGGTCACTTGCTTGAGTCCTCAAACACAAATTGTGGTTTCACACTTTTTAGATGTGTATACGTTATTATTATCTATTTATTTTATTAAATTTATTTATTTGATAAATATCTACTCGTCTAAAAGTTGTTTTGTCTCCGATCTCTGACTTTATTGTTTCAACGTTTTCTTACCGCTATGTTTGTTATTGAATTGTGCTTTGATGCAATGTTAGTCAAATTTATTGTTAATTTTCTGATTACAGGGGTTCATGTTGGGGGTATTGTCCTATCGAATCTTGTTGTTGTTCTTCTTTAATATGTAGCTAACCTTTTTGCGTAATGAAGTTGAATGTTTTTCAAAAATAAAATTTGAAGTTGATAAGATGGAGTTCCCAAAATATTTATCAAGGGATCCGTTAATACCCATTTTTTAGTTTTATGACTTGAACACTCCTCCTCACGAATTGGCCTCACACGTGGATCACACCAGGGACTGGGAAGGCAATATAAATTAATCATACACATGATCATCACAAAATTCTCAAATCAGTTCTAATACCATGTTAAAGTTTGACTCACCTAAAAACTCAAATCAGATCACAATATTGTTTAGATATGAGATCACTTCGTTGTTATCGATTCAGATTAGATCATTTTGAATATTGTACATGTCAGTATTTCTGCACGATCCATAGATTTACGCTCCACGTGCAAATCTTCTATAATGACCACTCGATATATTAATTGAAAACTTTTCAATTATAGTGAAAAGAACCAATTTTTTGCATCCATACAAAAATTCCTAATATCTCCATGTATACATGGAATTCCCAAATCCAGTTGTGGGTTGGGTTGTGATTGAGAACAAGATGTATCTAACATTGTCGAACTTGAATTGTGTCATGGCCAAAAACCTTAAAAAGAAGCTGTCCCCAATTGCTATAACAGTATGGTGTTTTGGCCAGCTTTGTAATAATGTTATTAGTTGAATGTCCGAAAGATATTTAGGTTTAAGGTTAGGCAAGAAACAATCAAATGCTGGCCAGCTATTCGACCTTATCTCATGAACAAAACAAAGTTGTTGATTATGATCTCACAATTAAAGTTGGGTACAGTGGGCCTCTAAAACAGAAAGCCACCTAAATCTGATAAATTAGAAGAAAACATTCGAATTGGGCCTTTTACTCTGGGCCTTAATGGGAGAGAATAATAAGAAAACAAACAAACAAACAAAAGATGGAGATGCAGGGGATCGAACCCTGTACCTCTCGCATGCAAAGCGAGCGCTCTACCATTTGAGCTACATCCCCTTTGGTTGCTCTCAGTGTCTACTAATATTCATACTTAAACTTGAAAAAATTGTTGATATATTAATAGATAAAATATTAAAACAGTAAAATTCAAGACATGAATGTTGAAGAGTAATTATACCATATTCAATCTTTTCAAAGGCCCTATAAAGTTTGGCTCAAGTGTGATAGTGGGTAGACAACAGAGTCTCGTAAATCTTAGGAATCAATATACTTTTGAAATCATGTGTCACTCTACTGCCCTTTTAAATATTTATTCAGATAAAATGGTTGAAATGTGTACAACTGTAATGTCTTCAGCAATTCTATAAAATATGTAAAATTTATGCTAATTTTGATTTTCACTAAACTAAAATGTTAATTTATTCCGTATCATTTTCAAATATTCATTTAAATACTTATCTAGTTCAGTTTTAACAACAACATTAACATAGAGTTTGTGCTTTTTATGAATGAAGCAATATTTTAGTTGGCTTAGTAGAGTGAATTAGTTGCGAACTATTTGATTCGTAAGCTTTACTAATTGGATGCAAGCTCATATAATCATGAATAAGAAGTTTAATAAAATTAATGCCGATATTTTGATAAAGCGTATAAACTATATGGGAGGATAAATTGTCTGACCATCAAACAATACAAATGACAACTTATTTCTAGGATCAAATAATGCATATGCTTAAAACTAAGCACATAAAGATTAATGGAAAGTTTTACGTATCCGTCAAATTTAACTATTATTTTATAAGTCATCGCAATTATATTATTGTTATTTTCAATTGAATGACTCTTTTGTATAAATAATAATATATCTACTACTTTTTCTAAATACGTACTACTTGTAACATCAGTTGAATTAGAGATCACATGATGAGTTAAATTATAATTTTTATTTGAGAAACTCATTTCTCATACATCACCATCAAATCTTAACATGCAATTTATATCTAAGTGTCTCATCATACCTCCAATTTTTTTGGTGGAAATGTACTTGTTTCATTTCTTATAGAACTTAGTTCATTTAAGTATATACTATAATTGGTATTGCATTTCCTTTGAATTATGCAGAAACAATTGTTTTTTTTTATTACAATGTAATTTAATTACTCAATATAATACATATACATATGTAATGAACAATGATATAGGCAATGAATTGCATATACAAGAAATCTACATTGGGCACTTACTAGTTACAAAGAATAACAATGAAATTATTTAATAAAATAAAAAATCATACAAATTACCAATTACTTATTTTTAAAAAAAAGATTATATGTGCGTAATAAGCAGAAAACGAAACAGTTTATGCATATTAATAGAAAGTGGATGCAGAATTCTGGCTACGAATATGCTTTTTAGCTTCCAATTCTATCAAGTTGTTGATCACAATATCCGAAGCTTTTGTTACCACTTTCGACCAATTCCTGCACAAGATCAATATATAATGGTTAAAACTTATTTGTCAAGTTGCGATATATAAAATCATTGATTCTAAATATGCGAGATTGTAAGTTGAATAAGAACACTCTGTTTTTGAGATATATTTTCCAATTGAGATTTTGTTAAAGACCAATTCGGTCACTTAAAATTCTAAAGTTATAGGTAGATGTCTCAAATAGATATAAAGTGGCGGTGGTAAATGTACGTAGGACTCTAACAATTGGTGCAAACAAAATTGAAATAATCCAAATTTTGTGAGACTATATGTGCAACAACAAAGAGTTGTATTTAGTTCAAATGTCGATTGCAGATTTGTGACTACTGAAATATAATATTATGTTAAATTCAAACAAACAAAAAGTTTAAAGTGATTAATGAAATTCTCCATTTTAACATCTCATGGGCTAAATATTATAGCTAGTGACCATCAACCATGCATGCATATTGAGTAATAAATAAGGACAACTTTCTGAAATCGGATTGTGAGTGAAGCGATAAAGACTTGGTGTGATAAACACTAGATCGACTATTAATACAAGATTAATAGTTAAAAAGTGTCAAGATTCATACCCTTTCGAGGAATCAAAGTCGAGGCCAACGGTGTACCTAGCCTCCTTAAGAGCCCATCGGAACCTCTTGAGCTCATCTCTCGTGCACTTGCCATCGTCCTCAACACGAAGTTGCGACGGCTTCACATCGCAAAAGATCGGAATCACCCTCTTCTTCAACTCCATCCCGAGCGCGAGCTCGTGAAGACAAAAGTAGGAGTCACAGTAGTTCGGCGAGAACACGGCCACAAAGACCTTGCAACCGCGGATCGCGCCATCGATCTTGTCGAACAACTTGTCTCCGGGCTTCATGCTCTTGCTGTCCAAGAACGGCCTTAGGTTATGCCTCGAGAGGTGGTCGTACAACAAGGTCGCTATGGTTCTTTTCGTGTCGATGCCTCTGTGGTTTATGAACACGTCGCACGCTGATGATGGCCTAATGAGCTTGTTTCTAGCTACATTTTGCTGGTCATCGTGGAGGCGGAGGAGCTGGCAAGGGAGGCTCTTCGCGGCGGATCGTGCACGTTGCATGGTTGATTTTTTGTTCGGTACGTACGTAATTCTAAAAATAGAAAGGAAAAGAGAAAACAAAACAAAACCCTAGTTTCTTTTTTGGGAGTGAGATGTGAAACTTTTCTTGTTTAGGTGATGATATATGGTACTAGGTTTTGGGAGCTTTATTTATAGGTAGTAGATTTGGTTTGGTCCTAACATTGGACTCTCCTTTTGAATATGATCTTTCGTACTTTTTTCTCTGTGGAATTTAGTTCAATTTATTACTATTTTGTGTACTTCAGGGTTTGATCAACAAGACAAAGATTCGACAAGACTATAGAAGAATACGAAAATGACCAACTTGACCCAAATTGGGAATTTCTTCTTATTTTCTCTTAGAGTTTCATGACAATTCAAACTGTTTGAGTTTGACCAAATGGGAATGACCGAATGAGTGTGTTCCCATTGATTACGAGCCTTTGAACCCGCTTTTGACGACAAAAATACCAATTTTCCATGATATGTTGGGTTTTGAAATGTATTGATGGCAACTATATATAAAACATTGCATATTATATAGCACATGTACCTTTGGTGCTTTTCTTTGAGCTCAAATCGTACGTTCTCCTGCTAAACATATAGTATGCAACATTCAAAGTTCTCTTTTTTTTTTATTGTGTTCGTTCAAAGTAATATGTCATGAGTGCATGATGATATTCAGTCTCTGTTCAAATAATAGTATGAATTTTTAATGGTACGCGTTTTTTTGTACAATTATTAAGATATTTTCGAGCATGTAAAAATTTGATAGTATAATCATGACTTTACCACTTTCACTTGGTATGTATGTTATTGTTACAAATATAACTCTAGTCTATAATTAAACTTAATTAACCTAATTAATAATTATTTCATATAATTAAAACGAGGAAATAAAGTTTATTAATTGGGGCTTGTTATTATGGGATAGGGTAAGATTTATTGTTACACATGCACCTATATGAAATGGGGCATGTCTCTGCCTCTGCAAGTGAGGCACAAGCAAAGCTCACAATGACCAACTTGCATGGCTTGCATGAACCGCATGCGTGGGAGCAATCCGGTAGCCTCGAGCCAGCCATTTGCATTGTGATCAATGTGTGTGCTGCTGATCCTTCTACCTTTCTCTTTTGGCCACTCGTCTCCAATGTTTCTGCATGTTCATCTCTATGATCTGTATGTGAAGCAATTCTCTTAGGCCCAACACAAACATGCATGTAGTACACCAAGAAAGTTTTCGAATTCCAATAATGCCCAGGTCGTGACAATTAATTAGTATTGTAAATCGAGTCTTCCCTGACTAACTCAAATTAGGTTAGTGGGGAATACCATCACCATGCCCAACCAACACCATTGCCAGTCGGGTATGGTTGAGCATGCCCGACCACCTCAAATAGGGTAGTTGGGTATAGTTCGGGGCAACGGTAATGAGGTTCTAGCTAGATTATATCTGACTAGACATTGAGTAATGTCTAGTTCGGTATATGGTCATGTTGACCGGAAAAAAAATTAATTTTGCATATTTAGGACCTGACTAGACATTGCTCAATGCATAGTCGGGTATCATCACCGAAAATTAAGTCCCGGCTGACCATACTCGACTAACACTCCAGTAGGGTATGAATACCCGACTTTCTAGAGTAGTCAGATCTGCCAGATTGCAAGTAGTGACTGCATCTGAAAAACATGCATATGTAGAAAAGTACCTTTAGAGAGTGTTGTTGATCCACAGAGAAAAAATAAACCTTTGGAGAGTGTTAAATTAAAATCTGATACATCTAAAAAGTTAAGTTAATCACTCATATTGAATGCGAGACTTTACGGATAGAACAATATGGCAACAAGTGGACTATTGGCTCGTCGGATACACCAGGCCAAAAATAAGTTTATGTGACATATCCAATCCAATCCATCGCGAACGATTCGATATTAATCGAAGGTAGAAGGTCATGAGGGTGTATGTCGAAAAAAGAAGTGTAGGTTGAAGAAAAGTGATAATCCGTCTAAAAGGTCAGGCTGATAAATAAATATATGATACATATGTATAAAAAGGTGGCTGATAAAAAATGTAAAATCAAATGAAAATTTACCCGAAGATGGGAGGTAGCTAATCTGCCTAGCGATCGAAGAGGTGGTGTGAAGTATGAGAATGAATGAAAGGAAGGTAGAAAAATGTTTGTTGATCATGTTCTCTAGGGTTGGGTGAGCCTAGCTATATTAATTGAGATTGAGAGGTGATGAAGAAGATGTAGAAGAAATTGGGTAACATTTATACAAAGTGAGTGTGGCATATTCAAGTGTGTCACAAGCTCTATATGGGAAGGTGGTCACATGAAAATGGGCGACCCCTCAACGAGCTCACATGCTTTTCTCTTCTACACTCAATAATTTGCATACACATGTAGAGCTACATTCCAAAACTTAATATTTAGATGTAAACTATATATTACTTATAAACAAAGTACTTAATATTCTATTTGATTTTCCGTCAATCCTCGACTAATCCTCTAGTTTGATTAATTTTTAAAAGACATTTTCTGTCTAACTAACACTTAGCGTTTTCTTAAAAACTGCTCGTAACGGAATTACCGGCATATCCTCACCAAGAGAATTGCATATATGTATACGTATCGAGATGGGCACATGTGGAGTCCATGTGTGAAGTTAATTGGCGAAAACAAGACATGGGTTCGTGTACAAGTCGAAGCCTCTTAACTCAATCCTCGTCACAACCGTGAACTTTGGGCCTCTTGAGCTTTAGCCTGACTCCATTAATTCTTGTCGCTTCCACAAATCAAGAAAGCGAGTCAAAACTTCTCTTTCGCAACACCACCCACCAAGTACGTATATATGACTTTGGTTCGTTCGACTGTCAAATACAAAAGCCCAAACCAAACATTTCACAAGAACCCAACAACCCATCAATCTTTCGAGTTGATCCAAGGCTTATATATTTAGGTGTTCGTTCGGCCTGCCTAATATTGGCCTCTTTGGTATGTCTATTGGTAAGTATTTGACAACTTAACTTATAAAATTCATTATTTTTTTTGAAAAAGACTCGCTTTATTAAACAAAACGATCGGCATCACATTTGACATCAGTCCCAGAAGATCTTGCGTTATAAACGTTCTGCCCGAGCCCCATCCCAAATTACATAAAGCAAATTTAACAAACACATGGGTTGATGTATTACAAACTCTAGAAATAAACGAAATAAATAATTATCTCAAAATAAATTATCTGTTTTAACACGTGTTTTAAGAAATGTTAGACTCTAATTGGGCGGATAGAATCTCTAGAGACAAATAAAGATTCACGAGCATCTAATTATAATTTAATCATATTAATAAAAACTAATCAATAATTTTTTGTTTTATATTGATGTCATTTGAATAAAATTACGGTCATGTCTATAAGAAACACAATCTTGAAGCATAATCATATAAGTAACTCTAGCTCAATCATCTCTAACCCAAAATTACTGGACTTTAAGTAAAATTGATGTTTTTTTCCTACTCTCAACTTTAAAAAAATACTTCAACACTCTATCTTTACTAGTTTAATGATAGCATGATGAAATGAAAAGTGAGATTAGTGTTTTCTTCTAATCACAACTCTAGGACTATTAAATTATCAAATCATTTAGGTTTTGGCACTGCATATATATATATATACCCCAAATATGCCTCTAAGCAGCTTCCCAAATCATCATTCTTGGCAATCCATATATAGAAATATAAAAAGTTTAATTAATTGCAATCTAGATATTAATCAAGACAAGCACATGCTAACAATCTCATCAATTTACATGTCAACCTGGCCTAAAAGAACATGTAGTTGTTGAAGAACATGGTATAGGAGAATATAGTATATGTATATATATATGATCTGCTATAATAGAGTAACATGGAAGCTCACTGTCACTCCATTGGCACACCATTTGTTTATTCATTTTTAGAATCTGTTGTATTAAAAAGATTGCTATTACAAGAATAGAAAAAATATATATACTAAAACTTAGAAGTTAAAACATCACATTAATATACATAGCCAGGTCAACCCCACCTCACATCTTTCCACAATACTCACATCACATGTAGAGCCAAGTCAACCCCACCTCACATTTTCCCACTCCCTTGCATGACAAATGGTACATTTCGATATCAAATTATCAAGACTAGGTTGTAGCTCCGGGCAAGGTTTTAAAAAGCGTTAGGCGCTAGTCGGGCGGACAGCACCCCGAGAGGATTAATCGAATTTGTATTTTTTGTATTTTTAATTTATTTTTAATATAAAATGAATTGTATTTTTACAAAATAAATGTTTGATATATAAAAATCATCAACAATAATCTTTCTAGGACAATCTAAAATAATGATAAGTAATCACAACAACTTTAAGGATAAACATGAAGTGAAGTCTAAAGCACGGGAGCTCTGACTTCGATTGATTTGCAAAAGAGGTGTGGTGGGCGACAAACAATTGTCGGAGGCGAAAAGGTTTAGGGAGTAAGGGTCTAAGGCGAGATAATGGAACGAAGCAACTCTGTCAGATTTCTTATTCTTAATGTTTTAAGTTTTAAATTTTAATTGATTTTTTTAAGAAAATAAAGTTCTGGTCCGCCTGAACGGCCTCCAAGACGCCCGAACGGCTGCTTGAACGGTCTAGGCGGCCGTCTAAACCGCCTGATGAACCATAACGTTCGCCACCTTTTAATTACCTTAAAACGGGACGGTGAGGTGAAAAACAACGCCTGGGCGGCCTAAGCGGCCTTTTTTAGAACACTGGCTCCGAGCGATGCGTAAGTATTATTTATAAAATATTATTAAATAATTAAAATTGTTTAATTTGCTCAAATTTATTTTTAAAAAGTGAATAATTATAAATCAATAAATAGATATCAGTACTAGACAAATGACAGTATAACAAAAAATTGAACAATACCAAATCACTCACTTTCTTGTCATCACTGCCGATCTTTGTTTTGTTGTTGAATCTATCTAAAATAGTCAACTCTAACAATATTTCTTCTTCAGTCCATCATTTGTCTCCTGAAAATCAACACGACAATCAACATACTGCATAATCAAACGTATAAAAAAAATTATCGAAATCTAATGAATGGGACAAAGATCGTTTTATTTGGTTAATGAATCGTATCTTAAATAGAGATACTTGATTAACATGTATTCAAATTAATTTTGAAAAAGAATTGCAATCCAACAAAATGCTAACTAATATTAAATTGTATTAGTATACTTCAATATATTGGTATTTAAATTTTTAATTGAGTTTGAAATGTATTAGTATATTACGAGAAATCATTTAATTAAAAATTCAGAATTTTTAACTGAGCTTCAATTGTATTAGTATACTACAATAAACTATTTAAATTCAGTTAATTGAGTTTTAAATGTATTTGTATACTAAAATAAACTATTTAGACAAAGAAAAAAATCAGAATTTAAAAAAAATATGATTGGTAGAAATCTCTTTAAGGAGGTTGTTACATGTCAACTTGAGGATTTTTCTTTTATATATATTAGGAATTCTAATTCTTCTCTAAACTGGAATATCTCATTTGATGGTTGAGGAGGAAACTAGATAGATTTCTATTATCTAAATGCACGACAATAAGAACCTCCAATAAACCTGTCTACCGCTATCAATAAATCAGTTTTAATCAATTTTGTATCAATGAAATAGCTGGATAACAAATCGTTGTGTTATAAGCGTGTAATAATATATGAACAAAACAATAAGACTTATTGATGCTAGAATAGAACTTATAAAAATGAAAATTGATTTATAGATACAAACCTAACATTTACATACAAAAAAAAATGACCATACACCTATAAAGATTAAACATGAAGAACAAAAGAAGAGAATAACAAAAGGATGATGCATTGGGTTAGCAGATAAGGAAAAGGGCAATTTCTAGGTGATGATCACCATCAATGAAAGCCAATTTTGGGTGTGATGTCACGTCTTGCATTAGTGAAATTAAAGAAGATTGGCTCTTTTCTTGTGGTTGTTCCTCTAGATCAAGAAAGATGATATATAGATTGTGCTTTGGTATTGTCTTGTGGTGGTGATTGTGTCTGTGGTGATAGATGGCATTGGTTGGTGGTTGCATGAGTGAGTGAATGGGAATGGTTTTGAAAGGTTGAATTAGGGGATGGGACCCTTTAATGTCACAAAAGAAATGGGTTTGGACATCTTCATCATGGACAAAATGTCAATGTTATATACAGCTAAGCTGTAAGGTAGATTGTTGCTTCATAACAAGCTTCATATCCACTTGATCCCCCACAACACAAAACATTAACATACAACTAAGAGTGCCCAAACAATAGTGTTAGATCTAACACATGACAATATATCAATATTTTAGAATATTCACGAATATTAATAATGAAGTCGGAACTTAAACCAATAGTAATTTCTCTTAATTGCAACATTTCGATCATAAAAATGTTTCAACATATTTTATACATGTCATTGATCTTCATTTCTCATTTTACCAATTGATTATTATATTCTTCTAGTTTATATTCAAACTTTTGTTGGATATCTTTCAAGATTGAGGTCAGTTAAAAATATAATCTTTTACATAAAAAATGTCCTAATCTCAAAATTTGGTACGTGTAGACTACTGAAACGAACTTTAATAGTAAAGTTATAATTTAATTTCTGCCGCTCTTTTTATCACATTTACAACATATGGATCTTCAACTTCTCCAAATTGCAACATTTCTATTATAAAATACTTGACCATAAGGTTATGCATGATTTTGATTAAATTAAATTTTTTGTTGCCCACCTATTAACATCATACATTTTTAACATTATACATAGTCAAACAAGTCAAACATTTGAACTTCAGTTTTTAAGGATTTGGATTCAAGTTTCTTTGCAATATCTTCTCACATCATATTTATTATTTTCCAACTTTTTATTGGGCCTCTTTCTAAGTTTGTCAATTGAAAAAACATACACTTCTATATAAAGAAGGCCTTATCTCAACCTTGCTACACATGAATGATACCAAAAAATATGTTATACTTGTTCCAAGCCTTATTGAGGTAGGTTGGTCCAAACCCTAATCAAACTTTAATCCAAAGCTAAGTAGACAGCTGAGAAGAAACATGATTACCATAGTGACTATGATAAAGTATGTTTCACAAAAATATATAAGCATTTATTTGGCGGGGACCCATGGTGATAATGATAAATGAGGCCTAATTATAGTCTCAACTTTACATAAGTGATGTTGTGGTTGGGTTTGGATTGTTACATCAAAGTACATAATGGAGGTGATGGTTAATTTGGTCTATATTCTCAAGATTAAGGCCAATCACTTCTTTACTATATCCCATAAACTTGAATTGTTCAAATTAACAAGAGGATATAAATTGATCAAAAAATCAAAGCAAATGATATCATTGGCCCACCTTTGGCAAAACTAAACTTCATGAGCAAGTCTTGTTTTCCAAGGAAGATGGACAATCATCTCTTTTCATGTCTCTAGTCTAGTCTATGGATTCATCATTTTGAAGGTTTTCTAATTGGAAATGCATTTTCTTTTCACTCTATCGTCGAACGATAATACATGAGCAATGTTTTCTCTATAATTTAATGTTAAATGTTTAATTTGTTGTTTTACAGCGAATAAGCAACAATAATTAAAATAATGTAGGCATTTTTACATGTTTACTCAAAATTTTAACATTTCCACTCTTTAAAATAACATATTTATTTTTTAATATGTAAATAAGACTTTTTTATTAGAGCATAGAAACTCAAAAAATGGGAGTCTGCTAGTAAGACATACAAACCCAAAAAAGAGCATGCAAACCAAATAATGTGAGAATTACATAGATAAAAACATCAACCAAACGCCTACAATGGCATGAACTGGGTCTTCCCTCCAAGAAGCAATCGAAATACTATCAGCAAAAAAATCATGTAACCCTAACATATAATAATATCTTAACTTTTGTAATAATGTTGTTTTCATTTTGACATTACAATTTATCATACCAATTACAATTATTTTCAAGTACAAGATTGTTATCACTTTGCATGTATGTCTATAGAGATGATAGAATACTTTCACACACACTTCGATTGAGCTCAAAAATTCAATCATATTTTTGAACGTAATTCAACATGGGTTTTATATCACAAGTGTTTTTCATATTCAATTGAGACCGATGCAATGTTGAATAACAAATATTTTATTTGTGATGAGGCCAGTGATCGGGCCAGAGTAGAAAAAACCCTTTGTCATTCCTAATATCTAATCCCTTCAACATGTGATTTGCTTTTTTGGAGTGTAAGATTGTGATAGGATTTTGAGATTTTTTTTGTCAAATGAAAGATGGTTGGATTGGAGGATGTGAAATTGGCATGACCCAATCCTTAAAGACACTTTCTTTTTCTTCTTTTTTGAATGAAACCATCATAAGTTTGTGGATTATTCTTTGGTGACTGCCTCACTCAACAATACTGCAAAATAAAATACAAATAAGCAAAAACTGATGCAAAAGTGATAGAGACACCATCAAAGAAGCAAAGCAAAAACTCTCCACAAAGTAAACATTTTGAAAAGAAGATAAATAAAAGTGACACTCACTCACTCTCTTCTTGTGAAGATTTTTCCACACACTAACCCCCAAAAGTAATGGACCTCTCAACAAACCCATGACACATCACTGGCAGTGGCTTCCCTCACGCGCCGCCACACGCGCCGCCGCACCAACCCCAATAATCAAGCCACCACCTTTACAGAGAGAAAACAGGAGGCACTTCCTGTGGGTCCCACCTCCAATAATCATCAAATATGAAAAATCTAAAATCTCTCTCTCTCTCTTACATTCCATGTGCTGTGCTCTGGTCTCAACATCCCCATAGCCTGTCTTGTTCCTCTGTTTCTCTCTCTTAGAGACCCAGATGTGGAAATGAGTGAAATTTTCGTGAAAGGGCACAAGAATCTGAAAACAGATCAGAGCCCATGAGTCTCTGAATCCAAGCACACAAAACCCACCTCCTAAATTTCTCAGGTTTTCAGTGTCTCCTCCTCCTCCTCCATGGACCCTAGGACTCGGCTCGAGTATGCTCTGTTTCAGCTCACCCCCACCAGAACCAGGTACTGCTTGCTTCTCAAACGCATTTGTGATTCACTTTTTCCTGTTCTTGTCTTGTCTTGATTGCTGATTCTGGGTCTCGTCTGAAGGTGCGATCTGGTTATTTTCGCTGGTGGGGCTAATGAGAAATTGGCTTCTGGGCTGCTGGAGCCGTTCCTGCTGCATCTGAAATCTGCCAAAGATCTGATTTCTAAAGGAGGCTACTCGATCACTCTTCGACCCAGAAGCTCAGATGCTTCTTGGTTCACCAAAGCAACTCTGCAGAGGTGATTTTGCTCGATTTATTAGTGTTTGGTGGGTTTGGAGCAATGTTTGATTCTTGGGAAGTAGCTGAATTGGAGAGAGTTTCCTTTTTTGTTTACTGTGACTGTGTTTGATTGGATCTGTAGTTTCCACTCAAAATCAGCTTGAGTTCATTGAATGGTTGCACATAGATTGAAAATGAATTGGACCCATCAATCAAATTAGGAAATAAAATTGTTTCCTTTTCAGATTTCATAGTGGATATTTTGGGGGCTTGAATTGGTTTTTACTTTTCACATTTGGACTCTTAATAATGAAATAGAATCAACTATTTTTTCTGATTTTCCAAATATTAACAGTTAACACTAGTGATATATTTATAAAAGTGTTAAGGGTCAAATCTGTAATGTTGGGGTTGTTCTTTTATCTAATTGTCTTCTTAGTTGAACAGATTTGTGAGGTTCGTGAACACGCCGGAAGTTCTCGAAAGATTTGTGACGACGGAGAAGGAGATTGTGCAAATTGAGATTTCAAACAGTGTTGCAGAGACAGAAGGTATGTTTGGTATAAAATTTTGATTGTTAGGTCTTTTTAATTTCCATGTTAGAGGTCATTGCCTTAGGAATTCATAGTGAAATTAAGTGGTCAACTTTCATTAAGTCAGATTTGGTTGCAATTTTGGATCTATGGATGATTTCCACAGTTGCATATTGGAAATAAATTTGATATTTGTTTCAGCCGCGGATGGGAATGCCAAGAAAGCACTTGCCTCTACCAAGGTGAGTTCTTTTGAAAATCATATGTGTGATTATTCCTTGGATACACACACAATGGTCATTTCTGATTTGATGTTGCATTGCAGTCGAAAGGTGAATCGGATGGAGCCGATGTTGCTGTACCAGAAGAAAACCCCAAGTACAGATCTTGTCTTAAATATACATATGTATCAAATAATAGTGTACATGGTAAGCATTCATCCCTTTGTTGCATTGACTGATGAGCTTTGGGTGATGAACAGGGCTCGTCTGCAGCGTGTTTTGGAAACCCGGAGAGCAGTACTCCGCAAAGAGCAAGCAATGGCTTATGCCCGTGCTTTGGTTGCTGGATTCGAACCAGCCTTCATGGATGATCTTATATCCTTCGCCGATGCCTTTGGGGCTTCTCGTTTAAGGTACGAATAGCATAAACAGGCTGGCTCGGTTTACTAGATTTAATGCTTCTCAATTTGGTTATCAGTTTTGGTAGTGTATTGAATTTTCCACTTTTCCACCAGACTAGTGTCTTGCCGTCATTTCATGAAATTGTTGCTTCTGTCACACTTTTGAACTTGAACCGAAGCGTGCTTCCTTCAAATGATGATCTTGTGATCCAGAAATAAAAACACCCCATGTTTTTAGATCATGGATAAGAGCTTAAGATGTTCATTTGTTTGCTTTAGGGAGGCATGCGTAAATTTCATGGAACTGTGCAATAAAAAGAACGAAGATAGGCTTTGGATGGCTGAGTTGGCTGCAATGCGGGCGTCTCAGGCTGAACTGTCATACTTGAAAACATCTGGAATTATAATTGCTGGCGAAGAGATTGACCCAACGCAAAATGGGAAGCCGAACAGCTCATCAGATAGTACGTTGTCCGACACAAATAACCAAGGTACGGCTGCTACACACACACACACACACACACTCGCTTACACACACTCTGTCTCAACTATGATATGTTCTGCAGATGGAAACTTGCCAGCATCGGCTCAGGCACCAATGGCATGGCCAAATCATCTTCCTCAATACATGCATAATTTTCAAGGCCCTGCATATCATCAACACATGCCTCCATATCAAGGATTTGCTTATCCCGGTATGCACGGTCCTCCTCCATATTATCCAAGGAATATGCAATGGCCTGTAAACATGGAAGAATCTGGCGGTGGTCCTGACTGGGAGTCTGATACCCGCCAGAGTTATAGATCATCTTCCCGGAATAAAAAGAAGGGCTCAAATGGAAAAGGTGGTTCAGAGCAAGACGGATCCACTGGCCCAAGTGACTCTTCTGAGAGCGAGTCGGAGTATGTGAAGCATGGAAAGAAGCATAGGAGCAAACATGGGAAAAAGTCCTCTCGTAAGGTTGTCATCCGCAACATTAACTATATCACTTCTCGGAGGGATGGGAAAAAGGAGAGCAACTCGGAGGAGAGCTCATCTGATGAGGCTGAATTCATTGACGGAGACTCCCTTAAACAGCAGGTCGAAGAAGCTGTTGGGTCCTTGGGGAAGCAACATAAATCTTCCCGTCGTCATCACAGTAAACGGGATGAAGGCCAAGATGGATCGATCAATTTAGATGCGAAAAAAGGAAATGAAAACTGGGATGCTTTCCAGAACCTTCTTATGAGAGAGGAGGAGCCGAGTACTGATTCCCAGCCCGTAGAGATTAAGGAAGAATACTTTGTAAGTAAAAGCTCGGAGGAGGAAAGGTCAGTCGCATTTAAACCAGAAGCTGAAGAAGTAAATAAGCAAAGAGCTGTTTCAACTGATTCCTTTGTCCTTATGGAGAAACCTTCTGGTAATGAAGATGCTCGTGCCTTAAACTTTGAGGCTGATATGAGTCTCCGCCCAATAAATAAAAACAGGAATGGCACCAATGAGGAGTTCTTATTTTCAGGAAGAGCTGAAGAATCACGAAACTACTCCCAAGTTACCGTTTCTGATGCCACTGAATCTTCCGTGATCAGAAGTCGTGGGGATGGAGATTGGTTGATCAGTGACCAGCTTGGTAACTCATCACGCCAGAACCAAGATAACGATATCCAAAATTTTGACAGTTCATCACTGGTTGGTAACTACAATGCTGAGAAAAATAGGAAAGATGTTCTAGCCGATGACTCGTTCATGATTCAAGCTCACTCGATGATGAGTGACCAGTCCGATTCCCGTCTAAGGACAGACATTATGGATTCAGACATCATAGGAGCTTCTCTACATGATAATGGTACTCCAGAAATATCCCAAGATACGATTGAAGCCTTTCCTGCCCACGAGCCAGATGACCTTTACATGGTTCTTGATCGTGATTCAGCTATGGACCACTCTGTCGCGTGGACTCCTGAAATGGATTACGAAAGTAACATGTCATTCACTGATGCCAGATCAAAGCAGCCCGATCTTGAAACAGCTGGTCCTGCTGAGGAGGAGCAATTACCAAATGGTACGGGAAGCAACCCTAAAAGTAATGGAGCTCCTGGCAGAAAAGTGAAAGCTGTAAACGGGAAGAGCAAACCTGACGTCGTGTCTAGGAGCCGGAAGCCAGCTACAGGAAGCAGGACCATAGTTCATAAAAGCAAATATGAGTTGGTATGTATTAAATAATCACAGTAGTTCAATACTTTTCTCGTCATTTTTATTTCTCTTTATCTGTTTTAATGGGTATCAACCCTTTTTCGCTCTTATAGGAAGAGGAAAACAGGAAGAAAAAGGAGGAGTTAATGATTCAAAGGCAAAAGAGAATTGCTGAGAGGAGTACTGGCAGTGGTAAAACCGCTACACCTGTAAAGCAAGAAAAGCCTAAAGTTCCATCTCCAAGCTCTGAGACCAAGAAAGTGCAGAAGCCTGTTCTTAGGAGCTCAACAATAGATCGCCTTGCAGCTGCGCGGACACCTCAGCAGGTGACTCAGTCAAAGCCGGATCAGCCCAAGAAGGCAATATCGAAGCCAAATGCTGCAGTTGCTACTACTGGCACCGGGAACAAGAAGCCTAGTCCGGACAAACTCAAACCTTCTGATGAGAAAAATGGACCGAAGAAATTAAATAGGGCACTCTCTTCTGACTTTGCTGTTCAGGAAAAGAATGAGTCCCCAGAAGCTGCTAAAGTGATGCCTGTGGAGTTTACAATTGCTCAAACTATTCAAGCATCTGATATTGTTGATAAGTCCGAAGACATCAAGGACGTGCACACTACTTCAGTTGAGAAGAATGAAGTAAAAATGATTCCACAGAAAGAGGTACCAGCTGAAATAAGCTGCAATGGAAATTCAGTTGACAAGATCTCGGCTGTACCATGTGAAGATCAACCTGCAAAGCCAGAGATAAAAGTGGATGATAAAAGTTTAATTAAAACGGAACCTGTTCTTTATGAAGAAAAGGCAATTTCTGGTGATCATGATGAGCACATTCTTGAAGAAACTGTACATCCCATGCCTGCATCACAAACCAAAGCTGTCACGTTTGCTTCTGTGAATGGTAAAGAAGACGAGGCAACTATTGAAGTGTTCCCGGTCTCAGAAGTATCTGAAATAGAAGTTTCAACCCCAACTAGTGATGGAATGAGTCAAGAAACAATGTACTCCTCCAGGAAGAAATGGGGCAACGAAGAAAATCCTCCAAAAGCTGCAAAAGGGCTTAGAAAGCTGCTTCTGTTTGGAAGGAAGAACAAGAATACTTCTGAAAATTGATACTACAAAACTTGTTTTTGCGGCTTTACCATTCCACGATGGCTCTGCTTGGATTATGGTTTGTTCAAGAGGCGTCGGGCATGCCAGTTGAGTTGTTTGATCATTCAGGTAATGCAAAGTTACCGTTATTTGAGTGGAAAAAGATATTTAGTTACGAGATCGTAATAAGGCCTTGGGTGTTGCTGCCAAAGAAGTTCTGCTGTAATTTATATGAATTTGAAATGCCATAGGAGAGGTTGTATACAGGTAAATTCTTTCATTTAGTTCTGTCTGCAGTTCCCTATGCTGTCTTTTTTTCTGTCACTTATTGTCTTGATTCAAAATTCTGTTTGTGTGTATAACAAAAACACTAAAACAATTATTTGTTGTAATAATATTCTTTTCCTTGAAGTTTGTATGTATTGTGCTGTAACTTTGGCCTGAAATCTAAAATTCCAGTTGTTGATGATAGTGATTATGTAAAGGATTTGCAGTTATGCATTATATTGATGATGTTCTTGTGATATTTTGCTTGTACTTCAAGGATGTTTTATTTCTCAGAGCATGCACAAGTTGACTGAATTTATTTTAGCTAGGGCTTGAAATTCTTGTTAAATAGTTTTGGTCATTCATTGGGAATTCCTGCAGATGTGCAAGTTGATGTAAGTTTGTAATATTTAGCTGATTTTAAAAGGACAGGCATGACAATAGGTCAAATCTGCACAATTATCCCAGATGGACCAAAAATGATAGAGAATTATTTGCATACAAAAGTAAATAAATATATATACAAGATCTCTTTGAATATCTGCTTTCATAGCTCAGTTGGTTAGAGCACCCGTTTAGTAAGCGGGAGGTCTTGAGTTCGACTCTCAATGAAAGCAATTTATTGTTCTCTTTTTGTCGTCTACCTCAATTCATTGAACAGCCCATATTTTAAGTAAATAGAGTCCAAATCCAACAATGCACAATCAAAACCTAACCACGATATCTAGATTGGTCATGTTTCCGAAACCGAACCAAACTGTCTGAATTGAACCGAATAGAATGGCTCCTATATTTTAGAAATCAAGACAGCTTGTGAGAGGATGGCCCGGTTCTAAATCATTCGGTTTTCATTCGTTTCTTTGGTTCCGGCCAATTAAATTTGATTTATTTTGAGTCTTTAATTTGGACTCAATTTCTTGGTCAAATCAGATAAGTTTATGTTGAATTTTGTAAACCAAAACTTAAAATTCGTAACTATAAAATAATAAAGAAAATCCAACATTATGCTTTAAATATTATAACACAATCGATGCGTAAAGTTTGCAATTTAAATATATCAACAAGTTTGATTTGGTTTTGTCGATATAACCTGTGGTCCTGACTCTTCAAAATCATAACTGAATCATCATCCACGATTTTTAATTTCTTTTATTACATTTCGACTCAGTTCTCAGTTTCATTTAATAAGAAGTTCGATTTTAAAAAAATAACAAAAGGACCTCTTTTGACAACATTGTTTATGTTGTATGGTCATCGTCAACCATTAGATTCAGATCAAGATTGGTCAATGCTGATTATTAATAATTAGTAAAGAAACTATGATGTGAAGAGAGAGAAAGGTTGGTCCACCTTTTGGGTCATAGAAGCATCTATTCAACAACAGCTTTGCTTCTCCACCGACACTCATTTTTCTGTGCCCTCCCATCCCATGCCTTGCGCTTGCTGCATATTATCACTTATACCCATAATACCCCTACACCTTCTTATGCGGCTGATCAAGATCTAGTTTTAATCTATTTATATTATTATTACAAAAGCCTAAATTAAACTTAATGAGAAAATTTTAATATATGTTTATGTATACAAGTCGATGTGAGCATGGTAATTTGTAAGGTTGAAGAGTATTATTTTGATATTATATGCGAGGGAAGATGAGTCTGGGAGAGGGTCACTGATAGTTAGGCAGAGAAGTTTTGGCGATTAGAATCTGATCGAGTTGGGTATGATTTCTCGTGTCCAATCGTTGTTAGTTTGATCGACACTGGGAATGATTGAAAGTTTTCTAGTGTCAGTAGACTGGCAATGGTAATCACGAAGAATTTCAAGGACTTGAATTGTAAAGATCTGTGATTCCCACATTGAACGCATGGTTGATCGACGAAACTGGTCTAATGCGTTATGAAGAGAGTTTACGAGGGTTTTCCATTCGTATGAAGTGGAGGCCGTGACCCTACATGATACTAATAGATTCGAGTTGATTGGTTTCCGGGATTATAATGGAGTTCTTTTTCAAGCATTTGGCAGCGGGATCACGAGATTTCTCCATATGTATGAAGTGGAAGCCGTGACTCTACATGATACTAAATAAGTCGAGTCGAACATCTTTAATCACAATGCAAAGTCTGTTCTACCATATGTTACTTCACTTGTTCGGTATATTAGTTGTTTAATAATATACATAATCAATAAAATTGAGTTTGCTAAGAAATGAACTCGGACAAACTATTTGTAGGATTAATTAATTGAATAAAAACAGTTGGTAACAGCTGCAAGATTATTTATTGCAGTTAGCTTGTGTGTGGCTATTTTGGGAATTTCACATGGTAGGTGAAGAATTCATTTCCTGGTTCGCTGTCCCTTTCTTTTTCTTTCCTTTTTTTTCTTCATAAATCCATTTTTTTATTGTTGCTTGCTTCTTCAACACAGCGATAAATTACAGTGAAAGGTTCTATTTTTCTGTGTGTTTAGAGAGAGAGAGGTCAAGATCTGAGAAGCTCCTCCACAGCAATGGCTTCGAAACTGCTATTGATTGTCGTCTTCGTCTTTGATCTCATTGCTTTTGGATTGGCCGTTGCTGCTGAGCAGAGGAGAAGCACTGTAAGTCACTTTTCGCCATTCCTCTCTTTCTCTTGAGCTGAATCGAGCTATTGAACAAGTTATGGTTTCTATTTTTGTTGATGGGTTTTGTTTGTTTGCTTAGAAAATGGGGGAAAATGGAATCAAATCTCAATCTTTCCTCCTGTGGTAGTAGATTTTGTTCTGTAAGCGATTGGTAGCTTGCAATCGAAGAACCCAGTTAAATTTCATTATGCATGTATTTTTTTGTCAAGTATTTGCCAGATTTGTTATAGCAATGTCAGATCTATTGCTAAAATTGGAACTCTTAACTGAATCAGATGTGGTAATGTCAGATCTCTCTGAGAAATAGACTTAATGGAACTGATACTAATAATCAGGAGGGATTTTGTAATTTTATTTCTAGATTCAACAAATTTACCTTGACTTGAGATTCTTCACAATGGTTATGGAGCTTATGGTTCTTAGTGATTGCTCAAAATAAACTAGAACCCGAGAGGTTATCGGATTATGCTTGAATTTCCCAAACCCCTTTATCCTGCATAAATTTCACCCACCATGTTTCTTGTTTCATTTGCATTTCCCCAGTATGTGTTTCACCTACCAATTAGCTAGGAAAATAGAGAATGAGAGAGCATATAGTGTTTTAATGCTAGTAAGGAAAGATGAAATGAGGTTAAGCCGTGTAGTGCATTGGCATTGGCCCAACAGATCTTGTCGGTGCATGCTAAATGACATTAAAAACAAGTTCAAAGCTCTGATTTATCGTCTTTATATCAGTGTTCTAAAAAACGCTAGGTGCTAGTCGGGCGGAGAGGGCCTTATGGGGACTAATCGGGGATTATTCGGCAAATAAATCGGATTGAAGGATTAATCGGACAAGTCGGGGATTTTTAGAGCACTGCTTGTACATCTTTTCTATAGACTAATACTTTCAACAGGTTAGCAATAGTAATATAGTGGTAACTAACTTATTAAACAGAAGAGAAGCAAGTGTATATGCCTCGTTGTAATATAGTTGTACCTTCTTGTCCGATTAGTAAGATTTTAGGCCTCGTTGTAAATTTCTGTAAATTTCCCGCTTGCTAATCAAACTCCTTGGCACACTCTTATTAGCTTTGATTGATTACTAATGAAACGATGTTTGGGTTTTCTTTTGCAGGGTGCTCCTGTTCCTGATAGTACCAAGGAATATACCTACTGTGTATATGACTCGGACATTTCAACAGGCCTTGGTGTTGGTGCATTTTTGTTCCTCTTGGCTAGTCAGGCTATTATAATGGTGGCAAGCCGATGCTTCTGCTGTGGGAGGGCTCTTAAGCCAGGCGGCTCTAGGGCTTGGGCTGTCATTCTTTTCATAATCTGCTGGTATGATTATGCATCCATTTTTTTCTTGTTTTTTTTTGGATTACATGACGTCTCTGCCACTTTACCCACGACTTTTGGTCATTTTATTTATCTGTTAAACTATACTCTATAACAATGTTTTATACATATCCAGTTATTTCACATTACCGAAAAAAAATTCTGATCATTTCATTAACACTTGCAATTTCTTTCAGGGTGTTTTTCATCATAGCAGAGTCGTGCCTGTTGGCGGGTTCCGTGAGAAACGCTTACCACACCAAGTATAGGGGAATTTTCGGCGGTGGAGACTACTCGTGCGAGACAGTGAGGAAGGGAGTCTTTGCTGCGGGGGCGGCTTTTGTGTTCCTCACTTCCATAGTTTCTCAGTTCTACTACGTCAGCTACTCCAACTCCCGGGACACCTTCCAGGGATACGACAGGGAGGCTGGCGTGGGGATGGGAACCTACAAGTGAGGGCCTCGTTTAGCAGCTCGAGAAACAATGTAGATGTTACGGTTGTGCCTCTCGAGCACTCCTCTCGTGTCTTGGTCTGCATTATGAGTTTAAAGGGTTTGATGTAGTTTGGTTCCGGAGGTGTTATGTTTTGCAATTCTTTTGTCATAGTACTGAAATATTTTTTTGCTTGTTGTGCACAGATCAGTAATAAGAGACTATTGCTTTTGTTCATCTAATCTACATATGGAATGGTTAGTAATTTGGTGATGTTGAATCTCTATCATATTGGTATAGATGGAGTTGTAACTTTCATAGTGGTATATTGATTATAAATTTACGAATGTATGCAAGTTAGCCTTATGATTAAATTGGAGAAATTTAAAATATAAAGTATAATTTTGATGAAATAACTTGATATTGAATCACAGCAAAATGTTCATATATACCAGTAACAATGGAAAGTTAACTAGGTTAATCAATAGTAATACTTATACTCTAAAATTTACCTGATTATTCTAGCACTTCCCCTCTCACCACAAGTCGTATAACATGAGTCTTGCACGTGGATCAAACGGAAAAGCTAACATACACGTGCAACTATGTCATATGCTGATGGTGTTAATATTTTCAATCATGCCAATTTTACATATACATGAGTACAGTAATTTTAAGATAAATCACCAAAACTTTTTTCAAGCAACTTCGTCATATATTGGCGGGTGTGACAACGTAAAATAATTTTAAGAAAAATAATCAAAACAATTTACGAGTTCAAATATTAATCAAGGAAGTTAGAAGCAATATTGTGTGACACATGGCAAATTTCGATTCGTTGATCTTAAAAAAAGACTACATGATTTCATAATCAAATATTTTGCTCACATTTTAAATTGAAAGGATTATAAACCAGACAAAATATGAGGACATTTTTGTACCATAATGTATTTTGATTTTAATATATTTTGAGTCATTCATACAAGGTTTTAATGAATCAGTGTTAATTTAGTTAAAATGAGGATTGTTTTTTCTTCATTGACCTCTATGGCTCTATCATTACTTTACTTAACTAAATATATCAAATAATTTATCACTTTTAACTCATGCCTTTACAATTTATAATTGTACAAAATTTTCATATTTTATCACTTCTTGTTATTTTAATTTTTCAAGTTGTAGGCCCTGAATACTTTGGGCCTATAGGCCCAATTACACAGAGAGAGTCAAGATAGGACATAGGAGCCTCATCAAATATACTCTCCTTAGCACACAAATTGGTCCATCTGTACTTGCCTCATCAAATTCCAAGTTTCAATTTTCAGGACAACTAATAACACTAATGTGACATAAAGATGTCTCAAATATAAAATTTACGTGAATAGAAAATGTTTTCGAATAATTTTATTTATCAGTCATACTCAGTATACGTACGAATTAAAATCAGTGACTCAATATTTAACGAAGTTATTGTTACTTGAGTTATACCAACTAAAACCATATAAACTTGCAATAAGAAGTCCACAACCACAACCATGATTGATGGAGCAGTAAACATGTACCCTTAATTAAGGGCTATCCTTTTGGGGTACCCTCTCTATACACAAATAAGGACTAGTGACTGTCCACATTGTACTGGTTTTGAGGGTCATGGATGGCTTCATTTTGTGTAAGTTTCTAGCATGCCCATATGATCACCACCCCCATTAGGGCCATGCCCTTTGTGGGCTGTGGTGGACCCTTAAAGGTCCTACACTATCTAGGGTGGTCACATGTGAAATTATTTCAGGACACTCAACTATAGGACCAACTCTCACATCTTTCCCCTAACTCCTTTAGGATGTTCTTAATGGCCCATTTTGTAGGTCACATGTGATGGTTAAAGCTTTTGTTGCACTTTGTATTGTAATTCACTTTCTTTTTTCTTCACATTGTTAATGTCATTTTCTTTGCACGATGTGAGAACATGGAGTGTATACTCCAAATCATCCCTCAATTATTTGGAGGAGACATAGATAAGTTGTTAGGTTAATCATAAATGTATTACGTAATTGAAAAAATTATATTCTATTCATCAACTAAACATTATGATGTTTATATTTGTAATACAACTGATTTACTAGTTTACAAAGAAAATGGCATTCTGCTATCATAACTATTATTTTATTTTAGTACCCTAATTTGTATTTTGAAACAGTTGACTACATATAATTATACTATTTTTGAATAAGATTTAACCTCAAAATGTCTCAAAATATAAGTTAGGGTACTAACAAAAAGAAGAAGAAGAAGAAAATCAGTTAGGTATAAAAGTGTGAAACAATTATAGTTAAATATAGTAAAGTGTCATTTTCCCTAGTTTATATATGAATGTAATTAAATTTAATTTAATTTTTCTTCTCGTTATCAAATCCATCTCCTTTGCATTATTTCATAACATAGAGTATAGACTCAAAGTAATGTTCTAAAAATTCTCGATTAATTCTCTATTATTCTCTGATTAATTATATATAATTCGACTAATTTTCTAATTAATTATTAGAAGGTTCTCTCCACCTGATTAAGGTCTAACGTTTTTTAAAACGTTGACTCGAAATTACTACAACAAAATGGGGTACAAAGTGGTGCAATTCATTGAAAAACTTGCACATCAATCAGTTTCGCAGCAAAAATCATATCTTAAATAAAATGAAATGAATTGAACCATAAACTATCAATATCATCGTATCACGCCAAATACTATATATCAGAAATTAAGGATCCAATGTTGATGCTTAATTCCTCAATCACCTCAATCAATTTCCCTATTTAATTTAATTTGTTTTGGGAAATGTTAATATGATTGTACCAATAGAAATAGAAGTTCATATCAAAGTCAAACAAAGCCACAATGACCCTTGTTGCTTCTTCTCCTTATGGTTGAACATCTAAGTGGAATAGTACACTGCACATGGAATCCTCCAAAATGAGCTTCAAAACTGTTGAAATGGCTATGTCCCCCATCTATTTGCTCCATTACATAGCTCCCACATGCTCACATTTTCAACACCAATGGCCATAATTATTACATGTGCTTAATTTAATAAAACAAATATTTCCTAATTAACGTGATTGTACCACGAGATAATAATATAAATATAAAGTCAAAAAATTAGTAAGAAACCATATTTAATTTCTTGCTTGATTTGGTAAAATTTGTGTGCGGCCTAATATATAAATCTGGACTTTACTGTTATTACTCATTATTTACTTTGCTTTTATAAACATGTCAGTGGTTAATTTGTTTATTAAAATATGTGCTACAATGATAATATTTTTATAATATATATTCTTATTTCATGCTTATGGTAGTGATTAGAGATGATGATTGTGGGGTTTAATTAATTTTGCAAAAGCATGTTATGTTGATGTTAACCATTGTCACCTAAGGAATCATTTTTCATGCTCAAACAGGCTGTTGGGAATCAAGCCACGTGGTGTGTCTCTGTATAATTAAACGAATATGTTGGTTTGTATTTAATTAATTAATCATATTTATGTCAAGTTATTTTGGCATATAATGGTGATTAATACTTTTAAATAAGGATGGTGGAAACCTTATAAAGCAAGGCAAAGAGTGCATGGATTAATTGTGGGCATGAGGGTTCCTATCCATCCATAAATTAATAAACCATAAATATCAACTTCTTAATTAAGACACGTGCTTCTTCATAAGAAAAATATTCTCAAAATAATTTTAAATTATTCTTTTATTTTAATTTTATATTAAACTCAAGTTTTTTTAAAAGTTATGTTTATATCCAATTAATCCTAAATTTTATTTTTATAAAAAAATCCTAATAAATTTCATTTTGTATATAGTTGATCTTACTTTCATTCACTCATTCAGCCTGTTGATTATTTTATATATTTTTATTTTCAAAAAGTCTCAATTTACATGGTATGAACTTAATTGATATGAAAAATCAATTTAAAACAAAACATACAAATTTAATAATATTTTGAAACTCCAAGTACTTGAAATGAGGTATTATAAAAATACATACAATACTTTTAAGTAATTCATCCTATATCATACCAATCATTATTTATTTTTTTGAAAATTACATAAAATTTTATCTACTTATAAAACCTTCTCAATACCCTTGTCTTCACAATAAAATGTGATGCTCAACAGCTAAAATATTTTAAATATTCATATAATAATATGTTTTAAGACGAATATTTCAAACTAAATCTTATATTTATATGTGTTTTCTTATCTAAATAGTTAAGTGTTCAAATGTTTAATTTCGTGGTAAAAATTTAAAATAGATCGATGATATAAGTTCACTTTTACAACAAAATACATCACAAGGTCCCCAAATTGTATCTTTGGCAGATCATACTTGGTATGTACTTGCAAAGCCTATTGAGGTTTCTCTGAAGGTGAATAATGCTTAATTATAGACTAATAATCCATAACAAATAATTTAGACCCATTAATTTACCAAACAAGAAAGTGAGATTGGTTTATTTTCTAAGCTGTCCTTAAGTGGTACGAAAGGGTGAGAAACACAAGACATTATCAAACATTAATCCAACAGGAAGTGCAAAGGTATCCAAGAAAATGCAAGCTCACTGACACCTCCAATCTCAAACACAAACTGTTTTTTTGCAGCCTCTAATGAAACTTATAATAATGATTATATTAATCAATCAATCAATAGCAACATAACACATGCAATACTATCAAATCTGATGTGATCTTATATTAACTATTATTTCAAGTACTTACATCAATCACTTTGTTAATGCTCAATAGATACGCACAAAGGGCTTTAAAAAATAATTGAACTGATCAAGTCAAATCAATACGAACCAGTTGAAAAATAACTGAAGCTTAATTTCGGTTTTTAAGATTAGGACCAAATTAAAAATTGACTGATTTGGACACGTGACTCATTTTAAGTTATTGATGTTTATTGATTTATTCAACAATAAAATAAATCAGATAATTAGCCAAAACCAACTTAAATGTGAGAAACTCATGAAATTTAGTTCAAATAAAATCAAACAAAATATTGGCTGGTTCAAAATCAAACCGTATAAAACATATAACCCACACCAAATATTAGTTTAAATGCAAACCAAGGTTGTAAGTCAAAAGACATATAATTCAAATTATTTATCAGAATAGTGATAAAAGTCAAGATTTTAGCACATATTTTCAAGTTACGAACTATATTTCACCTCATACTATTTTAATGTGAGACTTTAGCGGGTGAAATTTGAATAATTCATCATTAGTAAGTCTTTTTTCATAAGGTTGGCTCCTTAAATTTGGCTTTATTTGTTCGCCTTCATCTTTCACGAGTCAATCATGGTTCAATGTGTTATTGGTATTAGGAGAATTAGTTCAACCCATTTATGAGGAAAGACTCTTTAAAACCTAGTTTCTTTGATACTAATTATTGGGGAGAATCTGAAAGCATATTTAAGAAGATCATGTCAAAAGAAGCATGACATATAAGCATTAAAATCTACTCCGAACTTTAAAGACTAGTACATACATTAGGTTTTACCTCTAATGTACGTATATAAATTATCCTTTCACCTCAATTAATTCGTAAAATTCTAACCATGATGGATTCTTAACGCTTGAGAAAACTACACCTAGAATTAATACTTTCTCACTTAACTACTCCTAGAATTCTACTTCTCACCGACGCCCCCTTAGATTTGCATTTTCTCACTATGCCCATTTCCGCCAGGTTCCTTCAAATTAGGATAAAATTGAAGGTTAAAAGACTAAAACGCCCCTGCTTGTGTTTTAAATTTTCAAATGACACCCTTTTTGACTCCTCTCTCCTCCCTCCACCTCTCTGCACCCTTTCAGTCAACATTTTCCTCATGAAATTGATATTTTAATATTTTTAGCCTTCAATTTTAGCAGAATTGGACGAACTTAATGAAAATGAGTAAATTGGGACCCCGGTGAGAAGAAAAATTCTAGTGATGGTTAAGTAAGAAAGTATAAATTTTAAATGTAATCTTGTGAGGTTTCCACTTGATTATGTATCACCATTTGACTAAAAAAGAAAGATGAAAAGAGAGACATGGGCGGTTCTCTCGCCTTCGGCTAGGTAAGAATGACAAAGAGAGTGATGATCTTTTAGCCAGAACAAACGGATGACAAATATCAAAGTAATTATTAGGTTTCTATACAAAATTTTACAGTATATTAAAACTCGATTAAATATAAAAGCTTAATGTTGATGTATAAATGTTTCTCAAGTAGAGATTCAAACACATTTTTATATGAAAGCTACACTATGATCTTATACACAAACCAATTTAAAATATATAATTGCATGTAACTAAAAGATAACCAATATAATTTTAACTAAAATATGTACATCCAATATAAATTAATCAAACTAAACCAATCCAATTTGATTTGGCCACGAACAAGATGGTTCCACTGTACTCTAGAAGGTGATAGAGAAAAACAAAACTAAAGGAAACAAGTAGCTAATATATAAGATTGTAAATATAAATAGTTTCAATACTAATTTATAGTAAAGATGACAAATGATGCAATGGACAATGATGGAAGAACATGAATATCAGAACAGAAGTTGTGTAGAATATAATCCACTTGAATGTTTTAATTGATTTTAAAGTTATATGCGTGTAGCTGCAGTAACATGTTCATATTCTTTACAACAATAATATTATAATAAATATTTTCAAGGAAAGAAGAAAATGCAAATAATATCCTTTTAGAAGGGTATAACAAGGGGAATATATATTTGTAATATATGAAAGTGTTTTTTATCATATACTTTCTATAGTTATATTAATATAAATAAATTCATGAATAAAGCTAAAAACTAGCTTTTATAGTTTTAACATAATTCACCTCCAAACAATTTCTTTTATCAGCAAATTATATTATTAAAAAGCAACAAAATATTACTATTGTCTATCACTCGAGGAGGGTGGATGGAGATGATGATAATAAAAGGAGTGATATACGATAGAAAAAAAAGAACATATATGATATATGAAAGAGAAAATGAAATAAAAAAAATGTGATCATCAAGATTTTTGACGAAATTTAACTCGTTCAATCTCTATTTCTTGAATGTCGCAAATTACCTATACTCAACTCAAATAATATATTATTTTTAATTATTTAGGTCATGGAATCCACCTATATAAATCGTCAAATACTTAACTATCGCTCATTCTCTACTAACAATGTTTATATAACATCGGTATAAATTATTTAACAATAATTTAATTTATCTAGTTTTCGTTTTTACATTTTTCTCTCTCACAACTTTATAGAAAAGATGCTAGCAGCTAGGGCACATGCATATCTTCAATTCTTTGGCATCATTAAAGCTGTAGTTGGAGGTTGCTTCAATTTAATTCTAACATTAAAGCCTTTAGCAAAGAAGCAAGTACCAATATCTAGGCCATCAACAAAAATCGAAAGACATTGGCTAACTGTGACTTATAGATTTGATAAATCCACCCACCCATTTAAAGTAACGGATGTGTCTGTATTATGCGAATAAATATAAAGAAAAAATGTTACTTATCTCTTCGTATTATGCACAGTTTTTACTTACCTCACTCGAAAATAAAATGTGTTTTGTAAAGTCTCCGAACTATACTGAAATTTCACTTAACTCTAACGGCGTTAGTTTTTGGTTAAAATAACGAAAATACCCCTCTATTTAAAAATTTAAAAAATGTTAAAAACATTTTCTTAATTAAAACATATTTTTTATAAAATAAAAAATAAAAACTGATTATAATATTATTTTTTAAAAATAGTTTATTTTAAAAAATTATTTAAAATGAAAAACGGTTTATAAACAACAATTTTTGGTTTTTAAAAAATAATATTTTTAATACTATAATCAGTTTTTTATTATTTATTTTATAGAAAAATATATTTTTTTAAAAAGTTTGAAAAAAAGTTTTTATAATTTTTAAATACAAGGGTATTTTTGTCATTTTTGAAAAAAAGTGAACAGAATCTTCAAAAAACTAACACCGTTGGGGTTAAGTGAAAGGTTAGTATTGTTCGGGGACTCCACGGAACGCATTTTGTTTTCGGGGGAAGTAAGTGAAAACCGTGTATAGTTCGGGGAAAGTAAGTGACATTTTTCCAAATATAAAATAGGGATAATGTCACATGACTACCCTAAAGTTGATGTTTTTTCACCTGGGTACCATAAATTATTTTTTGGCATTGTGAGTATCCTAAATTTGCAAAACTGTCACCATTAGTACCCAAATTCGTTCATTTCTTTTCAAAAATCTATTAATTTTTTAGGTGAAAAGACTAAAATGCCCCTGTAAGTTTTTTAAATTTTCAAAATGTGCCCTCCTCTATTTTTTTCTTCTCTCTCTGACACCCTTTCCCTCTCTCTTCTGTATATGACTCTCCGCCACTTGCACCACCACCGTCTCCGGCGACTTCACCGCCCCAATGCTCAGAAACCACCACCTTGATCAGATTCATGACAACCTAGATGAGAAAATGAGGGTTCCCAGATTTCTCCGAGAATCGGTGGATAGAGATGGGTCTAGCTCCAAACGGTCGAAAATCGGGAGCTCGAGGCTGAATATGAGTTACCTTTAATATTTTACGTGTCTGATATGAGTAACCCAGGGTTCGGTTGTGTGTTGTAAATATTGTATATCATTGGATTGGATGTATGTAGTATCAATTCAGAGTTTCAATATTAAATTAAGGCTTGGGCGTTAATTTGTCCATCCATGAATAGATAGAGATAGAAGGCATGTGCTTTCAAAGGGAATAACATAAAATTTGTGACTTTCTGACTGTAGGATTCGATAACCTCATTTTATTGTTCTTATGCTTTTGTAGCTTTTAGGTTCCCCTTCTTTAGAACAGATGCTGGTATTTATGTGTTATATATTGTATGATGTTTTTGTTTGAATCCCAATTTCGTACATAGACTTTAGTGTCTCTTGTAAGAGAAATTAAAAAATGTTAGTGTAGCGCATTTAGTTGAGTTCATTTTTATTGTGAAGACACTAGAGAAGTTGAGCGTTGAAGGGTTCATAATCTATGGTGCATCAATGCATTTAATTATAAGAATCTAAGTCTAGCAAGGTACAAATTTTAGAATCAAATAGTACAATATTATATAAGATTTGAAGTGGAGTTTTCCAGATTTCTCCGAGGATTGGTGGATCGAGATGGGTTCAGCTCCAAACCCTCGAAAATCGGGTGTTCGAAGCTGACTCTGGGTAGTCATGAATCTAATCGAGCTGAAGTCGCCAGAGACGGTGGTGGTGCAGGTGGCGGAGAGCCATATACAGAGGAGAGAGGGAGAGGGTGTGTGAGAGAGAATGGGAGAATAGAGGAGGGCACATTTTGAAATTTTAAAACACTTACAGAGGCATTTTAGTTTTTTCACCTCAAAAGTTAACAGATTTTTGAAAAAAATGGACGGAAATGGCTTTTGGTACTAACGGTGACAATTTGTAAATTTATGGTACCCACAATACCAAATTTTTTTAGGGTATTCAGGTGAAAAAAATGATTTAAGAGTAGTCAGATAACATTATCCCTATAAATTATTAAGAATTAAGATTCATAACGAAAATGATAAGAAAATTTGTAATGATAAATTAAATCAACTTTTTTTTTGGAACATCGAATTCAAAAAGTTATTTTTTGAATTGCATTCATGTAAACCAGGCAGGGAAGACCCAACTTGTGACAACATAACCAATGCTTTCTAATTTGAATTAATACGAGGGATGGACTATTGCTTGCAAGCATTCATATTTTAAGAGTTTCTTTGTATTTATTGGTCTTTGCTGCTCTTCAACTTTGTATCTTTGTCCTCTGTCTCTTTGCCCTAAATATCTCCAATGCCCCATATGGCTCCTGTAAATGTTTTACAATTGTTTGGCACCTACAAGTTTTGGAAATAAATTCTTTTCAGCCCTTTTAATGTGTATTTACCCCCATAATTAGACTTTTAAGGTTTTAATCCCACGTAGACACGGGAGTGGCTCAGTAATTTTTGAGATCTAAAGCAAAAGTGATTAATCGGTATTATTTTGGGTAACAGTTTTCAAAATAGGTCTAAAGTATTTAAGTTTGAGGTCTTTTATTATATACGACTTTATTTTAGGTGGGCCTAAAATAATTGTTTCACTTGTTTTAAGGACGAACCGGCCTTGCTTGTAGATAAATTTTAAAAAGATATTCTTTTCACATTCAAATATTTTATTTAATGAATATAAAATAAGGGGATTATTCAAGTGAACACCACTATTGTGGTGAAAATTGAAAATCAAACTTAACCGCTAGATTAACAAAATATAGTCTTAAGAATAAATCTAATTTTGAGAAAACATATGTACTTTTGGGGAACATATTAAACTTTTTTATCTTATCAATCCAACATCTGGTTTTTAGTTTGCACTATAATGAGTGTTTTTCGATCAGTTTTACAAAAAGAACAGTAATTTATATTTTGTTTAACATTTGAAGAACTAACTTCAACGTCATTTGAGTATGACCCGACCTTAACCTTTAAATTTAATGCTTTTCATGAGATTCTTCTTATATGAGCTATACTGTGTAAAATTTTGTCATGAGTGAAAAATTAATGCATTATGACGAACTCCAGACTAGAATAATAAATTTAAGGAGTTCACTACGGTGTGATATTATATCTTTTCACGTCATTACGGCGTACTATTTTAAGAGTTAGTTCAATACATGAAACTATTTTTATATGTTACCGTTACCCTAACTCTGTTAAAACTAACAGAATGATATCATTTTTATAAAAAAAAAACTCAATCTTCCCATATATTAAAAATAAGAAAATAAAAAATAATAACAGGTCGTTCTGGCCTTGCTCTCTGGAACTTGCACTTCCGATCTGAGCAGGGTCTTACTCTTTGTTCCGGTCTTGATCTTTGTTCATGACGGTCTCTGGGCATAGGGCAGAGATGAGGCTCAGTAGCATGTGACCCTTGTGTGTGGTGCGCCAGAGAGCTTTTCAGGGAAAGCATAGCCTTTATGTGGATTTCAACCAAGTTGATGGTAGCGGCTCTAGGATTCGGCCGACAAGACTGAAATGGCTACATGAATCGGCGATGAAGATGGAGGAGAGTTTGTCGAAAACCAAACGCCAACCTTCGTCGATTGGGGAGGAGAAAATTCGGGAAATTAATCTCAAACAATTAGGGACGTAGAAGGCACCTCGCCGGAGGTTGGTCAAAGACAGAAAACGACGAATTCCTTAGACGTCTCGAGATAGACCCAATTAGGGATTTGGTGGTTGAGCTTCAAGAAGTTGCACCGGCCATTTTCGGTTGTCATGGGTCACGTCTCCGATCGTCTCGAGTCCCATCTCTGACCGTCCCAAGTCCACAACTTTGATCCTCGGTAGATCGGAGTCCACCGGTACCAGAACTGCTCCGGCGTGGAGGTAACGTCAAATCTGGCAGGATTCTCGTCAGATATGAGTCTTTCCTAGTATGTCGCCTCCGAGCTTTCCTACTCCCTCTTCTTCTTCTTTTCCCCAAATTATTTACCTTTTTATCATAATTATTGTTTCTTTTAGATATGAAATTTCTCCGTTCGTAGTATGACCAATTGAAATGTTTGAGAATAATGATAGAATTGAGAAACCTGTCGAATCTCAAGTTCATTAGGTGATTTACCGATTTTTAGTTATTTATTTATTTTGAAGTTCATGAAATGCACTGATTATCGTTGTTTATTGTCTCAATTTTTATTGATTTTTATTGTGTAGAATAAAGATGATTCTTCAGTGATGAGTTATTTGATATAAAATTTAGCTTCATTTGGTGTGTTCTTATGTTTTGGTTTGTGTTTGATCAAATTTCAAGAAGTTTAATAAGGATGATGTTCTTCATCCTCGTAAAATGAGATAAACACTAAATATGTGAGGAAGAAGATAAATAATAAATAAAAGGGTATTATAGACATTTTATGCTAAATTTAACAAAATTATAGATTATGATACATAAAATAATTCTTCTTATTAAACTGACCCTTAAAATAGCACATTATAATGATGTGAAAAAGTGTGATAGTACACCGTAATAAATATGAGTTATCCTTAAATTTATTAACCGGATAGACATCATTTTTATATTTACTCAATTCTATTTGTATATTTTCAATATGAATTCACACTTGAACATACATTCGAAACCATTATAATACACGATCTCGCGTTAAAATTATATTTATAATACAAAAGTAATACAAATTTATCATTTATTGGATACATTCAATTCAGACACGGATTAATTTATACACACAAGTACATGATCAAAAGTATTATTAAAATATAGAGCTCTGCGTGTAATTAAATATTGGAAATAAATTTAAGAAATCGAGTTGGTCGAAAATTTATAATTGATGTGAAATGAAGAGATGTTGAACCAATTATGACCCAAAAGTTGTTTTGAAGCCCATATTCCGTATCAATACCAAAAGAGTTAAGTTCTAACCAATCGACATATCCGAACATTGACCACGGCATGAATTTGTACCTTTGGATTTATAATGTATCTAAAAGTCATTAGAAAATCCTATGATAACTTTAAGGAAGAATTGCAAAAAAAAAAAAGAATAATACATACTATCACACTTTTACGAGAACAAGTCATGTCTTGTACTCTGTGAATGTTAAAAAGTGCATGTGACGAAACACATACTATTATTGGATGGGAGCATCTCTTATTATTTGTTTTAAAGATAATGACACATGGCTATAGCCAACAATATCATTTTTCAAAATTAGTATCTCAAAAATTAGTATCTCAAGTTCAAAAATTTCATTTCAGTTACATGAAGATTGTTTGAGCAACGTTTAACCAAACTTGTTAAATCTAACTGTTAAAAAGTTTAAAATGTCCTCAATGATTTTGATTTGACAAAAGACTGGTCTGATTGGTTCAAGACTAATCTGATCGGTTTAATTTAAATTTATTTAATAATTAATTATATTATTAATATTAATTCATTAAAAATATTAATAATTGTTATTAATATAACTAATTAATAATTTATGGTATACTAGAACTTTTGAATGACATAATTCTCTTATACGAGCTTTGTTTCGGACTCATGATATATCAAATCAAAGAGAATTAGAATATCTACAACTTTGTATAAAATATTTTTGTTTATATATTATTATTAATTATTTATTTAAATTGTTAGCTATTATTTTTAATTTAATTATTAATATTTTTTGTAATGATTAAATAATGAAATTTTCAAATGATATAACTCTCGCATACGATATTTGTTTCGGGATCATAGTATATCATATCGAAGATCATCCGATAATATTTAATTTGATATATTATGAGTTCGAAACGAAACTCGTATAAAAGAGTTATGCTAATCGAAAGTTTCATTAAATTATTTAATCATTAATCATTACAAAAAATATTAAATTAAAATAATAACTAACAATATAAATAAATAAGTAAATAATAATAATAGTAATACTATATAGACAAGAGTTATTTTAAAGTTGTAAAATTTCTAATTTTCTTCGATTTCATATATCATGAGCCCGAAACATAGCTCTTATGAGAGAGTGACACTGCCATTTTTTTTCTTTAGTAACGGCGTATGTAAATACGCCGTTACAAGCAAAAAATATGCCGTTACAAATTGTAACGGCGTACAAACTGCCGTTAGACGATACGCCGTTACTAAAGCGCCGTTAAAATTTGTAACGGCGTACACAAGACGCCGCTACACCAACACGGCGTCGTTTTGACGAGCCGTTAACGGCGTAACCGTCGATGACGCCGTTAAGTTTGTAACGGCGTATGATTTTACAAAATACGCCGTTACTAATTAGACGGTGCCGTTTAGATGACTTGACACCGTCAAATTAGTAACGGCGTATGTTGTAAAATCATACGCCGTTAGAAGGTATTAAAATAATAATTTTTGAAAATATTGTAACGGCGTATTGTATATAATACGCCGTTACAAATTATTAAAATAATAATTTTTCTTTCAAATTTGTAACGGCGTATTATATACAATACACCGTTACAGTATTTTATTTTTTACAGATTAAAATTTAAATTAAAACTAAAATTTAAATTAGTAACGGCGTATCATCCATATACGTCGTTACTAATTTTCTGCCCGGGGAAATGAAAATTTTGGGGCGGAATTGAAATTTTCGCCAAATTTTCATTTCCCGCCCACTTTGTATAGGCGTATTCATCACATACGCCGTTACTATTTCAAACCCTAAATTAATATTTTATTCGGTTCGACCGATCGTGATTGATCGGTAGTGTTCCCGTGGTTTGATTTTTCTGAAAATTGAACTATATCACTTCAATGACATTTCCAACATTTACAACGGTTTGGATTATTATACAAATATTGAATTGAACTAAACGTTTGATGATGTTAGCGTTTAGGGTATAGTTTAGGGTTTACCATCCTAAACCCTAAACTCACGCTTTCACCGAAAGTGAGTGGTGTCAAAATCGTGTTTTAATCCAACCGTACAGATTGAAGCGTAATAGTGTTGTCGCTCATAGGCCAAATTTCTTATAAATTTTAAACACGTATAAACCTCGATCTAAACCGATCACCCGTAAACACATCCGTAAGTAACGGTCAAACCTCCGAAAATGTCATTTCCGCCATGAAATTGTTACGTGGTTTTCAATTTTGATTAACGTATATAATTTTTAGGTAGTGTACAATGATAAATTTCAATTGGGTAGTCATTTAGTATATGAAACGAGAAATAAATACCGAAGTCAAGTGTGAAAGTCAACTATCTTGACTGGTCTGATGGTCAAGATTGTTGACCACTAGTAACGGCGTATTCAAGATAATACGCCGTTACTAAATTATACTTATAATTAGTAACGGCGTATGTATGTGTATTTACCGTTACTAAATTTTTTACAGGGACATTGTAACGGCGTATGATATCTGTATACGCCGTTACTAATCCTAAAACTTGGAAATTTTTTTCCAGGGGCTTGTTTTCATGGAAGAGCTTGTTTTTGTGGTGTTTTCTCTCAAACTTTGTTCTTCAAAAAACCGAATTCACAAATGATAAATGATAAATGCGTTGAAGTGTTTACGGAAATGAACAAATTTATTGATAGTCGGTTAAATGCCGTGAAATACATATTTGTCTAACTATCTGAGTTGGCCGAATCGTAATCTTCATGCCCTTCCATATTGTCTTCGTCCTCGTTGTCTTTGTCCTCGTTGTCTTCGTCCTCGTTGTCTCCGTCCTCGTTGTCTTCGTCCTCTGAATCAGCTGTAGAGACAGGCCGTGGATTTTGGTGTAAGTATCTCAAATCGATCCTTACACCACCCGGTCGCACCATGTCAATTCGATCTTCTTGGTACGGTTCATGTACTTCGAACTCTGGCCCTTCATCGCCTGCACGAGCTAAACTGCTCGGTTTGTAGTGACCTCTATGAGAGACAACGTTGACAACCTTCCACGAAGTCGCAAAGTTCACCACATCCGGGTCGTTGATGTAGTACACCTGTTTCGCCTGTATATCAAGGCAAAACGGGTTTTGTTTATGACAATCCGTGGAAGTGTTTACGGAAATGAAGTCATTGTCGTCCTTCCTCGCGGTTCGTTCGTCGTACCACCGACACTTGAACAAAACGACTGGCATGCTTTCGGAATAGGTTAGGACAACGACGTCCATAAGAACACCGTAGTAACATATTCCGTTTGCTTCAATCATGACCCCTGAATTTTGATTTCTCCGGCCTTGGTCGATTCGCAACGTTAAGAACTTCACACCATTCACAGTACACTGTGAATAAATCGCCGAAGAACGAGGACCTGCAGATAGTAGTATCAACTCTCGTTGTTCCCCTCAACCGGCAATCTGCATATTAAATTCTAATATTAGTTGCAGTAATTAAGTTGTATGAATTGTAGCATAAGAGATATATTGTACTTACAACTTTTCCCCACTCAAACATGAATGACATAACTCGGTCCTTTAGAGATTTTCTAGGGAACCTTTGAACAAATCCTGCTCGATGTGATTCTACGTAGTTATCTGCTTCGTCACAATTCTCAACAACAGTCCAATTCGCCCAGAACATCTCGGAAACGCTCAATTTCTCGTTTCGCACCACGCTTTTTACTTGTACATGTGGGGAAACAACTGATAAGTGGAAACCTAGAGCTGGACTAACAAATGTTTCCCTAGCTGAAGTGGCGCGGTTCAGGTACATCTGAGTGAAGGTGACAGACTCGTGCATCAAGTACTGTTGGGCTATACAACCTTCTGGATATCGAGGGTTTCGCACACTTTTCTTGTACACGCCAAGTTGCCTACATTCAAAATGTGAATTTAATGTGATATTCGATTATACATTTCAATGGTAATTGGAAATGAAATTACTGAAGAGAAGGATCATACCGTTCAATTGGAAACATCCAAGTGAAATGAACTGGGCCGGTCCGAATAACTTGATCCGGTAGGTGTAGTAGCAGGTGAACCATAATGGTACAGAATGATGGAGGGAAGATAGTTTCCAACTTACAGACTAAAACCACCATATCTTCGTGCAATTTTTTTTAGTGTTTTCTTCGTCGGCTCCCTCGTGCACAACACCTGAAACACCCTGTCGAGGTCTGCTAATGCTTCTGCTACATGAGTCGGAACGCACTTCCGAATGACAAGTGGGAAGATGCGTTGGATAAGCACATGACAATCGTGGGTCTTAAGTCCGAGAAACTTTTTCTCATCAGGATTGACCTTAATCTTCAAATTTCCCGCATATTCGGAGGGGAACTTCACTGCTCGGATATGCTCAAGTTCGGCCTTCCGGTGTACAACTTTGACCCCATAAGGCGCATCAGGGAGCTCTCCGTCCTGGCCCACCCATTGGTCTTGGCGCACATTCTGTTCCTCGTACGTTCTCCTCGCTTTCAAATCATCTTTAGTCTTCCCCGCTAGTCCGAGAACTGTACCTATGACGTTGTCGCACACATTCTTCTCTATATGCATTAAATCCAACACATGTCTCACTCTGTGAGTTTTCCAATAGGGCAGCTGCCAGAAAATGCTTTCATGAGACCAACAGATAGCTAAATCAGTTCGTTTATTGTGCTTCGGGTGTAGACTAGGCTCGAGATAAGTATGACGCCTAATAGCCTTCAGTATAGCAGTCCCTGAATACCGCTTAGGCCTTCTACGAGTCTCGATCTGCCCGTTAAATGCCTCCGGGACAAAGCGCAGTGGGTGCTTCGGAGGTAACCACCGACACGCACCTTGGTAAGATATTCTTGAGTTACTGCGTGAAGAGTCGATGTTGTCCAAACATAAGGGACATGCCTTATTGCCTTTAGTGGTCAAGCCACCCAACATTCCCAAACCCGGAAAGTCACTGATTGTCCACATCACAGCAGCCCGCATTATGAACGGCTATTTCTTGGAAGCATCCCACGTGACAACTCCGTTCGTCCACAATTGTTTCAGCTCATCAATCAATGGACGCATAAAGTTATTCAAACATTTACCAGGTGATTTTGGACCTGATACCAACATGGTGAGGATGTTATACTCCTTCCGCATAGCCATCGAGGGTAGAAAATTCAACGGGACAGCAACTACAGGCCACAAACTGTAACTCGCAGCATTAGGCCCAAATGGAGAAAACCCGTCGGATGACAAGGCCAGCCGCACGTTTCGGAATTCTTCCGAAAATTGAGGATATTTCTTGTCAAACTGAATCCAATCAGCACCGTCCGATGGATGTACTAATACGTCATCGTCCTCCTTCTCCCGCTCACCGTGCCATCGCATCCACTCAGCCGTCTCTTCCGCAAGATATAACCGTTGAAGTCGAGGAGTCAATGGGAAGTACCACAACGTCTTCTTCGGAACTAATTTTTTCCCTTCCATAGTAAACCGTGGTTCTTTACAAACACCACATTTGTCCAGAGCGGAGAACTCTTTATAATACAAAGTGCATCCGTACAAACATGCGTCGTATTTCACGTGTGGCATTTCAATGGCCTTCATTATCTTTTTCGCAGATGTGTAGCTAGATGGAAACGAATTAGGTTGTGGTAACATACAACATTGCTCTTTCGCGACCTGGGTAAAAGCCGCGTCTGACATCCCGGTGCTCTGTTTGATACACAACATCCTTAACATCGCTTCCAAAGAAGTATCTTCACTAGTGACAGCGCCTGTTGTTTTGTACAACGGCTGTTGTGACTCCGTCACCAACCGGTTGTACGCCGTCATCTTCGCTTTAGCAAGTCTGGCCTCGACTTCGGTCACCGAAGTTATCTCCAATCGTGGGTCCTCGTCCTCGTACTCATCCTCGTCGTTCTCGCCTTCATCTTCGTCAATCATTACATCTCTACATGGATCTACATCATTCACGAACTGATGCACCGGATCGACGTACTCTGGAGTGTGCGCCGACGTCGAACAAGGGGGATTATGCGAACTTGACGGGAGACTCATATCTAGATTTTGGCTCGAACTAGGCCCTTTAGCTTCGCCGTGATGGATCCACACATTGTACGATGTAAGGAAACCTTTCTTTAATACATGATCGCAAATGGTGTCCATATCGTGCCAAGAATAATTACAACATCTAGTGCACGGACACTTGAAACGTCCCACGCCATCTGTTTGCGCGTTTCGTATCGCAAATTTGACGAAACTACTTAATCCGTTCATCCACTCCTCACTCATCTTACGGGATGTTATCCACCCACGATCCATTCTATATATTATACAAATAACTACGGTTAATAATCAATTACAATTGACTATATTTATCAACTATAACACCAATTCAATTATTTAATTATTATCATTATAGCAACAAAATTAATGGAATAATCTACGGGCATTTAACCTAAATTAATAAAATACATTACATAATGCATTATTAATAAAAAAAAATGTACGTACCTACTAATATGGAGAATGATGATATGAACCGTAGTATTTTGAGAGAGAGTTGTCGAAAAATGGAGATGATATTACAGAAATGCCCTTGTCGGGAAATATAAAGTAGGAGAGAATTGGAAGAAAAATGTGAGGAGAATGGGAGAAGGTTCTGTGAAGATTTATACATTAATTTTGTAACAGCGTATTTACCTACATACGCCGTTACTAATTAACGGTAACACAACGACCGAACGGTAACATAACGGGAAGATCTTGTAACGCGTATTTACCTACATACGCCGTTACTAATTAACGGTAGTAACGGCGTACACATTAAAATACGCCGTTACATTTAGTAACGGCGTATACTACTGAATACGCCGTTACTAATAATTTTGTAACGGCGTATTCTTCCTGTATACGCTGTTACTAAAGAAAAATCTGATAGTGTGATGTCATTCTAAATTTTTCATACATTATTAATAATTAATTAGTTTTATTAATAATATTTTAATTAAATTATTAATTATAATAATAATTAATTACTCATATTATTAATTATTAAAAAGTGTAATTATTAGTTATTAAATAAATTTAATTGAAACCGGTCAGACTAGTCTCATTCCAAATCAGAACCATTGTGGATATTTTAAATTTTTTAACAAATCAATTCAGTTTTATTTAACAGAAGTTGGGTTAAATGTCGCTTAAACAATCTTCATGTACCTAAAATGAAAATTTTGATCTATTTTGTTATTTTTATTAGAGAGAGATTCATATTTCAAAACTCTTTTCACTTTTACTTATATAATTGAATTTTTTATTGTGAGTCGTAGCTACCTAGAATTGCTCCATTCCAATCAAGGCAGGAACATTGGATTCAAGTAATTTTGTCGTCCTTAATATTATAATATCAGAAGACTACACACATCTCATCAAGAGTCTAAGTATATAAATCCTAAATCTTGATATTTAAATGTATCCTTACTTTTAATTCTTTTATTACGTAGGACACATATTTCAACACCTACAAACAAGTATTCTTGGACTTGGACTTTCTCATGGTTTATCATTGATCAAACGAAATCACTATCTTTCATTTCCTTAATTTTAGATGTATTTTGTTTTTGTCAATGACATGAATAGTTTCATGGTATTCTAATTGCCCTACTTGCAATCTATGTCTCCCACCAAAAGCCAAAACCATCACTTTGGACCGACCCATTCCTATTTTACGCGACTATATTCTTGTGATGATTCATTTAGTTTAATTTATATATAATAAGAGATTGTGTTCTTTGGAGTCACCAATTCCAAATCCATGAAAGGAGGATATGGTGAGACAATAAATCCCTTGATATGCTTATGTTGTTGCTTATTTTATGTCATTGTCTTGCCATGGAAGAAAATGTTGCCAAGAGACCTTTATGGCATTGGAATACATGGGTTTGGAATTGAACGGACACACAAATATATTGAACTATCTTTAGCCAAAACATGTCGATCAGATAAGATGTTACTTAAACATATATAATAGTCATATTAGATCAATGCATTAACTTGTTGTGACTTTATTCACATAAATTATGTAAAATTAACATATTAATTCAAATTCATTTTATGTAAGTTTACATATTTTCATGGACAATTTCGTCATTTTTTGTGAAAATAAACACATTTTTTCAATTAACAAAGTAGATATACCTTCTTACAAAAATGCCTTTACTATGTTTAACTATAAGTGTGAATGTTCTATGTCCACGTGCAAGTACAAAGTATCCATCTCAGTTATGTATATAAAGATACGATTATCGTGGTTTAAATTATAGTATATAAGTAGTCTTAACGTTTACGTGTCAAAAACATTTTCACAATCCATACCTTCATGGTTTGTTCATGGTCTCATGTTCTTGTCTATGATATAGTTCTTGTCTATGATGTAGTTCTCATCGGCATCCGCTTCCTTTGTCACGCCTCTTTTCAAGACGTCTCCTCGTCACCAAGGTAGCTTGATCTATTGGCAAAGACTAATTAAACCTGTGTGGATCCGAGTTCAAGTTCAGTTGCATTATTCATTATTCTTTTTTTTAACTTTTGTTGAGGTTTTCTCACTACTTTTGCTAAGACTCTCTCAAGACGAGAGCCAAGTTGGTAAAGTTTAAAACACTCTGCATAAATAAGGTCTTGAGCTATGCTTGACTGATCGAAATAATTAAGAAAATATTATTGATTATGATGTACTAGAGGGCACAAGAAAATATGAATATATATAATCTAACATTGATACATTAATCTTAAATCTCCTTAACTTAAAAATCATAACTTTTGTAGTCTTCTTTACTTTTCATTACAGCGTCTTAAACACAGTTTGATACACAATATTGATGGGAAAGTAATTATTAATTTCAATTAACTAGTCTTAATCTATATAAGATTCACAAACTTGGTGTGTAATGATGAGTTGTACATGCTTTATTATCGAGAAATTTGGGCACACACAAAATGATTCACTATCATCGACGATTTTAGCATATTAAAAAAAGAATTAGATGTGTCGCGTGATTAATGTACGTTGGTTCCTAGCTTTGGGTTGAGAAAAAATGGCGATTAGGCTTTGTTGCATCACGCGATTATTAAAGAAAGGGTACAAATGTTAAAGCAATTAAGGTTTTATTTGGACACTTTGGAAAATGAAGCCAACAATGTTTCATTTTCACTTTTGACTATTTTTCCCATTTTGAGTGTCTTGACAATTCAATTCCAACCATCACCACACTACCCTTATAGCTATAGGATCCATGTACCATAAACAATTTCTTCCCAACAAGAAAATGCCAAAAGGGTTTTTAGTTTAATCTAGGGATAATTTCAGATGACTACACCTGGATATGTCACATTATCGCATGACTACATCTAGAAATTTTTTGTGTCAGGGTGAATACTCAAGAATTTTATTTTTATTACTGTTACTCATTCCGTCCATTTCTGTTAGTTTTGAATATTTTTAACGTGTGAAAAGACTAATATACCCTTCAGAGGTAAATTATTGTTTTAAGTTGACTGAAAAGACTAAAATACCCTTCACTATTCATTTAATTTATAAAAAAAATACCTCTCTCTCTCTCTCTCTCTCTCTCTCCTCCTCCTCCACCGCCTTCACCTCCATCTCCTCCATCACCACCAACACCTCCATCACCACCACCACCACCATCTCCTCCATCACCACCACCACCACCATCTCCTCCCCATCCGTCGCCACCTTCTTCATCTCCTCCACCACCACATCACCACCACCACCACCTTCATCTCCTCCATCTCCATCGCCACCAAGTCCATCTCCTCCACCGCCACCACCTCCATCCCCACCGCCACCACCTCTAACTCCGACGGTGGTGGGGGAGATAGTGGTGGTGGTGGTGGAGGAGGTGGCGACGGAGAGGGAGGAGATGGTGGTGATGGAGGAGATGGTGGTGGTGGTGGTGATGAGGTGGTGGTGGTGATGAGGTGGTGGTGGTGATGGAGGAGATAGAGGTGACGGTGGTAGTGGTGGTGGAGTGGGTGTAGAGGAGATGGTGGTGGAGGAGATGGAGGTGGTGGCAGTGGAAATGAAGGTGGTGGCGGTGGCAGTGGAAATGGAGGTGGTGGAGAAGATGTAAATAGTGGCAACAGAGAGGGAGGAGATGGTGGTGGAGGGGCGGGGAGGAGATAGTGGTGGAGGAGATGGAGGTGGTGGCGGTGGAGATGGAGGTGGTGTTGGTGGTGGTGGAGGAGGTGGCGACAGAGAGGGAGGAGATGGAGATGGTGTTGGTGGTGGTGGAGGAGGTGGCGACAGAGAGGGTGGTGGTGATGGAGGCGGTGGAGGCGGTGGAGGAGGGGGAGAGAGAGAGAGAGAGAGAGAGAGAGGTATTTTTGAAAATTAAATGAATAATGAAGGGTATTTTAGTCTTTTCATTCAATTTAAAAGCAATTATTTACCTCTGAAGGATATTTTAGTCTTTTCACACGTTAAAAATGTTGAAAACTAACGAAAATGGACGGAATGAGTAACGGTGAGAAAAATAAAATTCTTGAGTATTCACCCTGACGCGAAAAATTCTAGGTGTAGTCATGTGATAATGTGACATATCTAGGTGTAGTCATATGGAATTATCCCTTTAATCTATTACAAAACCTCAAATAATTGTACAAAATGGATAATTTTCTAAACAGTTAGTCTCTAAATAAATAATAGATTGTTATTGTAGCATGTGCGAAATTCAGCACTAGCAATTTAGGATATTAGGATTTTTCTTCTTTTTAAGTTTTATTGTATATGACACAAAAAATTACACTCAGCTCAAACTCTCAAATGAAAAAACAAGCATGACTTCATATTTATTTGATAAGCATAGGGATCAAGTAGGTCAAACAATACTTGTTTATCCCTTCATTGAACATAGATCGTGTTACAAAATTGGTAAACAACTCTTAGACTCATTACTTATCGTCAAAACTCAATACACCTAAAAGCTCAAACTGTTAGGTGGAGGTCAAGATTGTCACACAAACTGGTGAATAAATCCACATCTTTCAAATGTGGGACTCTAACACCCTCACTCACGTGCAAGCCAGTTCAAAATGCACGTGGAAACAGGCGAGCGGGGCGGTTATAGATCAGACGCCATCTGATCCCTGAGATGAAACTCGAAACATATGATATATGGAGGTCACATCACACAAACCAATCTCTGATACCATGTCAGAAGTTCAAGCTGATAGATGAAAGCTCAAATTATTAAATAAGCTGGTGAATAAATACATATTTATTGGATATGAGACTCTAACACTTGTACACAACAACATATACATTTTCAAGATATTCAATGTCGGTTTAACTTGGAAACTCACCCAAATGTCATTAAGACATAAGATAAAATAACATTACTTAAGATGTATTGGACACTCTTATACTGATAATGCATTGATTCTATCCCTCCATAGGAATTGGACCATATGATTAAAGATAAAAGGGCAACCTATAAATACAGTTGTAAAAATGAGGGGTAATAGGAGACAGACCATTTAAAAGATGGTCCCAAAAGCAGTTGCACCCAAAAGTCACACTCAAATTAACAGTAATGGGCTGGACACCATGTGAGCTTCTACCTCTTCTCTTGCAGTAATTATTTATTTTCTCAATTTACTTGTAACTTTCTATCAGTTTCACCTTCCATGGGTTTTTCTGTCTCAGGCCCATCAACCAAACACCAAAGCCCAAAACCTGACCTCTTCCTAGCATGTATGAATGAGTGATTAGTGATACTTGTTATGATTAGTGAGAACCGGGACCGAACCGGAACAGAAACCAGAGAATTGAGAACTTTGATTAATGATTCGGTTTTTATTTTGATTTTCAAAGAACTATTTTATTTCAGTTCGGTTCTAATTTTTAAAGTTAAGAATTGATGGTTGTCCGGTAAGAACATGACTGGTTTGAGTTGATGCGTGAACTGAAAACTGAATGTCGATGATATGTTATTAATTTACCTTTTACTAATATTATGTTATTTACAAACTTTATATTTTGATTAAGTTGTGATAAATAAATTTTAACGTAGTATTTTCGTTATCTTTTTATAATTACAAATTTAATTTTCCCAGTAAATTAAGATAAAATAACGTCTGATTCGGCTCATTAATCGACTACATTAAAGATTGAAAATAAACCGGTTATAATAGGGTAAAATCGAAGAATTGAAGAAGAGAATTAGGTTAAGAACCAAATCAGTTTCTTCCATCATGATTCCGAGTTTGATTCCCATCAATTGAGAATCAGAGAGTTCGATCCGGTCTAGTTCCAAAACTGTGATCACCCTTCAAGACTTTGCACAAGTACAAAAGAAGACATAAGCATGATTCTTAAGATTTGAAAGTGGTGAATCAAGAAGTGAGATCTACGCCTATTTTTGTAGGTTGAGAAAATAAATATAACATGAAAGCTACCACAACAAATCTTGAATTTAGGTAGGTGTTATCTAAAATTAAATGTTTGGAAGTAACCTTTTGTCTCATGTTACTTGGGATTATTTAATAATTTCAATTCTTTCCTAATACACCATCTTTAGTAGTTTTATCCTGAGTAAAGGCACCTATAATTGTGGGTTAATAGGAGCGATTTTGATTGACATTTTTAAAACTCAATCAAAGTATAACCCTATAATCAATGTATAATTCTTTTATGTAAATCAAGACTTGGAACATCATGTTCACACTTGATATTGATGCCAATGAGCAACATACAAGATTGCTAAAATTGCACCAACAAAATTAGTGAATACATCTAAATATAAGGTGTGAGCAATGATTGCCAAATGAGTCTAAGTTGTCAATTCAATAACCTATACATGTCCAAAAGGATAACAACAAAATTAGTGAATAAGTCTCGTACCAAGAGTAAATCACGATTTTGAACGAGTCAAATTTTCAACCCAATATTTACGATTATGCATAAATATAGCAATCACGCAAACTTTAAATAAATGAAAGATACAGAAGGGACATTTCTAAAAGAACTCAGGTTGGTTGTAAAGAAAATAATTTTTTTTTCATTCACATGTGATAGATTTTGAATTCTAAACCATTGCACATCGATGGAGGTCGACGTCAGGTAGCATACCAGTTTTACGGTGAATTACATCTTACAATTCAACGGTATCTTATTTTTATCAAAGGGACGCATTCACGAAATTGATGAAAAAGATTATTTTTGTTACAATATTTTATTTTGTTAAAATCAAAATCAATAGAATTTAGATTATGGTATTCTAACATATATTTAAACACGTAAATTTAAAAATCATCTTATAAATCAAACTAACTTTTTCTCTGAATTCTTGAGTAACATTTGAGTATTCTTCTTCTTGTATATTAGTCATTTACTATTAGAAGGTCAAGCTTCTTCACACAATAAAATTTCAGACATTTAAAAATTAAACCCCATGATGTTTTGATAATTTCAAGCTAAAAGACATGGATATGATTCTCATAAAATTTAATTTTGATTGCAAAAAATTCAAATATTGAAAAAAGAAATTAATGACACGGGATAAGTTAAAAGAAGTTTCACTTTACTTGTCACTTGTGTGTAAATAGTATTTGTTTTCATTATGTTCTTGTAGTAATAAATATTGCCAGTTATGTCTTATAAGTAAGTTTTCAAGAATTTATTAGTGTATAGATAACAAGAAAAGATGTTTCTGTAATTAATGCTTTGAAGATAGCAATTTATTTCTCAGTAATATATTTACACTGAATAGTCGATCATTATTAATGAATAAATAATTCATTTTTATTAAAGTTTTTTTTAAGGTAAAAGCGAATTTTATTAATTAAATAACAACTAACTCGGCATCAAGCCGGACAACTGAAACTATAGTTGCTGGGACAGACCCCTCGTTATAATCACAGATACTGTTAATTAAAGTAAACATGACTAATTCATGAGCCATTTGATTACAAGCAAAAAAAAAGCACACATGTTTCGATAGTGGGTAGTACGCAACACCGTTTGCTAATGATTCCTCCAAAGTTGTTCAACTCGACCCGTTTAGCATCATGTAGAGTCACAGCCTCCAACTCATACGGATGGAGAAACCCCGTGATCTTGCTGAAAAGTGCTTTACACATACATCCATGATAACTCCGGAGACCAATCGACTCGAACCAATTAACTTCATGCAGAGCCATGGCCTCCAACTCATATGGATGAAAAAACCCGTAATCTTGCTGCAGACCGCCTTAAACCAGCTTCCTCGATCAACCCTGCGATCAATATGGGAATCGCGAAATTCAAATTCTCCTAGCTCATTGGGTTTAACCGGATCGACCCATCTACACCAGGGACCCCCTGTTTCCTTCCAGTACCAATTCCAATAAGACACGTATTGAATCTTGAGCAAGCCGAGCACCCTAGTTCGGTATGCTTACATGAGTCTGCCTACCGATGCTAGATAACTCCGGTTTCCTCCCAGTACCGGCCTACCAACAAACAAAAAGCAAAACCCCCAGCCCTCCATGCTCCGTCGTCGCAATACAGGCGCGACCCATATGCAACTCTAGCCTCACCTGTCTCAATCCATCCCCAAACCACCCGACTTCGCCTCCATCAAAGCCCGATCTACCACCCGACCACGCATTCATCAGACCAAGATCTACCTCCACAGGTTCTCTGCTCTTACCGCCGCACCACGCTGACGTTGCCGCCAGTACCACGCAGACGTCGACACCCATAGGAGATCAGCGCCGCGAGACTTCGCCTAATTGTGGCGAAACAAACCCTAAGAAAAGGGTACATGCCGCCGCACCCAATTAGGGTGTTTTCCGTCTTTGTTAAATTCAAATATGTAGGAGTTTAATAATCTAACAATTCATATGAGTAAACATACTTTTTTGTGAAAATTAAGTTCATTTTTTTTTGGAGAAAAATCATTATTCAAATATGAAACGGGTGCTTAAAATTAATGTATATTTGATGTAATTGTACAGTTTACTATTTCCTTTTGAATAATTATACAGTTTTTCTAGCTGGAGTATCCCCTTGAGGTCTACCAAATTTAAAATCAATGTATGTAATTGTTTAATACAAGTAATATAATTTACTTAAAAATTGATTTTTAGAGATTATATTTTAATTAGTGGATAAATCTTACCCACAATTTTTACATGAACATAGGCCGACCACACTAGCTCAAATCGCGAGTCGTTTAGCTATTTTGACTAGACTGTAGAGTTTGGAACGAGGAAAAGGTAAGAGCGATATTTTATGGGACACATGCAACATAATATTCTCTATTATTCTCAACACGTATGGAGAAGGGGACCATTGGTGTAGTAGAAAGTGGACATGTCGGGAGAATATATGGTAAGAAGCACTTCCAGGGCACTATGTAGAATGGATAATGTATGATCCCCTCGACGAAACCTTTGGGTGGAGAACAGTATGGAGTCTAAATGTATTGCGAAAAGTCAAGATATGTGTATTGAGGTTGATCTCGAATCTCCTTCCGACCATGAGCCTCCTAACTTAGAAGGGGGTTCAGGTGAGTAATTTGTGCCCGCTCCGTGCTAATATGGAGGAGAGTGAACCATTTGTTCTTTAAGTACATGATTTTGATCCTAATCTAGAGGGATAAAATGTTGGACGAGATTCAGAGAATAATGAGGCTGAATCCGAGTATGTGCGACTAGAGATCTTGGATAGAATGGGAGGGTGAAGCTAGCTCGTACGCCTTAATTATTTGGGTTATTTGGGGAGCCAGAAACCTCTGCGTCTAGAAGGGGGAGTCGTTTCACCCGGTAAGGGTAGTGGCGATAGATAAAGGCTACCGGTGATGCCTAGGTTCGTTTGGACCCATCTTGACCAGGGAACTTTAAAGATTAACGTTGACGGAGGCGTAAACGTTGAGAGGGGATTTTGGAGTGTAGGGCTTGTCTGTAGAGATTCTGAGGGCGGGATCATCGGGGTTTTGTGTAGACGATTATCGGAAATCTCTATCCAAAAGAGGTGGAGGTCGTAAGCGTTACGTAATCCCTCTCTTGGAATAAAGGGAAGAATTGGCCAGCAGTGCTGATAGAGTCCGATTATTTTATGGTGGTAAATCACATCCGACGCAAGAATTAGTCTAGAAACTTCTTTGGAGACATAATTAGGCCTTGTTGCTACATCCATGCTGGGACATACTTTCTAATTTTTAGCTCGCCGTTCTTGTAATTTAGTGGCTCGTGAATTGATCATGTTTGCTTTAACTAACATTAGCTGAGATCAAAATATAGAATCTATCCCACCATGTGGTGCTTTGACTATCCAACGTGATACAAGATTAATTGCTCAATAATATTTGCGTTTTCTCTAAAAAAAACGTTTTCTCTGTGAAAATTTACTTATCCTTGAAAGGTATAATTGACAACTCTTAACAAATTATAGAACACATGACAAGAAAATAAAATATATACCATGCTTTACACACGACACAAACAAAGCCCCCCAAAAAATGGGAAATTACTCTCATAACCCTACAAAAGCTCTAAATGTCACAAATGCCAGCAAAAACCCAAGAATACTTATTTTCTCACACTTTCTCTCTCTCTTTCCCTCACTTTCTCTCTCTGTCTCTCGCCATTTCGCATTGATTCCAAACCAATTCCATTAGCAAATCCCAAATCTCCACTTCTCCACACAAAAACATCACCGAACCCCAACTCCTTTACAACCCCAAGCATAGGGCTTTGTTCCTTCTCTCTCTGTACCTTCACTTTCTCTCTCTACCCATCATCGGATCTGAGTTTGCCACCAGAACCCACTTCGTTTCTCGCCCATTCTCGCCCGATCTCTGCTCCGTCGAGATCGATTCGGACCCAGAAACCTGGATTGCTGGAGCGGCTGCTATTTCCGATCGGATCGGTTCCTGGGCATTTTCATTGAAATGGGAATGCCCAAGAAACGATGAGCAAAGCCGTGGACGAGGACGACGAAGGCGAGCGTTTCCACGAGTCCCTTGACCGCTTAGTCTCTTCCTCTTGCTCCTGCTCCTCCACCAACCCCAACTCCGAAGACGACAACGACAACGACGATTCCCCAAATTATGCTCCTTTCGCCGTCCCCAGATTCCCAATCGTCGCCTCCAAGTACGACATTTGGATCTCCAATCCCGCCTCCGTCTCCGAGCGCCGGTTCCGACTCCTCCGCGAGATGGGTCTCAGCTCAGACCCTTCTCTGTCCCGCCTCAAGATGCTTGATCACAGTACTGGGTCGTGCTTGATGGATCGCGGCCAGACCTCCTATGGTGATCAGTGTAATCCCTCTACTTCTGTTTGTTCTCCTTCAATTGATTCAGTTCATTCCACCGGTTCCTTTGTAAATAGTCATAATGGTGCTGTCGTCCCTTCTCGGGGTGGCAATTGCAATGGGTCGTCCATTGCTGGAGCCCTTGTCGTGCCCAATAAGCCGCCCACCGGCAAGAATTGCAGGAAAACGGATGGTGATTCCGCCATTTCGAATGGTGGTTTGAGTTGTGTTTCGGGGGAGGTCGTGGACGAGGCTGAGTGTAATGGGAGTGAGAGTGTGAATGAGCAGGCGTGTGTGATAAAAAATCTAGATAACGGGAAACAGTTTGTCGTCAAGGAAATTAGGGAGGATGGTATGTGGAACAAGCTCAAGGAAGTGGGAACCGGTAGGCAGTTGACCATGGAGGAGTTTGAGATGTGTGTTGGTCACTCCCCCATTGTGCAAGAACTGATGAGGCGGCAGAATGTGGAGGAGGGTAACACGGAAAATTTGGATTCCAATGCAAACGGGGCCATTGTGACTGGATCGAAGTCTAAGAAAAAGGGTGGTTGGTTGAAGAGTATAAGGAGTGTCGCGAGCACCATGACAGGTCATAGAGAAAGAAGGAGCAGTGATGAGAGGGATTCTGCGTCTGAGAAGGGTGGGAGGAGGTCAAGCTCCGCCACCGATGATAGCCAGGATGTTGCCTTTCACGGGCCTGAGAGAGTGAGGGTTCGGCAGTATGGGAAATCATGTAAAGAGCTAACTGCACTCTATAAGAGTCAAGAGATACAAGCTCACAACGGGTCTATCTGGAGCATTAAGTTTAGCTTGGATGGAAGGTATCTTGCTAGTGCAGGTGAGGATTGCGTCATTCACGTTTGGCAGGTTGTGGAGTCGGAGAGGAAGGGGGATCTGTTGATGGAAAAGCACGAAGATGGGAATTTAAACCTATTTTTTCTGGCCAATGGGTCTCCTGAGCCAACTTCATTAGCAGCAAATATGGACAACCATCCTGAAAAGAAGAGACGGGGGAGGTCATCTATAAGCCGGAAATCATTGAGCTTGGAGCAAATTATGGTCCCAGAAACTGTATTTGCGCTCTCAGAAAAGCCCTTTTGTTCGTTTCAGGGACATCTTGATGATGTTCTTGATCTTTCATGGTCAAAGTCTCAGGTCAGTTACTTACCACACTCATTCTCATAGGTACACATTTCAGTTGCATAATGTGGCACTTTGTTACATCATAACTAGATTTTTTCGTTCTCTTAAAATAACAGCATTTGTTTGCTATGCAATGTCTTATGGTGGTATATTGACTAATTGACTAACTTGATGCTTTAATTTAACATCATGTGTTTGGGTGATGCTAAAACTATATATGCGAACAGTTGGTGGTATGCATGCGTTTGGGGGTAATTCTTATCTAGTTTGGTTTGATTTGGTGTAGATAATGCATAAGATTTCAATATTTGGAGTTTCAACAGTCGTAGCTGTTTAGACTGAATGCTTTCCTCATGTGCCTTGTCTGAAATGCTCATTTGCACCTACCCTTTAAGTTTAACTGATAGACATTGGCAAATCACTTTTATTATATTAGCATTTGTACAAGGCCTTCATAATTTTGTCTCCCCTTATGGATTTACTTATCTAGTGCTGAAACTGATATATTTTGCATGGAATTATTCTTCCTCTCTCTTGAAACCATTGTAGAAACTTGAAGAGCTGCAGGGTATCTCTTGCTCTTGTTGAGGTTGTCATTAGGTAACTAGCCGAGTGATGTGTACCGAGATAATTAGAATTTGGAGATGTCTTACTGCCCAAGTGCATAGTACCAGAAAACAGATCCCATAATTTGTTTTTGAGTCCCACTTTGTGCGCTAACATCAACCAAATATGTAATATATTGGTTTGCCACAAGAGAGAGATCTCTATATGTTGGGCTGGGGGCATTATTATTGCAAATTGGGGACCACAAATCAGTGTGTATCTCATTCAGCATGCCTTATTAAATGTTTATGAACAGTGGTTAGAAATAAATATCTGCCGTGAAGGAATTTATAGGATCTGATTTGTAGTGAGTGTTTTCTAGTTCATGGTTTAAATTAACATTGTACACTATTTTGTGACCATAACTTGTTAACAATGTCAATTACAATAGAAGTTCACTTATCTGAAGCCCGTACCAAAACAAGGGGTTTTTAATGCACAAGAGTACATAATACTGGTGCTAGTATCATTTCCCACTGATTAGAAACACTGTTCTCTGTACGTAAAGCAGAACATCATCAAGATATGTTGCTAAAAAAACTGAAATCCCGGCATGAAACTAGCTGCCGCCTGCCAGTTGAAGGATTTTGGGTAGATAAAGAATGAGTGGTCACTAACTCCTGTAAAATGTCTGTTTCTGTGGGCATTGTGTTTTGTGATGGTCCTCATGTACTTGATCAGTGATTCATATATCTTGTACTTGCTACTGGGGGTCTTATTCTTGTCTATTAACAAATATCTAGTAGTTTTTTTGAGGTCATTGTGTGAGGTAGTAACTATTATGTCATTCCCAAACAATGTCGTGGTGGCTACACGAATCCCTTGCCAAAACTCCATGTTAAATATTAACATTTGAATAATTTGATAGATGGTTATTGTTTGCCACTCACCTAAAATACTTTCTAGTTAATAAACAATCTTGAATCCCTGCCAAAACTCCATGTTAAATATTAACATTTGAATAATTTGATAGATGGCTATTGTTTGCCACTCCCCTAAAATACTTTCTAGTTAATAAACAATTATGAACCCCTGCCAAAACGCAAGTTGTAGGATTCAAGGGACAAGTACGGAAACAATAAATTTTTTTTGGTTTATTATATTTCATTTAGACAGGTAAGCATTTTGCATTATAAATATATGCCTATGCAATTATTTGGGTTGATTTCTGATATGTGCTTAATTTTTTTCTATAGCATTTACTCTCTTCATCGATGGACAAAACGGTGCGCCTGTGGCACTTGTCTAGCAAGTCTTGCTTGAAAGTATTTTCTCATAGTGATTTTGGTAAGTATATAAACGTCAATGTGTCTAATCTCTTACTTTTGCATTTATCCTCTTGCTGCAGTACTAGTGTAATAACCATTGATTTGCTCACATTTATCGATAAAAGGTTAATTCATTTTAGACTTGGCTCTGATTACCTTTAGATAAATCTTTTACACATTCTGACATATCATCGGTTATCTTGCATGACTTTTCAATACTCTTAAGAGGGCTTTGCTATATTACAAGTTTAGGCAATATGATTAACGAAACAAATTTGTTCATCTAACTGAATTTTTGTTCTTTTTGATTTGCATCGGCACAGTAACTTGCATTCAGTTTAATCCAGTTGATGATAGATACTTCATTAGCGGGTCCTTGGATGCTAAGGTTCGAATATGGAGCATTCCTGATCGCCAAGTAGTTGATTGGAATGATCTGCATGAGATGGTCACTGCTGCATGCTATACACCAGATGGTCAGGTTGGGCAATACATGATTAACTTAAATATGCTATGATCTGCATAAATTCATATTTGGCTAACCGGAAGTATATTAATTGTTGAAGGGAGCCCTAGTTGGTTCATACAAGGGGAGCTGTCGTATATACAACACATCTGGTATGAATAATCCCCCTCCCATAATTTCCTTGTTCACTGTATCTTGGTTTGTGTTTTCAACTTGTATTTCTTTTCCTTCAGAAAATAAATTGCAACAGAAGAGTCAAGTTAACCTGCAGAATAAAAAGAAGTCACAGCACAAGAAAATAACTGGTTTCCAGGTAAAGAAGCCGCCTTAATGAGTTATGATGAGAGGATATATCTTGGTTCAAAGTGAGTAGTGGCTCTAGGTGCAAAAAAAATTGTTTTGTTGTTTTTGCGGCATGTCATTTCTGTTCCTGATTAGTTTCAATAATCAGTTTGCCCCAGGAAGTTCAACGGAAGTGCTCATTACATCTGCAGATTCACGAATTCGGGTTGTTGATACTGTTGATCTAGTCCACAAGTTCAAGGGTAAGTAAACTTGTTCAATATAGTTAGTCATTTTGGATTCCAGCAATATTAGCTGACACTAGATTTGGCTGATGAAAAAGCTCCTATACTACCGTTGTTCCAGTCCACAAGTTACATGATGAAATGAAAGTTCAACATCGCTAATGTATACTTGTTACTTTACAGGGTTTCGTAACACAAACAGCCAAATATCTGCTGCGCTCACAACAAATGGAAAATATGTCGTTTCTGCGAGTGAAGATTCTTATGTATATGTGTGGAAGTATGAAGCTGATTCCCGACCTAATAGAAGCAAGGGCGTTACAGTCACACACTCGTACGAACATTTCCATTGTCAAGACGTGTCAATGGCCATTCCCTGGCCTGGCATGGGTGATACATTAGGATTGCACGATACATATCCCGAAGAACAGAATGGGCTGGACAGCAATCTTGATGAAGCATCCACAGTGAACCATCCTCCTACCCCGGCTGAGGATACTAGTGGCAATGAGAGTTCACGATCAGCATCCAGGTGCACGAATAGCCCCCTTCATGGGATTATTTCAAGCGCGACCAACAGTTACTTCTTCGATAGAATCTCCGCCACGTGGCCGGAGGAGAAACTCCTTTTAGCTGCAAGGAATAGGAGCCCCCGCGTTAGTGTGGATTACTCGAACGGGGTAAACCAGAACATGTCGGCCTGGGGTATGGTGATTGTGACCGCTGGCCTTCGAGGTGAGATTAGAACTTTCCAAAATTTTGGATTGCCTGTTCGAATTTAAGGGTCATCAAAAGGGAGGAATGATAAAGAGCCTCTGGACTTGGGAGGGGAATGAGATGATAATATTCTCAATGCCACTTCACTCTCTCCATTAGTTGGCAAATTGTGTACATAGATATATTGGGTAGATTTGTATTATTAGTGAGTTCCATTTCTTCTTTGTGCTTGTGGTGGTCGGATTCTGGGAACAGATGGCCTATCCGATCCGACTAAGCACTGGGAGAGATAGATTTGTTGGAAAGGGAAAAAAGGTTATACCATGAAGTTAGAAATCCGGAAATTGTAGAGTTAACGAGCATTGTGAAAGCTTAATGAATTCAGCATAGAAATTCTTTTATGTTTTGGATGCAATGTGCTTGCTTTCACAGGTTCATGAACTAGGTTTGGTGTTATGTTGATTACAGAATGAATGCTATTTCCAGGAAGCTTATGAACAAACATTCTGATATGTGATTCTGTGGTAGTGTGATGTGACAGAACATAAGAGTATCCAAACTTTCAGAGTCTGGTTTATATGGGCCTGGTATTGGGCCATGAGAATGGGCTCAGTCAGCATCTCAGCCCATCAATTAGTTGACTCTGGAATATATATGGAGCTTGTGCCTTGTGGTATCATCTAGAACAAGTCACTAGAAACAGAGCCAAACCAAACCTACAAGAATGGCTTTGCACCCATAATCCACCAGACCACTCCCTATCATTTTCACAACCAAATCCACAAGGCCATTGCTATTGGGAACTGAACATTTGATCAAAGGTACCAAAATACCCCTCTCCAGGCCCACCTGTAAGAATTGGGGAAGAAAAAGATATTATATAAATATCTATAGAAATCCAATACTCTATTTCTGATTGGCTAGCTTGATATGATGTGGCAGGGTCACATGCTGTAAATTATCTTATCCTGCTTATATCCAAAAACTTTACTGACTCTTTCTTGTGACAAGCTCACTATATAAACACATGCACACACACATCACTAATATCTACTGAACTCAGCTCCAAAGTTGGTGCATTGAACTTGCAACAAAGGATTTGAAAAGAAAGACCCGGTAATGGCTCTTCAAGCTGCTGCTTCTTTGGTTCCATCTGCTCTCTCTTTCTCCAAAGAGGTGTGTTAGTACTTTGCTCTTTCATAACATGTTTTCTTCTTTGCTGTCTTTGAAGAATCAATTTGGGTTTATATCTTGGAGTGTAATTTGTGTTTGCAGGGAAAATCTTGTGTATCTCTCAAGGACTCAACTATATTTGGAGTTTCTCTCTCAGACTGTGTTAAACCTGACTTCAGCTCTTCTGCATTGAGGTGCAAGGTAACTGATGTACCATGATCTCTCTTATCACTTGTTTGAGCAATGTGTTTATTTTCGTCCGTACTGTAAATATGTGGTGACAAGAGCTCGGCTTTGGAACGTTGTTAAGACATTTTATACCAGTATGAGGTTGTGGTAATAAACTAATATCATAGCATCCTGAAATGAACCTAGGAACTGTGAGTTGTTGGGTGAATTTGCTGAATTCTTGTGGGAACTGAGTTATAACTGAAAATGTGTGCAAGTAACACGATTTAAGAGCTTAGAATAACATTGTGATGGTAAGCGCTTGGTGCATCAGACACAATTTATACAATTTTGTGGTGATTTCCCCTTTTCTATGTGCAAGAGCTTAGTTATCAACTTCACTATGGTATATATGTAATAGGTTTAGGGCTTGAAACCAGCTAAAGGAGTTTAAGTGTTTGGAGATGATATAAATGTGTTTTGATTGTAGAGGGGATTGAACCGAAGGTTTGGAACTATCAGAGCTCAGTCAACGGCAACCGCAGCACCAACAGTTACTAGGAGCACGACAGATTCTAAGAAAACATTAAGAAAGGGAAGCGTTGTGGTGACAGGTGCATCATCTGGACTGGGTCTAGCCGCGGCCAAGGCCCTGGCTGAAACTGGAAAATGGCATGTGATCATGGCTTGTAGAGACTTCCTTAAAGCCGAGAGAGCTGCAAAATCAGCTGGCATGGCCAAAGAAAACTACACCATTATGCACTTGGACCTTTCCTCGCTAGACAGCGTTCGCCAGTTTGTGGACAACCTCCGGATGTCAGGGAGGCCTCTTGATGTGTTGGTATGCAATGCTGCTATTTACCAACCTACCGCTAGAGAGCCACAGTTCACTGCTGAAGGATTTGAGCTTAGCGTTGGAACTAACCATCTCGGCCACTTCCTCCTCTCCCGGTTGCTGCTCGAGGACTTGAAGAAATCTGATTACCCCTCAAAGCGCCTCATTATTGTTGGCTCAATTACAGGTACTGATAGTCTCGTACAATTGTGAATCATTTCAGAACTCGTATAAATTTTTGGGATAACTATCCCAACTATAAGTGGCTTCCACTTTCCTACACCAAAACTTAATATTTAAAGGGAAAAGTCTAAAATGCCATTTGACTAAAAATATAGTTTTCAGAACTAAAAAAAATCTGAAAATCTAATTTTAGATTTTAAAATTAGACTTTTTAGGTTTGAAGATTAGATTACACGAGGGCATTTTTGCCTTTTCACTTTCAAAATTAATATTTTCTATCTAAAATGGTTAACGGTGTCCAAAATAATAAGTTGATTGTAGCTGAGTGGAAACGGCGTATACTCGGGGATAGTTATCCGTACTTTTCCCTGAATTTTTCTTGCTGTTTATGTTGACACTGCTTTTTTTTGGGTGATATTAGGGAACACAAACACTGTGGCTGGCAATGTACCTCCCAAGGCCAACCTGGGTGACCTGAGGGGACTTGCCGGAGGCTTGAATGGTCTGAACAGCTCGGCCATGATAGATGGTGGAGACTTTGATGGTGCAAAGGCCTACAAGGACAGCAAAGTGTGCAACATGCTGACAATGCAAGAGTTCCACAGACGCTACCACGAGGAGACCGGGATCACATTCGCTTCCCTTTACCCGGGTTGCATAGCCACTACAGGCCTGTTCAGGGAGCACATTCCCTTGTTCAGGCTCCTCTTCCCTCCATTCCAGAAGTACATCACCAAAGGTTACGTCTCAGAAGAGGAAGCCGGAAATAGGCTCGCTCAGGTAAAGCAAAAACAAAAAATCAAGAATCAAGATACATGATGACATAGAGCATAGTTTGATTAACTCAGTGCTGTAAATTCTTATGGTATGGGTGTGATGATGATGTAGGTTGTGGGCGAGCCGAGCCTGACAAAGTCGGGAGTGTACTGGAGCTGGAACAAGAACTCTGCTTCGTTCGAGAATCAGTTGTCGCAAGAAGCGAGCGATGCTGAGAAGGCTCGCAAGGTGTGGGAAGTGAGCGAGAAACTGGTTGGTTTGGCTTAGACTGATATGTGCTGTTCTGCGGGAGATGATTAGTTCATTCAGTCACAACTGAGTGTGTTTGTTTTGTTATGAGTAAGCAATCTGTTGTATTGTGTTGTAGAGTAGGCGAGTTCCAATTACTAGCAAAGAATAAAATCACTCCCTCCTTGTGGAAATGAAATGAAAAAATTTCACAGCAATGGCCTCTTCCATACATATACCTACACGATTTTTTGCCCGCCCGCGAAATTTCAGGCTCAAAACGAGAAAACCCATCACCCGCTCACGGGTTGGAAATACTTTCTTGTTATCGCCCGCGCGGGTCTGCGGACGAGTTGGGTGAAGACTAGTACAAACCACAAATAAGGACTATTGTAAAACTTGTCTAAAACAAGTTTAAATTCACTATTTTAGTCAAAATTAGAGCAACTTAATTTACTTTAAGTAACCCAACAAATTGTTCAACATAAATAAAAGTATGACTTAACTTATAACGATAACAAAACGAATACTTCAAAGTCTTGTGCTCGTCTTCAATAGTTGCTCGATTACCACATTCCTAAAAACAACATCATCATTATGTTATCACACATTAGTAAGGGATTACAACCGTTGCCAGAGAAGATTTCAGGGAACCTTGATTAAGGAGGCAAAATGAAAGGTAAAGATGGTGTTTCCTACGCTTTTCGATCTAGTCGCCTCTTTCATTTTTTCTATGCCCTCGGGCACAATTGTACTTTCATTTCATATTTATAAAAGGGGAAATTGCAGATCACTACCCTGTACTATGCAACTTTTACATGCCACTACCCTCAACTTTTTTTAGTTGCATGTAACCACTGTAAGGTTTCATTTAGTTGCACCGTCCATCACAGAGTTAAATTTGATGTAAAAAGTCCATAATACCCTTACATTAAAAAAACCAAAAATTAAAAAAAAATCTTTTGAAACTTATTTTGAAAAAATATTTTTTATCAGATAAATAATAAAATACTGAATTCAAAATTATTTTTTTTTTCAAAAAAATGGTTTTTCCAAAATATATATTTAAAATATGATTATTAATTATTATTAGTGAAGTACAGTGGGATACTTAGTGACCAATACAACACAGCCCAACGGTTGTCTTATATTATTTGTGAAAGTTGTTGGTTTCGAATTTTGTTTGGAGAGTGGGATTGAGTTATTAGGTACATAGATAATTTTTTTTAAAATTAATCGATCTTTATTCTTTGGGGTCCCAGTTGAACCAATGTTGCAAACGTTTTTGGGAAACTTAAAGATCAATAGGGTTGGCACTTTTTTAATTTCTCCATTTTTCGCTAGGTACGGGTGAATTAATGAGTTAACTATAGTTCTTAAAATGCTTATGGACCATTTTAGTGATAACATCAAATGTATTCATTTAATTAATTATTTAAAGATGTCTTCAAGAGTACACTTCAATAGTTGAACATTATATTGTTCATAGTGAAGTCAAGAATTTGATACCGCTGAAAGAGTTTATGAACAAATAGGGTTTTCTGTAATTTTAAGAAAAAACATATTACTTCAAGTTGAAATTATAATTTGACACTCTCTCTAAAACTCGATTAACACTTGAGGACAAAATCTTGGAAGTGACATAATTTAGTAGCATGAAGATACATTTGGTCACACTCTTAGTTAAAAATTGTCATGTTATAATCTCATGCTAGCTTAAAATTTATAATTCCTAAACTACTCTTTAGTGTAAAAGAGAGCCAATATCTTTTATATTTAACTATTTTAGCTGTATGAGATTTAGAGGCGAGAGGTGAGTTTTGAGTTCTTGACGAGAAGAAGATTCTAACTTTGGTTCAACAGTGAAAAGAACTATCGGGATGAGTAAGTGTTAAAATTCACACTTAAGCGAAGGTCCGTTGACGTTGGACGTATATGAGATTAAATGATAATTTATATATACATTGGACCTCGAACCCACTAGATTAGATTTTTAAATTAATAGTGAGCTCTAATATGTATATGGGTCTATTCACATGAGTGCTCCTCCTACATATGCCCATGTTTTCCCTAACATTTTATAATACTTTTTATATTCTTATATGAATTTATATGAGAGAAATTAGTTTAAAGACAATCATAAATGGTGTTTGGCAGGAACTGTATGGAGATAGTTCAAACTTAATTAAATGATGTGACCGAAGTCTAGAAATTTCTGCTTCTCTTATTATAGCTTCCTTTGCGAACTTGGCTTATACACTACTACAAATGGAGTCCTAGTTAACGCATCTAATTAGAGTGTCGTCAACTATAATGCAACCACTGGACGACACGTTACTGTCATCGAGTACGTGAATTTTAGCCGATGGCATTCTCAGTGTTAGGGGTGAGCATGGGCTAGGTTGGACAGTTTATAGTTTATTTTTGGCCCAACCCGAACTTAGCGGGTTGTTCATTTTCATGTCCATTCCAAGCCCATGAAAAGTGATTTCCACTTGACAAGTGGGCGGGTTGAATCCGGACGGGTTCCGGGTTAGTTCAGCCCTTTCATAATATTAAAAAATAACATATTGTACACAAAAACTGATTGCAAAAATAAATTATGTATACAAAATCATATTGCAAAATTAATACTTCAATATCACAAAAACATATTGTTAATAACATTCAGATTAGTTTATATGGAAATTGTATTTTTCGAACATATTTGTTAAAAAACGTAAAATGACCCTTTCAAAATTAGTGTGAGTTGTATGTATTTAATTAATTAATTAGTTAATTCCATTAGGTTGGGTTGGTCCGAACACTCTAATTATGAGCAGACAGATTGGTCCGAGTTGGTCCGGGTCACAAGTTGGGCTGGATTGTCCGAATATTTCTGCTCACCCCTAGTCAGTGTCGTTGGCCTGGTAAAGTTGTACCTGGCAAGACATAAAGACGTGTATGATTGGTCACCCACTTTCTTTGACATCAATGGTCAACACAAAAAGTAATTTATGAAATATGGGCAGTCAAGGGAACCCAACGGTCGAGAGGGATCATGGGAATGAAAATGCAACCAGTTTGAGTTCCCTGGGTATGAGGTAAATTCTAAACTACTTTTCATTCATAATTTTTATTTTCTTTTCATAATTCTTACGTCAAGTTTTTTGTTTGCTCATGTACATGTGTAGGCAATTTCTACACAAATGAAAGGTTTTCACAATACGGACAACAAGAAGTAGCACATCAACGGTTCCTTGTTGGAGTGACAGAAGTTGTTATTGGCTCTCACCTTACTTATCAAATTATATACTTCATCATCCAATTTAGCCATGAAATTTTCTCCGCGTAATTGGCATAGGGCAAGGTTTTGTCATTTGTACTGAGAAAAGCTACATGTTGGGACGCTGTGAGACGCCCTTAGTCGATTAAGTAAATTTGTATTTTCATTTAGAATCCGGGTCGATTTTCACAGGAATCAAAGTATGGTCTTTTTCTCAATTAGCTTGTATTCAAATTGTAAAATAGAAAATATAAAAGACAAAATCTGTAATTTGTGTGTGTTGGTGAAAATTTAGGCAATAAGTAACAAGTATCAAATTAGGCAAGTGAGTTTAGGTGGGTTGTACATTATTAACCCAATATTAAGAAACAACATACAATACAAGTGGAGCAGTACAGTACTCCAATTTTAGCCATGTCCATCGATCATGAGATGGATCATATTGGCACTGGATCGACAAACATGGTGATAACATAGTCTTTGAGGATAATCTCCGGATAAGTGTAGCCATCATGATACTTGTAAAACACATCCATAATACGAGTGAAGTTGAGGCTTATGGACAGGAGAGGCATAGGAACAACAGTTGGTATTAAACACTCTTCATTTATATCTTTCCACGCCTCTATTATTCGTTTATTCAGTTCATCCACAGCATCTTGCTCTTTAGCTCCATGCTGCTTCATGTAGCATTGTACACTCGACACTACATGTCCTCTTTTTTGCTCAAACTATATATACAAACATAAGTCATGTATCAATATCATTTCCATATATACTAAATAAAATCAAACAATGTATATATATCTATAGTCGTCGTTTAATTTATAGGTACCTCGTGGGAGACTACGTCGTCCATGAGCCGACAGACAACGCAGGAAGCATTGAGCATTTTCGGAAATGTGAGAAACCACTCAAAACAATGTTTTGTTGCAAACTCTCCCATTCCAAGGAAAGCTACTACAGTTAGCAATGGGTAGGTAGAGCTGACTGATGTAACACTCAAGTACTCCTCCAATGTTGGTGTATATTCTTTGTTGTACCATCTTGCTTCTTTCATGTATGCCCCAACCAAATCTTTCATCTGATCTCCACCAATTATTCATAACCATTCATTATAATCACAGAATTATTTACTTTAGAGAGGTTTGGTGACTAAAACGTATAATAAAATAAGATTTATAAATCTGCCTACCCAAAAGGTTAACCTGATAGGTGGAGACATATTCTTATTATTTTAGTTTTTTTTTATTAGTTCACATTTTTCAATATGGAATGCTGGTTATAATTATGTAAAAGGATCTTACTGCTTGTTTTGCATAGTCGACTGCATACGATTTTCCTTCGTGCACCATTTCCCCCTCGATTTCACGATAAACGTCTAAAATTGTAACGTAGAGAATGTGCATGTATTCCGGTAGTTCATCCAATGCAGCAATATCCCACCTGCAAAATAGATTCAAGATAATCTATTTAGTTATGTTTATACATCAAAATCAGGTCATTGTAAAAAAAAGAGATGAATCAAACCTCATAATTGCTTTGGTGAAGATCTCAAGTTCTTCAATTGTACCATAGTTATCAAAGGTGTCATCGAGAATGGAAGTCAAAGAAACAATCTTGGTTACCATCCTCCTTCCTAGCACGTAGCGAGGCTCGTGGAATGTAAACATTATCCACAAGTAGCATTCCACAAGCCTGTCCCTTGCATAGGGTAGTTTTGTTTTGAAGTCCACATCTTTCCACCACCTATACAAAAATAATGGCTTAACTCAAATACAGGTTATGAATTAGACATGTACTCTGTTAATATTGTGATGTAATATGATTTGAACTTTGCCTTGTAACTTCACTGAGTTCCTTGAGGTGCAACTTTTGCAGAATGTTGAAATCTAGTTTCGCGAAGGTGAGTAGTTGTTCGTTATGTGAAGGATCTTGTTGATAGGTATCAATGTAATATCTATGTTCGAGCCTCGGTATGCCCTTGTGAAGAGGCTGGTTTAACGCATAACTTACTTGCGCTGCAAGTGAGGCACTTATTGATTCAGATGCTACACATGATTTAAGGTTTGTGGTGGTGAAAGCTAGAGCTTTCTCCAGCACATCTTCTCCATGGACCCTAAGATGGGTAGCTTGGTACAATTCTAACATTCCTCGAACATCGTTGACCTCCTTGAACTCGCACTTGTAGTTGTCCATAAACTTGTTGAAAACATCTATATAAGACAATATCATTAGCAAGACTCGAACAATTAAGACAATATTGATCCTATATATGTAACGAACAACATATATACATACCACATGAAACACGATAACCTTGTCGTCTAAGTAGCCGAAACCTGAGAGCAACAGTGTATAGGTCACATGAGGAATAAGCATGACTGTCGTTATGGATACGTTGTAATGCTTCATCGATTTCGGCCTCAAAATGATAAGAAACGCCTAAGTGTTGGATAGTGTCAATCAAACAGAGTTTCTGTGAAGGCTTATCGGCATAACCATCCACTAGCATCCTCCTAACTTCTTGCTTTAGTTCTTCAAATTGTTTCTTAGTTTTGGTATCCATTTCCTACACAAAACAATTAATCCTCACACACGTACATGTGATTATTAATATTGTAGATAAAATAAAACGTGAATAAGTAGCGCACGTAAACCATGGAGTTGGTATCGAATGAGAGGAAGCGATCACCCCAAAGAGAAGGAGGGAATTCTGCAGTGCGACGAACTATGACATTATCAGATGTAACATTTCGGGGTTTAGAAGCAACCGCAGACACATGAAGAGACATTATGTTTTCTTTGTTGATGTTGTTGTACTTCTGAGAAAAGGACTTGTGATTCTAGTATTTATAGAGGGAATAAGCTTTTAAGGCTTATATAGTTGAAACTATATTTGGTAACAATCTTATCTGATAAGGTTTCATTTATAACATGCCATAAATATGGTATTAATTGATGCAAAATGCTTAAAATTTGATTCTAAATACGGCTTGCTAGCTATAATAAATGTAGAATAGATCGGGCCATATTTTTAATTTCAGTGCCTAAAACTGGATGTTAATTAACGGTTAACTAATGAAGTGTTTGAATAAATTGAACTATTATATTTCTAATAGATCTTTATGAAGTAGAAGTATGTAGAATTGGGGCACAGCAGGCAGTTATGTTTCCACGGTCTACCTACCGTTCCTGCCAGACATCATTTATGTTGTTTATATGAATATTACATTATCATCCCTAATTACTCATATCTTTTTTGCGGCCGGTATCACAATTGAGACTCGAACTTCGGACAATTGAGACTGTTAGGAGAGGCTCAATCTATGAATCAAATTTTAGAACGAGAATAAGCCCGCAAAAAATCAAATTTTAGAACGAGAATAACTGGGAAAGTTATATAAAAAAGGATAATATCAGCGAATCCCCAACGTCGTACCTCTCTCTCTCTCCCGGTTGCATAGATCCTTTTTACCATGTCATCTTTCTCTTCCTCTTTGTGACCATATTGTACTGATTTGTTCTATTTCAGTATAAAATTAATGATTTTTTACCCAATTATTGAGCGATTTGAAATTTTTTGTCCAATTCTGTAAACTCATGGGCTTCACTTCTAAAAGTTACGACGAGTACATGTTCCAAACATTTCAATGGATTCATGGAAAATAAAGTGTGCTCTCGTCAAGTAGTTCCTTAAACAATTATTATTTGATTTGATTTCTTTATTTCAATTTTAAGATACTATTCTTAAAGATTTCTTTTTCCATATGATGCGGAATTGTATCTCTTTTATTCAATATAATTTGTTTAATTAATCATAAAAAAACGCTCAAGAAAAGCAAATTTATATTTGAATTTTTTTATTCTTTCAATTTCAAGAAAATTACATTATTTTAAAGTAGTATGACATATACATATTCTTATTGTAAAACCGAGATACTACACGGCCACTTCTTACCGTTATTCCCTATAAAATATTATTATGCATAAAAGGACACATTATTCATACTCGGATAATATGTGTTTCTTGGGTATCGCTCTGAGTCGCACATCCTTTCTCAAAGTAATGCCCAAACTATCATTCATATGTAGGGTTTCAGGTGAAAGATGGCTCTCAAACTCCCAATCAAAGGAGTGAAGTAGAGAGGCAATCGCAAGTTGGAGTACTTTATGAGCCATCAACATGCCTACACACATTCTCCTCCCGAATCTGAACAGAATGAACTCATAGTTTTGTCCTTTGAACTCAATGTTCGAACCCACAAACCTTTCTGGCTTGAAACACAAGGGATCGTCCCAAGCATCTCTATCTCTCACAATAGCCCATATATTCACAAATACTTGAGTGTTCTTCGGAATCATGTATCCCATGAACTTTGTATCCTCCGTAGTCTTTCGTGTAGGCATCAGGAATGTCGGATGAAGGCGCATTACCTCCTTTACAACAGCTTGTAGGTAAGGTAGTTGACCTATGTCGCTCTCTAAAACCTTGCGCCCGCGGCCGACGACTTGGTCGAGCTCTTCTTTAGCCTTTTTCATTGATATAGGGTTTTTTAGTAGCTCAGTCATGGACCATTCCAAGCTACCTCTTGTCGTCTCCGTCCCTCCAAAATACATCTCCTGCAACTCGTAAGGTTGGTTAAAAGGGAATCTACTCATTTTAAAACTACTACTAAAAATAGTGAAGTGTGTATAGATAATTATATTCATATTCAATCTCGTTATTCTAATATGAACTCATAAGCCTAAATGAGTTTTATCAAATATTCATCATTGGTCAGTGCACAATATATTGTCCTTATGGCGTGCTGGTCAAGAAAGTCAGTATGAAGCTGGAAACAATTGGCGCCGGACATAGTTATGTCCACCGTAAGCAACTATTAGAATAATTAATTAAATTAAAGTTTGCTTTATTTCTTATTGTTCATTATATAAAGTAACATTCTCTTTATAGAAGTAGGTTCGAAATTTCGAAATCTTCTTCTTCTTCTAGAAGAACAATTAGGATTTGTGATGGACTGTTTGTTATGGATTTGTGATGCAGAACAATTAGGCTACCAACCACATGAGTTTTTTCCGAGGATGTCTCCCCGATAATGGTGGAATGGTGTGATCTGCTTTTTGTTTGTGATGGAGTGTTTGCTAGTAAGTTTGTGTTGGGTGTTTTGTGTTTTTATTTTTAGATTGTTTAGTGGTTATTGGGGTATTCGACATGTTTAGTTGGTTTAGTATTTATTAGTTTCGCTTGTAAGTTTATCCGATGTGATTGCCAAGAGGTGTTCAGAGAGATAGAGTGTTTAAGGTTGTCTTTTACTATTTACTTACAAACTGTAAACGACTGATACTTGATTTTCATGTGTGGAGTACTATCCCTCTCGTGATTTTGTGAATGAAGAATTCGTTTCAAAAAAACCACGTGGGTTTGAACCTTCACGTATTGAATATAGGCCTAACATTGCATTAACATGCTCAAAATATGGTATTAATAATGCATATTAATCACTTGAGACAAAACGCCTAAAATGTACCAGTCCACTAAGTTTTAATAGATCGGGCCATAATTTAAATTTCTGCGCCTAGAACTAGATGTAAATTGTTAAATAATTATTATTTTAAACAGTTATATATGTTGTATTTCTAATAAATATTAGATATCTTTTTTTTTTGGCACCAGTAAGCTAAATTCGGAACGATAGCGGTAATAATAAGAGCAGTAGAAGTTTGTAGAATTTGGGTACAGCAAGTAATTAAGTTTCCAATGTCCACCTATCTAGTGTTTCGTTAGGTAAAATACACATAGTCAACATTAATTATGGCCCAATTTTACATAATTATTCTCAACTTATTCAAAAGTGGACAATCGTTTATATTTAGAAATTTGAAATGGACGCATGTTAAATATATGGATAAAAACTGTTAAATTTTAATCTAAAAGACGAAAAAAATGCTCTTAGACTTAAGATAGAATTTTGTAGAATTGAGACACAGCGGGTAATTAAGTTTCTGTCCACCTATAGCTACAGTTCCTGCCAAACATCTGGAACACACAAATTCATGTTTGTTATTAACTAGTTTCTCTCATCTGTAGTTGGTTTAATGCGGTTTGTAGTGAGATCACGGGGTTTCTCCATCCGTATGAAATGGAGGTCGTGACTCTGCATGATGCTAACTGGTCATTTTACCATAGTCGTTAAATTGATAATTAGATTACAAAAGACCAAAAATAGCAATCTCGTACAACTTAATCATTCGATTTAACAACCAAAGACCCTAATTAGTCCTTGTGGATCGACCCGGTATCTTACCAGTTATAAATTCTACTACTTGTGATCGCATACTCTTGCGCAGGGGAACAAATCTGAAACGCGACGTTTCGCGCGACGCGTTTCGGCCCTACAAGTTTTTGGCGCTGTTGATGGGGACTAATTGGTAATATGTTGTTAAGTACTTGTGATTGGTTTTCTGTTTAGAAATTTGACACTTGTGTTTTGTGTTTTCAGGGTAATTTATTCTAGTGCATGACACAGAGCTCGGGAGCACTAAAATTTGAATACAACCTAGAAATTGAAGATTTGTGTAGAAGGAACAACGCCCAGAGGAGAAGATCTTGGGAAAGTTTCATTGACACAAGTAACATGGCGGCAACACCGGGAAGGGTGGACCAAATACCACCCATTCTCAAAGGTGATCAAGAGGAGGATCCCCTTGATTTGAACAACAATGCAAGGCGGGGCCTTGCGGGAGAGGAGTAAGACAATGATTACGTGGATGAGGATTACGTTCCTCCTCCTTCTCTTGCCCCTCGAGGTAATCGAGGAGGGAGAGGGAGAGGAAGACGAGTCCAACGTCCCCATATCCCTCGAAATGGAAGAACAGATGAGCAATACTACCGGGGCCAAGACTTTGCGCTCCAACCGGTGATGTTTAGTCTTCTCAAGACTATTCTCTAGTTCATGGGAAAGGACGACGATGCTCACACGCACCTCACACTATTGGAGGATGCGGTCGAGACCACTGCTAGCGGGTATCCGAGGGACTTAGTTAGATGCAAGTTGTTTCTCATCTCTTTGGGAGGAGTGTCCAAAAAATGGTACATGACTTTACCTATGCGGGAGAAACGAGATTGGGCGAGTCTCGAGCGGGCCTTTCTTTGCAAGTATGTCCCACCAAGAAAGGAAGGAGAGCTCCGTAAAGACATCAACAATTTTTTTCAACTTCTGGGAGAGACACTCAGGGAAACATGGGAACGCTTCAAACAACTCTTATGGAAGTGCCCTGATTACCGCATTTGTGATGAGGTCCTCAACAAAACCTTCTATTGGGGACTCAATCAAGCTTCCCAAATGGCGGTCAATGTTGGTGCGAGAGGATCCCTTCTCTCCCTAGATCCCGAAATAGTGTTTGATGTGGTCGAGCAAGTCGCCTTGCAAAGTTATGAATGGAATGATGCCGATAATGGTTCTAGCACTCAAGCCATGTCTCTTTCCTACGATGGAGAAGAGCAAGAGACCATGAAGAGTCTCTCGGTCAAGATGAATATGTTAATCAAGTTGGTGCAAGGAGGGCAAGGACAAGCGCGAAATGTGGATGTGAATCACATCGACTATGGGAACAATAGTCGTGACCCTAAAAACGGGAACTATGGAGGCAATGGCAATCAGCAACAAGGCGGCAGGTATCAAGACCAACCGAACCCTGGAGGTTACAATGAAAATACCAACAACAACTCGAGGCCGCAAAATAATCCACCGCGCGGGTATGATAAAGTGTTCCAAGAAAGACCTCACGGAAGCAACTTACAAGGGAATAGGAATTCTACTTACAACAAGGGTCAAACTTCGAATTCCAACGAGGATGACTCTTTGAAGAATGTACTAGCGGCCTTCATGAAGAGTCAAACATCAATGAACGACGAATTGAGACAAGGTATAAGAAATAATGAGGCCCCGACCAATGGGTACTCTCCAAAGCAACATGGAGCAACAAAGAGATAACATGAAGAAACCCATGAACTCGATTTCGCTAGAGGGAAAGGAAATTGAAGAACCAATGAAACTATTGGAAGAAGAGCCGGTGAAAGAGTCATGGAGGTTAAAGATCGTTCCACCGTTCGCACAACGGGTGAATAATTTTGAAAACGCACGAGGTGTTTAAGATTACCTTGAGGAAGTAAAAAAAGTGAAAATCAATGCTAAAATGGTGACGTCACTAGAAAGAAAGGCCAATGTCCAAGCGACTTTACAGGAGTTAGAAGAAATAAGAGTGAAGGCTCTGAGGAGCCTATAGTGAAGATGACTTCTGGGGCAAGTGCACTACTAAACTCCCTCCCTCAAAAGTTGATGATCTCGGGAGCTTTATTATTCTCATGGGAATAGGGTTCACACGCCACAAGTCTTTATGTGACTTAAGAGTTGGGGTAAATGTGATACCATTGGCGTTGTACGAAGAAATCGGGCTTAAAAGCATGAAGGAGACACTGATGGAACTACGACTCGCAGACAAGTCCGCGGTGGCCCCGAGGAGAGTTGTAGCTGAAGGAATTATTTGAGGGTTCCAGACAATTAATTTCATGCCCATACAAGAAATTAACCTCAAAGTTCCATGTTTAATACGGATCTTGCATGATCATGAGATCTAGACTAGATTAAAATTTAGTATTACCTTGAATCAAAATCTCCTTGTTACCAAATAGGATTTAGTAACCTCTAAAGAACGTCCACACATGAAGAGATATCCGGGGATACTCACAACGATCCTTACTAGAATATTGAAGCAAGCAAAACAGACGGAGCGGGGAGGAGAGAGGGGGGCCGGCCGAAACTTGCTAGGAGAGATAGAGGAAGACGGCTAGGGTTTTGTAAAATAATTGCTTAATTTTCAGATCTGAAAATTTCCCTTTTATAACCCCTTTTGGACTTTAATTAATTAAAGGCCTTAATGGGCTTAAAGCCCAAAGCTTTTAATTAATTGTGTAGAGAAGCCCATTCTGGCTTAGCCCATTATGGTTAGGCCCAGTTTAGCTAATTTAATTAAATCTATTTAATTAGATTATAATTAATTAGTCCTGCTAAACCGTTCTTGATTCCAGTTTAATCCTAAACCGAAATCGGTCCAATCCGGTTTAATCCAAAACCGGATTTTGTCTCTGTCATGATTCCTCCATATGATTCCATCCGTTTTACTAAAACTTAGGTGTGTGACCCTCTAGGCCCACGACACGTCGGCGGATTGGTAAAATTACCATTTTACCCTTTCCATCATGAGTGACCTCTAGCAAGACATCATGATTACCCAACGCTTGTGATTATCGAGATTTCGACTTAACCTTGTCGTACATGAATCTATCCTTTTATCCTCTTGATATCTTTGACAACCACGAGGCATAGACAAGTCATCCTCGTTCTATTGTCCTGTTTCTTGATTCTGAGTTAACTGAATTATAACTGATACTAAGTATCGTCTGCATGGCCATGCTATCTTATTTCAGTTGTACTCTTCAATTGGCCTAAACTGATATCTGCTTACACGTCCGTATGAGGGATAAATCCTTCAGAGATCCATCTAGTCAACTTATGTAACTCGTGATCGAGCCAATCACAGCCGTTATTGTAACCCTTTTACAGGAGACGTTAGACTGAGTCAAACTCGTCACTCATTACATATTGACCTTAATGGTCCTTCGGTCTGAGGATGTGATTTCATGATCCGACATATGAGTATGTTCATGAATGTGTCTATGTAACATACTCATGATTCGGGTCGTCCTATATCACCCCTAACTGGTGATACTATGACCTAACTCTGGCCCCTTACTGGCCATGATCAGTAGAGCGTGATCATTTAGAGTTAGCCTCATACCGATCGCTTCTTATGAAGCTGTTCTGATCGGGGACTGCTTAAGTAGGATTTTATCTGATCTGTAGATCTGCTATTATGTGTTGACACATCAATGATACAAATCAAATCATACTTAAGATATTACTACAACACTTAGTAATATGAATGCCGATTTTATTCAACTGATAATCTTTATTACATGATTAGATTGAAAATACATTGTGCTAGGGCACAAAAACCCAACAGTTTCCCACTTGCCCTAGACCCAATTGGTATTTCAATCTAAACACATTCCCTTGACATGCTCCTTATGCTTAGGCTGCGATAGTGCCTTAGTTAAGGGGTCAGCTAGATTATCATGCGTTGAAATGTAGATTATCTCTACTTCACCTTTATCAACCATCTCTCTGATGATGTGATACTTTCTCTCGACGTACTTGGTCCTGTTGTGAAATCTGGGCTTTTTAGCAAGTGCTACGGCCCCCGTGTTGTCAGAACATAAGTTCCCGGGATCAGACGTTCGCGGCAGTACATCTAATCCACTCAAGAAGCTTCTGAACCACGCCGACTAGCGTCAACATATCCAGTGACGCTCAGTTCTCTTTCTATCCCGCCATACACTAAGAATGCGTCCTTTGTTCTCCTCAGATACTTGAGGATACACTTGACGTCAGTCCAGTGACCTTGGCCTGGGTTAGACTGAAATCTGCTGGCACAGCTGAGGACAAACGATACGTCAGGCCTCGTACAGATCATGGTGGTCATCAGGTGTTTTAGGACACTGATTATTGCTGAGCTTGATGCCATGTCTTACCGGGAGGTTCCCTTTCTCAGAGTCAAGCATTGAGAATCTTCTCAACACTTTATCTATATAGGTGCTCTGACTTAGACCTAATATTCTCTTGGATCGATCTCTGTAGATCCTGATCCCCAGAATGTAAGCGGCCTCTCTTAAGTCCTTCATGGAGAAACACTTCCCTAACCAAGCTTTGGTCTCAAGCAAGGTTGGGACGTTATTTCCCATGATCAGTATATCGTCGACATACAGCACCAGGAACACTATGTTACTCCCACTACTCTTCTTGTAGATACAGGGTTCATATGGATTTCTGATGAACCCGAACTCTTTTACGGCTTCATCGAACCGTAAGTTCCAACTCCTGGAAGCTTGCTTCAACCCATAAATGGATCGTTGCAGCTTACACACCTTTTCGGGATGTTTAGGATCGACAAAACCTTCTGGCTAGGTCATATAGACATCCTCCTGCAAATTCCCGTTAAGGAATGCAGTTTTGACGTCCATTTGCCATATCTCGTAATCGAAATATGCTGCAATGGCTAACATCATCCGAATTGACTTAATCATAGCTACTGGCGAAAAAGTCTCATCATAGTCCATACCTTGGATTTGACGATAACCTTTAGCAACCAGTCTTGCTTTGTAAGTCTGAGGCTTTCCGTCCATATTTGTCTTTAACTTAAATATCCACTTGCAACCTATGGGTTTTATCACAGTTGTCTGTCTACTAAGTTCCAGACCTGATTGTCTTTCATGGACTTCATTTCCTCATCCATGGCATTCTGCCATTCTTTTGAGTTGGGACTGGCCAAGGCTTGCTGAACTGTTGCGGGATCATCCTGATCTACAACTATCAAGTCATTACCCTCTGTGGCTAAGAAGCCATATCTGACTGGGTTTTGACGAGATCTTTCAGACCTCCTTGGTCCTACAGGAGTTTCTGTTGGAATAGGACTTGGATCATTTACCTCATCGGGTACCTCTACAATATCTGCAGGCTGTTCTGTGTCTTCTCGAATTTCTTCAAGAAGCACAGGACTCCCACTGGGTTTATTGGATAAGAATTCTCTTTCTAAGAAAACTCCACCTCGAGCAACAAAGACTTTGTTTTCCTCGGGTTTGTAGAAGTAGTACCCCATGGTTCCTTTGGGGTACCCTACAAAGACACACTTATCTGCCTCGGGTTCGAGTTTATCACCAAGCAACCGCTTGACATAAACGTCGCACCCCCAGATCTTGAGGAAAGACAACTTGGGAGCTTTCCCTTGCCAAGCCTCAAATGGAGTGGTCTCCACTACCTTTGTAGGTACTCGATTCAATATGAATGCGGCTGTTTCTAGGGCATGGCCCCAGAAAGATACTGGAAGGTGGGCGTGACTCATCATGGAACGAACCATGTCTAGCAGGGTTCTGTTCCTCCATTCGGAAACACCATTCATCTGAGGGGTTCCTGGCTGGGTTAATTCTGAGAGTATACCGTTATCCCTTAGGTGACTGAGAATTTCTTGATCTAAGTATTCGCCACCTCGATCGGAACGAAGTGCCTTTATACTTTTACCAAGCTGGTTCTGTACTTCATTCTGGAATTCTTTGAATTTATCAAAGGACTCCGACTTATGTCTCATTAAATAGACATACCCGTACCTACTGAAATCGTCGGTAAAGGTTATGAAGTATCTGAAACCTCTCCTGGCTTGTGTACTCATGGGCCCACATACGTCTGAATGTATTAGGCCCAAGAGATCACTTGCCCTTTCACCTAAGCCACCAAAAGGCGCTTTTGTCATCTTGCCCATAATGCAAGATTCGCATCTCTCGATTGGTGTGAATTCAAACGGGCTTAAGAGCCCACACTTATGAAGTGTCGAGACGTGTTTCTCGCCTATGTGGCCTAGACGACAGTGCCACATCACTGTCTGGTTTGAGTCATCCGACTTTAACCTCTTATTTACGTTATAGTTTGAACTGTAGTTAGTGTTATCAATATTTAAAATATATAATCCACCAACCATAGATGCAGTGCCGTAAACGATATTATTTCTCGATAAAGTAAATAAGCCATTGTCTATGGCAAATACAAAACCAAGTTTGTCCAAACTGGACACTGAAATAATATTCCTACAAAACGTAGGTACACATAACACATCGTCCAAAACTAATATAAGCCCTGTGGGCATCCTAAGACTAACAGAACCGACAGCCGTCGTTGAGACCGAACTGTTGTCTCCGACTCTCAGATCCCGCTCGCCTTTCCCAAGGAGCTTCTTACTTTCCAGATCCTGCAGATTAACACAAATGTGAGATTCTGCTCCGGTATCAACTACCCAGGTGTCTGAGAAAGTAGTGTTGAGATTATACTCAACAACGTAAATATCTGATCCAGGTCCTGAAGGGTGTCCTCCCTTCTGCAAGCTCTTCACATAATCCTTGTGCTGTCTGCAATCCTTCTTCCAATGACCTGGGTGCTGACAATAGTAACAGACCACCCATGAGGTCGAAGTGGTCCCTTCGGTTCTAGGAACCGCTTGGATTCTCGGACCTCTAGGTGCCCTTATCTGCCCAGCTAGGTGCATCGGCGCCTTACCCTTACCTGACACTGCTGGTGCCTTGCCCTTGTTGGAGTGTCCTGGTGACTTGCCATTAGGTTTGCCAGCTCTTTTGAAACTGACAGCCTTATTGACCATGAGAACCTCAGGGGTTTTGCCCTTGAGGTCTTTCTCTGCTGTCACCAACATTCCATGTAGTTCCTTGATGGTCTTTTCCATATTATGGAGATTGTAATTTGTGATCACATCTCCATAAGCCTTTGGAAGCGACATCAGGACTATGTCTGATTTCAGCTGCTCTGTGAACTTATGACCTAGACTGGCCAAACGATCAAAGAGCCGCTTCATCTTAAGGACATGTGGGCTCACTGCCTCACCAGCATTGAGCCTGCTATAAAATAACTCCCTAAGAGTGTCGTATCTTTCGACACGGGCATTCTTCTGGTAGTATATTTTAATTTCCTCCATCATCTCTTGGGGTTCTCCCATGAGATGCATGAACTGGTCCTGGGTTTCATTTTCCATGGACCCGACCATGAGGATGTCAACATCTTGTCGATCGCTTTTGTACTTTTCATAAGCGTTCTTATCGGCATCGCTGGCATCATCAGCAGGCTCTTTTAAAGGCTTGTCTGTAAGGATATACTCCTGTCTGTCATACTGAAGTGCAAGCTTCAGGTTCTTCTCGCATTGCAGGAAGTTGGTCCCAGTAAGCCTGTTATTCGACAGAAGAGACTTTAAGGCTTCATTGCCAGAACGTGTTGATTTGGGTAGCGAAGTTGCCATCTAATCTATACATGAAAACAAATTCAATCAGATTCTTAATTAAGTTGAAGTAAGATACACTTGACTATGAACATTTCTGATTCTTGTGTCTGAATCTAAACCAAGATCTCCGCATACCCAAAACTAAAGTGAGTTAATCTCATCGCCCCAGTTTTAGACATTGGAGTAGGACAGTCCAGTCCTTTCACAATTCCATGTGATTCTTGGCTAGGGCTTATACATTGTGTATATGACATTGCCCTATATCTGATACCCTGGCTCAGATCATCTGAGAATCGCAGCCAAGTCAACCAATTTTCAACGCATGGTCCAATCTGCATGGCTACTACGCTAATGCGCACGCACCCATGCAAACTGGTCCATCTTCTATTAGAACCCATTCTCATGGATCCACGTTAATCGTGTCTACCCATGAGTCCGAGAACTAATCGAAGTGATGAAAAGTGGGCGGTATCTAGCTTGACTTGAAATTATTTGCCTTTTAAATATTCATTATCACTGATCATAATTTGATCTTAATTTGAATTTATCTTCTACAAATCCATGTAGAGATAATTTCAATTCCGGTTTACATGTGCGTGATTGACTGATTATTAATCTTTACACATGCGGGTGATGATCTAATTAACATGAAACTATGAAAATTAAATCACATATCCATCCATACATTCATAATCATAAATGTAAATTTGCTTTAGCTAGCCCGCTAACCCTACTGGAATAAACTAGAACCTATACTAGGTCTCGTCTTTCCTCATTCTCCTGGACTCCCATTGGCTCCACGCCTCCTCGGGATTACCGTCCTTCTCTTCGGTTCTTCTTTTCTTGGGACTTTGTAATTACATTTAATTTAAATAAAATAAATGATGTGACACGCAGGTCACTAATAAATTACAACCCATAAGCAACTCGCAGGTTGCAAACCGAAATTAAATCCTAAATTCGGGCTAACTTAGCAATCATGTTGCAAACACCGTGTTATCAAACAAGCATGTTATCAAGCAAGCATATTAATTCCAATTTTATCTTAATTTAAATCATAAAATACGGTTTATTTAAACCGTTTCTTAAACCGGTTAATTTCTGAATTAAATCGGTTCACGCGCTGGTTTATCGAAACCGAACCGGTCTGAAATTTTAATTAATAATTGCTGAAAATTCTGGATTTTTCTGGGTCGGATCTGACCCAAATCCTATTGGTTTGGCCGAACCAAAATTGACCCGAGGGCCAATTTTGGTTTGGCTGAAACCCTAGCCGCGCCGTGGCCGACCAGCCCGTGAGGGCTGGCCGTGGTGGGCTGCCTGGCCAGAACCGGTTGGGCCGAGGCCCTCCCCTGGCCGGAGCCGAGAGGCTCGGCCAGATCTGCCACGGGCAGATCTGGTCGGCCTTCCCGTTCCGGCCGATCGGCCCGTGGTTCGGCCGGGGTTGGCCTTTCGGCTAGCCTCGGCCTTCCACTGGTCTCGATCCCGATCTATCTCGATCAATTAATTTTCAGCAACATTAAATAAAATTCCAGCAATTAATTCATCAACCAAAATCATAAAGTTTGCAATTTTCAAATTCACAATACCGAATTAAATTGCAAAAATTAAATCTAGCCTATCATGCTCGAATACAAAATCATGCATAACCAACCTCTGATACCACTGAAGGAATTATTTGATGGTTCCAGACAATTAATTTCATGCCCATACAAGAAATTAACCTCAAAGTTCCATGTTTAATACGGATCTTGCATGATCATGAATTGATCATGAGATCTAGACTAGATTAAAATTTAGTATTACCTTGAATCAAAATCTCCTTGTTACCAAATAGGATTTAGTAACCTCTAAAGAACGTCCACACAGGAAGAGCAATCCGGGGATACTCACAACGATCCTTACTAGAAGATCGAAGCAAGCAAAACGGACGGAGCGGGGAGGAGAGAGGGGGGCCGGCCGAAACTGGCTAGGAGAGAGAGAGGAAGACGGCTAGGGTTTTGTAAAATAATTGCTTAATTTTCATATCTGAAAATTTCCCTTTTATAACCCCTTTTGGACTTTAATTAATTAAAGGCCTTAATGGGCTTAAAGCCCAAAACTTTTAATTAATTGTGTTGAGAAGCCCATTCTGGCTAAGCCCATTCTGGCTAGGCCCAGTTTAGCTAATTTAATTAAATCTATTTAATTAGATTATAATTAATTAGTCCTGCTAAACCGTTCTTGATTCCAGTTTCATCCTAAACCGAAATCGGTCCAATCCGGTTTAATCCAAAACCGGATTTTGTCTTTCTCATGATTCCTCCATATGATTCCATCCGTTTTACTCAACCTTAGGTGTGTGACCCTCTAGGCTCACGACACGTCGGCGGACTGGTAAAATTACCATTTTACCCTTTCCATCATGAGTGGCCTCTAGCAAGACATCATGATTACCCAACGCTTGTGATTATCGAGATTTCGACTTAACCTTGTCGTACATGAATCTATCCTTTTATCCTCTTGATATCCTTGAAAACCACGAGGCATAGACAAGTCATCCTCGTTCTATTGTCCTGTTTCTTGATTCTGAGTTAACTGAATTATAACTGATACTAAGTATCGTCTGCATGGCCGTGCTATCTTATTTCAGTTGTACTCTTCAAGTGGCCTAAACTGATATCTGTTCACGCGTCCGTATGAGGGATAAACCCTTCAGAGATCCATCTAGTCAACTTATGTAACTCGTGATCGAGCCAATCACAGCCGTTATTGTAACCCTTTTACAGGAGACGTTAGACTGAGTCAAACTCGTCACTCATTACATATTGACCTTAATGGTCCTTCGGTCTGAGGATGTGATTTCATGATCCGACATATGAGTATGTTCATGAATGTGTCTATGTAACATACTCATGATTCGGGTCGTCCTATATCACCCCTGACTGGTGATACTATGACCTAACTCTGGCCCCTTACTGGCCATGATCAGTAGAGTGTGATCATTTAGAGTTAGCCTCATACCGATCGCTTCTTATGAAGCTGTTCTGATCGGGGACTGCTTAAGTAGGATTTTATCTGATCTGTAGATCTACTATTATGTGTTGACACATCAATGATACAAATCAAATCATACTTAAGATATTACTACAACACTTAGTAATATGAATGCCGATTTTATTCAACTGATAATCTTTATTACATGATTAGATTGAAAATACATTGTGCTAGGGCACAAAAACCCAACAGTAGCAAACATCTTAGTAAAGGTGGGCAAGTTCATAGTGCCCACAAATTTTGTTGTGCTGGACTACAAAGTAAGTAAGGGTGTTAACCTTATCTTAGGAAGACCCTTCTTGGCAACAACTTAGGCTTGTATTAGTGTAAAAAGCGGAGAGCTTACTATGAAGGTTGGGGTGACTCAATCACCTTTCAGATGTCTTTGCACTCGGAGGATTTGGACCCAAGTTCCAAAAAGGTTAAAGTGGTGAAGAAGGTCGTTGAGGAGATAGAACACGAACCAGAAGCTCCCGAAGCAAGAAGGGTCCAGGAAGAGGGTAAGGCTAGCAACGAGTCGACTCCTAAGTGCTTTGAAATGAAGGAAATATCATTAGTGGGGAAACATATGATGACAATAGTGCGAGAGCTAAGGGTCAAGAACCCACCGTAGAAAAGGAAACCCTCAACAAAGGAAGTAGAGGAAGAGCTGGAACGCGAAGGAGATTCGTGTACTCCGAAGAAGGTAGATGTCAAGGGAAGGGTCAAATATCTCGTCCATGAATTGAAGGCATTTCTCACAAGTAAAGAGCATAAAAAGGCGGGGATCAAAACCTCGATGCTCGATTGAGACCAAAGCGAGCAAAAGAAAAAGGCAACAACTCGTAGTGATGATCAAGTGGAGATGAAATTGTGGCTACCTATGGCACAGGTAGGTCATCTGCTCGGTACCAACAAGACGAAAAGAGTTGTGAAGAGATTGAATAAGTTAGGACGTCAATGGAGTATGTCATGCGTAGACTCTCCCGGCGTTGGAGAGTAGTTGAAGTCTCACCCTTTGAACCGTCGAGCTAACGAAGTGAAACAAATGCACTTTTTGGGAGGCACCCCAAAGTTCTAACCCATCTTTGTAAATTCACCTTTGAGTCGTTTTGCTAGTGCGTGCTAATATTTGGTTGTTTTGTGCCTTGAAGGAAACAGTTCTATCACAACTCCTATATAGAAGTCGAAGCAACAATGAAATGGCGTAAAATTTCTCTTCACAAGACAACCAATTTGTCAACTCGGGCCGAGCAATCAAGCGAAGACAATCTTATCACTTCGAGAAAGGTATCGTTTATTCTCTCATTGATCTTAAAAATTGAGTTGGTCTTGATAAAGATTTGTGATCACCTTGTGACCTTGATTGACTTGCCCCTCTAAGTGGGTTGATGTTTAAAATTGGCATGTACTAGCTTTGTTAGGAATTGTGTAATGATTGAAGGCTTGGTTGAGCCTTAAGTGTGGTGTGCACCCCATACACACCACGTTTGGTCGTTTTTTATGATTGTAGTGTACATAAGACCAAGTAAGCTCTTAAGTGTGTGGTGTGTACGGTACACACAACCATCGAGTTTATTGAGTCTAGGGCTTGGTAGAGCCCTAAGTATGGTGTTTGATTGATCACCACCATAATCGAGTCTTTTAATTATTTTATTCAAGTCTAAGTGTAGTCACAATAGGATCCGAGAGTTAGGGAAAAGAAAGGTATAGAAGAAAGCATGAATTGGGCAAAATAGGGGGAGTCACGATTGTGGGTGCCCAAGCCACGATCGTGCCTTGGAATGGCACAATCGTGCCTAATTGAATACATTGGGCTCATTTTTTCCCATCCAACCCATAGCCTCCCACGATCTCAGTCACGATCGAGGCGCAATCGTGACTCCAGCCCCAACAGACGCCACGATCATGACGAGGGAAGGCACGATCGTGACCTATTCTATGGCACGATTGTGATTCCCAACGTCATGATCATGACTCGTGGATATAAAGCATATTTTCTGCATCTTCTCCTTCACTTTTCACAGCCCCCACACCCTAACCCTCTCAATTTCCAGCGTCAACTCCTCCAAAAACTCACCGGAAACATCCTCCTAGCACCCACTCAAGGTAATCTCGACCCCAAACATCTATTCCCCTCAATCTCCACCATCTCCTACATCTTCCACCATCAAAACCCACCCCAAAAACTCCTCCCTCCATTATTTCTGGCCAATCTCACTGGAAACCACCATAACCTTCAACCAACAACCACCAAACCTTCCCCTTACCTTTATACACACCCCCTACATCAACCCCAACCAAAACCCTCCAGAAAAAGCCGCCTTTTCACTTGTCCAACGACTTTTTCGGCGAGCTCAAGGTTTCGCCGGCAAACTTCACCTCCTCCACTCAAGTAAGGCCACTCCACTCTTTCATTGGCAATGGTACCACCCTGCAAGGCTAGTGAATCATCCTGAGCCCCGACAACCAACAAAAAGTCGAGAACTACCAGCACGTCGGGCACGAGGTCGTCCCTGTCTCAAGCAGCTCTGAGAGCTCAAGGTGAAACCCCAAATGTAGCGTGTCTCACATTCCCGACCCAATATAAGAAAAGGTACGATGGGTTTAAAGACTGGGAAGTAATGACCGGCAAATTTTTTAATGAAATTTTGTGCAAGTCACTTGGAATTTGTGAAGAGCTTCATCAGAAGGCAGTTATCATGGGATGACCCGGTATGATGACTTGGAGACCCCCGGTCTTGAGAATTTGACCCGAGAGTTTTCTGCCTGTAGGGTTTTGGAGCGTTCTAGATCGTCATCGAGATAGCGGAAGCAATAAAAGATAATCTACTCCAAACCTTGTCCAAGAACATTTAAACCATTAAATCCCAAAGCAAAATCTATTCCACAAGATATTTACCTTTAAGTCTTGTTTGAATCGATAAAGAAGAACGTTCGGATCTTCTTCTCTAAAGCAAGTCCACACCAAGAGAATGATCTTCAAGATCCTTCACTTAATTGCCTACTAGAACAATTAAATGAAGAACAAGAGAGCAAGATGGAGGAAGAACACCAAGGTGGCCGGCCACAATGAGAGAGAAAGAGAGGTTTTTGTGAGTTTTGTGACTTAATCAATTAATGAAATAATGTCTTGCAATATATCTCATCATCCAACTCACAAGTATGGGTTAAAAGTGATTGGTATGGGCTTAAAGGAGCTTTAACCCATACCCCTTAAATCACTCACCTCTTAATCCACAACTACCAACTAAGCATGGTGTTGTGTGGCCCCCACATTGGCCCCACCAAGTGGGCCGGCCATATGGCCTTATTGGGCCCTTATTGGGCCGGCCATGAGGCTTCATGGGCCGAGCCCAATGGGCCCTCCCGTGTTGTCTCATGCCGCGTCCAAAAGTTTCCCGACCCTTTTGTCGCTACTTATCAAACAAAGTCCGACGCGATATCGACGAAAAACTCAATTTTTCTCGATTCGCTAATTATTCTCTCAAACCGAACCTATGGCACAAAACCTCCAGTTTTGTCCATATACTTCTCCTTAAGAAACATCCATGTTTCCTTGTCTCAAGTTATCCGTCTTGTATGTGTGTGACCCTCTAGGCTCATGCCACCGTTGGCAGATCGGCGCAAGAATTGCTCTTGCCCGATCCATCATAAGTGGTCTCTAGTAAAACATTATGATTACCCAAGGTGCATGATGATCGATGATTCGACTTAACCTTTGTGCGTACAAGTCACCATCCTTTTATCTCTAGATATCCCGATTGATCACAAGGCATAGAGTCGTCTCCCTTGTTTAATCAATCATTGTTACTTGATATGCGAGATGACTGAGAAATGATAACCCGTATCATTTTGCATGGCCATGCTTTTCTCTCATTCGGTCTCCATCAAGAGGCCTTCTAACGGATATCTTTCCCATACCGTAGTATGAGGGATAAATCCCTTAGCCGTCTTTCGTGTCACTCATGCAACCCGTTCCGCCACCCAATCATGCCCTTCATAGCAATCCTTTTACAGAAAGCGTTTGGCGCAAGTTAAAGCCGTACGTTCATTGCATAGTGATCACAAAGACTCCTTGGTCTAAGGACGTCATGACGAGCTATCGCATTTGAATATGTTTATGGCTTAATCTATGAAAACACTATTCAATGCGGGTCGTCCGATATCAATCACCTCATGATATCTATGATATGGTTCCAGGATCCCACATCCTTATGACAAGTAGAACTACGTCATTAAGAACCATTCCTCATACTGGTCACTTTCAAGGAAGCATAGGTTGACCAGGGACTTGTTAAGTGTGATCCGTACAGATTTATGGTTCTACTACTTTAGTGGTCATAAATCAGATCATGCTTAACATATTACTTCAACATATAAGTAATATAAAGCCGTTTATATTTATACATCACAAACGATGATATTTGTACATAGACGTTTACAGGCTAATACCAATTGGACTAGGGCACAAATGCTATCACTGCCACCATCCAGCCGACCAACAAAGATAAGAAAGAGATTGGGTTTCAGATGTGTGGGAGAGGCTGCGTGATGAAATTGAAGGACTTAACTACGATGTTCGGGTTCGATAGAGCTCGGAATCCCCCACATGAATTGTCCAACAACGAAATGTGGAATGAGATCACCAGCCTCCCTTAGTAGGAAAAGAGAAACAAGTCAAAGAACATCCCTGAAGACCAGCCTAGGATGCTGAGCTTTCAGCGGTTCCTCGCCAGAACATTGTTTTGTCGATAGAACGACCAGTATGATGTCACCCTGAAGGAGTTGTGGATCTTTAATGCTTACCGTCTGGGTAGGCGAGCTCCTGGAGATCAGCTCCTGGAGATGCCTGCCAGACAGCCCGGGGCATCGAAGCGGGGTATGTGGTCACCCAAATGGTGTGGAACCTCGTGAGCGGGGTCAATCATATTGACGGCCCACCCATTTTCGAGAGGGAAGCTGTGGGCCACCTAGCCATAAGAGGTTCAACCTATGGGGAGAGCGTGAAGGAGACCTACCCCTGACTCGAGCACATTAGGAAGAAGATAAAGGCCGGGGAGCGTGAAGGAGACAAAGCTCCAGTCGGGGGAGCGTAGAGGGGACAAAGTGGGGGTAGCCCGTGGAGCAGCTGAAGGAGCACAAGCTAAGGGCACATCGGGAGAGCCTAAGCAGTATGGAGCCATGCTTGCGATGATGCAAGGAATGGAGCTCAAGCAGAAAGAGGACTCGAAGCGAGCCAAGAGGGAGTGGGAGAGGATGCTTGCCTTTTAGGGGAATGCTGACCAGAGCCTAGAGAGGCAGCACAACGACATGTGGGGGGATTGCGAGCTTCTACTAATCGAGATTCGAGACCCACCCAGCATTTCAGGGAGCAACCTTCCCGGCCCCGAGCAGGCCCTATGAGCACTTTCTCTACCAGTATCCACAGGCTCAAGAAGCCGGGCCCAGTGTTCCGCCCTCGTTCGTGCCCGAGGAAGAAGAAGGAGAAAAGGACTATCTGCAAGATTGAAAGGGATCACCATGGGTTCCAATCAATAATTTCATGCAGCGGAGCTTTATGTAACCATGGTGATCGAAATGAAAACTTGATCTTAATGAAAAATTCAGCATTTTTATGAACTTTATAATCTGAAAAATTACCTTTGTATAATCTATTAAAACACAAGATAGTGTTTCTCTATCGAGTCCACACAAGCACAACAATCACCGAATGATTTTCTCTCAACCTCTTGCTAATGATGTTTTTGAGAAGTATTAACAAAGAAAAACAATGGTGGAATCCTTTAGGGAGGGTCGGCCAAATGAAGAAGGAAGGGAGGAAGAAGATGCAAAATTATGGGAAAATAAAAGGAAAGAGATAATGTGTAATTAATTGAATTAATTATCAAAAAAATCTGATTTTAAATTTAAATAAAATAATTACACATATCACCCCCTTTAAACTCATAATTGCACTCTTGCCCTTTCATGAATTGAAACCCCAAATGGGATTCAAGCCCGTTTAACTAAATGCAAATTAAAACCCATAAAATTGAGTTCTAATTTTGGTTTAGATAAACCGGTTAAATTTCCTCAACTTGATTTCTTCAACCGTCTAGTTAAAACCCTAGGCCAGAAATAAACCGAATCGTTTTCAATTTGACTAAACTGAAAACCGGATTCTCCCAATTTCCATCCATACTCATTTGTCATGTATCGTGCTTAATGAGTGTGACCCTCTAGGCTCACGAACAGTTGGCAGACTAGTAAAATTACTATTTTATCCTTTTCATCATAAATGGTCTCTAGCAAGGCATTATGATTACCTAACGTTTGTGATTATCGATTATTCGACTTAACTCGTTATCGTACATGTCACTGTCCTTTTTTCAAATCGATATCCAGATTGATCAGTTGGCATAGAATCGTCATCCTAATTTATCAATCACTGTTTCTTGATATCTGAGATGACTGAAAACTGATACTAAGATATCACCTGCACGGCCGTGCTATTCCTTCAGTCATACTCATCAAGTGGCCTAAACGGATATCTTTCTCATATCGGAGTATGAGTGATAAATCCCTCAGACGTCTTTTGAGTTCACTAATGTAATTCATAACCAAGCGAATTACAGACGTTATGGCTACCCTTTTACAGGTAACGTTAGACTAGGTCAAACTTGGAGATTCATTATATAGTGCACACAAAGACACCTTGGTCTCAGGATATAACGACAAGCTACGATCTGTGAGTATCTCATGACGGTATCTATGTTGCATACTCACAATCGGGTTTTCCGATATCATCGACCTGATGATATCTATGATATAACTCCGGCACATACTTTTCCATGATCAGTAGATCGTGATCACAAGGAGTTGGTCTCATAGTGGTCACTTCATAAAGAAGCTTAGCTGATCAGGGGCTCATCAAATGTAATTCTTTCTTATCTACAGTTCTACTATTAGTGGTTACACACGTAATGCCATAGATCAAATAACATTCGATATACTACTACAACACATTAGTAATATATACCGATTTATTAATTTAGAAAGATGATAAAACATTACATCTATAGATCACTTTTACATTGAACTGGGGCATAACTCTAACAATCTCCCACTTGCCCCTAGTTCTAATTTAAGTTCTGATCTACTCCCATAGACCCTGCATGTTCCTCATGCATAGGCTGTGGCTGAGCCTCTGTCAAGGGATCGGCCATATTATCATCAGTCGAATAGTGTTTAATCTCCACATCACCTCTATATGTGATAACTCTCACGAGGTGATGCCTGCTGAGTATATGTTTGGATCTGTTGTGGAATTTGGGCTCTTGAGCAATAGCTACGTCACCTGTGTTGTCCCACAACAAGCTTATCGGATCAGACGCTCGTGTCGTTGCATCTAATCCGATCAGAAAGCTTCTAATCCATACGGCCTCAGCCCCCGTTGTAGAGTTGGCAATTTTGGCTTGCTTAAAGCTTATCCAGCTGAAAGCGCAACCACTCAACACAAAATATATCCTGACTGAATTTTGAAGTCATCTGGATATGTCTGAAAACTAGCATCGACTTGTCCTTTGACTGCTAGTTCTCTATCTACATCCCCATACACTAGGAATGCATCCTTGGTCCTCCTTAAATATTTGAAGAGGACCTTTGAAAGCAATCGAGTGTAATTGGCCGGGTTAGATTGGAATCTGCTGGTACAACTTAGTGCAAACGAGACTTCCAGTCTCAATGGAGTGAATTTTCTGGACTGGGACAAAAATTTAAGAATTGTACTCAAATATGAGCGCAAGGAATATGTCCTTGACAATGCAATCCCTGTGGAACCAGTGACAGGCTGAACAAGGGCCGTTCGAGATGCCTATTATAAGCATCTGAGCGACTCCATTGATGTAGCCTGCAGAATGCTGGGCTCTATGGAGAGCAATCTCCAAAAGCAGTTCATGGAACTCTTTGACAAACCTTTTGAGATGATGAATCAAATAAAGGAAATGTTGAAGGATCTTCATGCCTGCAAAATGGCTGCAGGTAGTTTCGTGAGTCCACATGTCCTTAGGATGAAGGGATACCTCGATCACCTAACAAGGATAGGCCTTGAGTTAGGGAAAGAGGTGTCGGCAGATATAGTTCTGCAATCCCTTCCTCCTGCATATGATGTGTTGCTACGTTTATATGTTGGCATGATTTTTAGCGCAAGTGTAAGAAGTCGTGCAACATGTTACATGACATGTGGAGCAACTTGTTGCAATCCGGATTAGGAAAGAACTGAAGCTTTCCTATTTCGACGAAGCTTGGAGCGAAAGAAGAAAGGCGCCACGAAGACTTGGAGCGCAAGAGAGTGACGTCGACAAGTCAGGCGACTTCTAGCTGGCAGTTACACGTCAGCAATAGGCGGCAACTCGACTTGCCTGATTTCATCAGGAAGTCAGAACAGGCAAGACGACTTCCATCTGTCGTGGAAGGCGGCAACAACTTGCCTGACTTTCCTGTTCCTAGTCCGTGAAGGATTAGGAATGTGAGCTGTTATAAAAAGCCCTTGGCTTCCCATTAGCAGATCATCCGTTCTTGTTCTAACAATTGCAAGATTTCTCAGAGCTCTTAACCGTACACCATCGGCGTGTTGAGAGGCTGATTAAGATTCAATAGAACGGATCTTTGCTCCGGTCAAACATCAAGTTGTGAAGACGAAGTGTTTGGATCGGTTAGGGTTTTTGTTTGTGATTGAAGATTCACAACTCCGTCCAAGAAGACAACGACACCGAGCATAGGCTTGCTCGAAGGGTGGAATTGAGAGGATCTCAAAGACAGGGGGAGAGGCCCTTGGTCGAGGTGATTCACGCTGAGATCTATAGTAGCTTAGGACAATAGCTTGTGTGATAGCTAGTTGGTGCTTGAAGTTGTACTATTGACTACCTGATAATGAAAAACCTTTCCACTGGCAAAGTGCTGAGAGCTCTAAGTCTCAGATTCAAGATGAAGATAACCGCCATAGAAGAAGTCCATGACTTGAAGACACTTAAGTTTGATGAGCTCATGGGATCTCTAATGACTTTCGAGCTCTCCCTACCTCTTATCGAGAAGAAACATAAAGGTGTGGTTTTCAAAAGTTCTACTCAAAAGCAGAAGAACTCGACGCACTCTGATTCGGATAGTGACATTGAGGAAACTATCGCCATGCTGGCCAAAAACTACAACAAAGTCATGAAAAGATTCGGCCAGATGACAGGGAGGAATGTCACCCGAGAAATCAGAGACAAGCCGCAGCACAAGTTTCAAAAGCTCGAAAACACAACTAACGATGGTAGACGAGGAGAGCGATCAGGTAAAGGAGTTCAGTGCTTTGAATGTGAGGGGTATGGACACATACAAAAGGAATGTCCCAACTTCTTGAAGAAACAAAAGAAGGGATTCAATGCCTCTCTAACTGACGATGAAGATGAGGAAGATAGTGACCTTGAGCATACAAGTCACTATGTCGCTTTCACTTCCTCTACAATAGATCAACCTGCTGAAAGCTCAAAGAAGTATGACTCTGATGATGAGCTATCCGATGAGACTCTCAATAACGCTTACAACGAATGGTATGTCAAGTGGCTTGAAGACTCTCTGGAAGTTGCTCGACTGAAAGGCGAGTTAGAGCAGGTCACGAAGTCAGTGAAGATGATGAATCCAAGCACGGACACTCTAGATCAAATCCTGTCAATCGGGAAACCAGCCAGGAATATGGAAGGACTTGGATGCTCAAAAGATGCCTCATCATCACCCACCATCTTCGTCCCTCAGAAGTCTGTCGCCCAGAAGCCCCGTCAGAAGTCACCTAACTTCACGGCTGACCAAGCGACCAAAATGCTTCTTACTCTGGCCGCTTCAAAAACCCAGACCAAAAGACACAACTGGGTTTGTCATCACTGTGGACGAAGAGGACATATTCGACCTTTCTGCTATCAGCTATATGGGAAGAGCTTGGTCAAGAAAAGGACCACCAACAAGAAAAGCCAACCACGGAAGGAATGGCGAGTCAAAGAGGTCAACTATCGAGCTAACATTGCGTACACCGCTTTAAAGGCCTCAACCAGCAACGATTGGTACTTCGATAGTGGATCCTCTCGACATATGACGGGTAATAGCTCTTTCTTGGTCACTTTAATACCATGCACAAATAGCTTCGTCACTTTTGGAGATGGAGTAAAAGCTAGAGTACTCGGGAAAGGAAAACTCAATCTTCCCAACTCTCCATGTCTGAAAGAAGCTCTACTAGTAGAAGGTCTTACAGCCAATCTCATCAGCATAAGCCAAATATGTGATTTAAATCTGGATGTCCACTTCACTCGTGACAAGTGCTCGGTCAAAGACGAACAACAGAAGGAAGTCATGACAGGCCACAGGTCCCTTGACAACTGTTATCTATGGTCTCCAACAGTCAGTACCTTGCCAACCAAGTGCCTTTCATCCAAAGCTCAAGAGACAAAACTATGGCATCAAAAACTTGGTCACATCAATTTGAGGAGTAAGCAAAAGATCCTCTCTGAAGAAGCAATCATTGGAGTCCCCAACCTCAAGATCATTGAACGAAAAATCTGTGGAGAATGCCAGATTGGGAAACAAGTCAAGACGTCACACAAGAAGGTACAACATCTTACTACTTCTCGTGTTCTAGAACTTCTTCATGTTGACCTTATGGGACTCATGCAAGTAGAAAGTCTAGGAGGGAAGAAGTACATATTTGTATGTGTAGACGACTTCTCGAGGTACACCTGGGTAGACTTTATTCGAGAAAATTCAGATACCTTCTCAGTCTTTGAAGCCTTATGTCTAAGAGTTCAACGAGAAAAAGGAGAAGTCATTGGGAAAGTCGTCCGACTTCGGAGTGATCATGGAAAGGAGTTTAAGAACATCAGCTTCGCAAACTTTTGTGATGCTAAAGGAATTGCACACGAATTTTCTGCTCCCATCACTCCTCAGCCAAACGGGATTGTTGAAAGGAAGAATCGCACTCTTCAAGAAATGGCAAGAGTCATGATGTTAGCCAAAGACATCCCGCATCACTTCTGGGCTGAAGCTTTGAATACGGCATGCCATATTCATAATAGAGTGACTCTCCGCCCTGGAACTTCGCTCACCCTTTATGAAATATGGAGGGGGAGAAAGCCGAATGTCAAATACTTCCATGTCTTTGGATCAGTCTGCTACATACTCGCAGATAGGGAACCTCGACGCAAATTGGATCCTGAAAGCGATGATGGCATCTTCCTCGAATACTCCAGAAATAGTCGGGCTTTTCGTGTATTCAACAAACGCACCCGGACTATCATGGAATCCATCAATGTCGTGATTGATGACAGCAACGAGAAACCCAGTGACGAGGACGAAGAAGTCCTAAATCTCTCAGGAGAAGTCAGTCCTGAAGTCAGAGGAGAAGTCAGACCAGAAGTCAAACACGATGAGTGCAACAAAGAGTCTGAAGACGAAAGCCTGATCATCCCAGATAAAGAGGCATCTCCTATAAGGCAAAAAGCTCCATCAAGAAGAATTCAGAAGAATCATCCACCCCAAGATGTGATTGGAGACATTAATGAGGGAGTTCGGACTCGACAAAAGGCATCTCTTGACCACCAAGAGATGATAGGTAACATGTGCTTTATTTCCAAAATTGAGCCAAAGAATATACAAGAGGCCATCAATGATGAATACTGGGTCTACGCGATGCAAGAAGAATTGGTTCAGTTTGCAAGGAATGAAGTCTGGGAACTTGTACCCAAACCTGACAATGTCAATGTCATCGGGACAAAATGGATATTCAAAAACAAGTCTTACGAGCAAGGAAACATCACTCGAAACAAAGCGAGACTGGTGGCTCAAGGGTACACACAAGTCGAAGGAGTCGACTTTGAAGAAACCTTTGCTCCGGTAGCCAGACTGGAAGCCATACGACTTCTTCTCGGCATCGCATGTCATCTGCGTTTCAAACTCTATCAGATGGATGTAAAGAGTGCCTTTCTCAATGGAAATCTGAACGAATAAGTCTATGTAGCCCAACCAAAGGGATTCGAAGACCATGACTCTCCGCACCATGTCTACAAGCTAAAGAAAGCTCTCTACGGACTCAAACAAGCTCCACGAGCATGGTATGAACGTCTTACCAAATTCCTTGTACAGAATGGCTATACTCGAGGGGGAGTAGACAAAACTCTCTTTGTGAAGAAGGAAGGAAGGGACATCATGATTGCTCAAATATATGTCGACGACATTGTATTTGGAGGGAAGTCAGACAAGATGGTGGAACATTTCGTCCAACATATGCAGTCTGAATTTGAGATGAGCATGGTTGGTGAGCTCACATACTTCCTAGGCTTCCAGATCAAGCAGATGTCAGATGGTATATTTATCTCCCAAAGCAAATATGCAAAGAACATTGTCAAGAAGTTCGGGTTAGAAAAAGCTTCGCACAAGAGGACTTCTATTGCCACACATGACAAATGCACAAAGGACGAGATGGGAGAATCAGTTGATCAAAGTCTCTATCGAAGCATAATAGGAAGTCTCCTCTATCTAACAGCAAGTCGACCCGACATCACTTACTCTGTGGGAGTCTGTGCTCGATATAAAGCCAATCCAAAAGTCAGTCACTTGGCTCATGCAAAGAGGATCATAAGGTACATCTCGGGAACCTCTGAATTGGGTTTGCTATATTCCTTTGATACCTCTCCTACTCTGGTTGGATACTGTGATGTTGACTGGGCGGGAAGCACACCAGATCGAAGAAGCACCTCTGGAGGTTGTTTCTACTTGGGGAACAATCTTGTATCGTGGTTCAGCAAAAAGCAAAATTGTATTGCTTTATCTACTGCTGAGTCCGAATATATTGCAGGCGGAAGTAGCTGTACTCAGCTTCTTTGGATGAAACAAATGTTGGCAGAGTATGGAGTCAAGCAAGAAGTCATGACTTTATTCTGCGACAACATCAGTGCAATCAACATCTCGAAGAACCTAGTGTAACATAGCAAGACAAAGCATATTGACATCAGGCACCACTTTATTCGAGAGCTTGTAGAAGATAAGAAGATAAAGCTCGAGTACCTACCCACTGAGAAACAAGTCGCAGACATCTTTACAAAAGCATTAGATGCTAACAGGTTTGAAAGTCTGAGGTCAACCCTTGGACTTTGCTGTCTAGAATAGTCAGAAGTCAAGCAAGAAGAGGGAAAGCGTTTAGTTGATTTTACTCTCTCTCTCGATCAGGACCAAATAGGGTCCACAAAATCAAGCCGGGCCCAAATTCTTTTATCAAAAGCCCGTTAGTCTTATTTGAATTTTAAGAATGATTACACTCTGACAATCCACCTATCAGAAATCATTCTGTTCAACTCCCACGCAGAAAAGACTCTGCACCTCCTCCACCATTTGAAATCGCTAGGGGTTCCAGAAATCAAAATTTCAGCAAAGAATCTGCTCACTCCTCTCAAAGAACAAATCCTAGCTAAATGGTTGGTACTCGAAGCGGACGAATACCATCTGCCTCAAAAGCGCTACGAGCAAAAATGAGGGAAAAAGTTATTGCCAAGAAATTGTCAGCCTCCAAATCGACGAGAAACAAGCATGGAGTGAGGATCCGAGGAGGAAAAGTATTAGGGGAAAGTTCGGCAGCACCTCAGGAAGTAACAAGCTCACCCCCAACGATCACACCAGAAGACGCAACTCCCGTCGTTGAAAAGGACGATACCTTAGCCGATTCTAGGAACATAGAAGAAGAAGCTTCTCTCTCTACTCCGACTCCAACAAAAGGTAAATCTGCTATCCCTCCTAACGAAAACACCGAAGATAAAAGCCTGCCTGTAGAGGGTTTAGAAATCCTTGTTCCTGAAGTCCACGGCACCAGCACCAAGGACCAACCCAGCCCCTCTAAGTCGACACCAGCACCAGAGAAAATCTCCTCTAAACGAGGACTTACAGAAAGAAGGAAGTTCCCATGTCGCCCCGAACAGTGATTTAGGGCTCAATGAAAATCTTGAAGCCATTCCAGAAGTCACTCAACCTTTAGAGGAACTTGTCAACATCGAAGAAAGTGTCGACATTGAAACCATGGAAAAGGAAGAAGTTGTGCCCAAAAGGGCTGAGAGAAGGAAGCTACCAACACGAAGGTTGGTTGATGAAGAAGAAGAACCTCAACTACCGAGGAGACTGGCCCCAAAGAGGAAAACCAGAGAGAAAGGAGGAGCTTCGGTGTCTAAACAGCCGAAGAAGTCAAGAAGGAAGTCACTGACTACTGTAGTAACCTCTGAACCCGAAGAAGAGGAATCTGAAGAAGAAGACACCCTGATTGTGCTACCACGAGTCAAAAAGGCGATGGGAGGGCAGAAACTTCCCAAGAATGTACCTAAAGCGCCTACAGACAATGTCTCTTTCCACTCTGTAAACAATGCCGTTAAGTGGCAGTATGTCTATCAACGCAAGATCTATCCAGAAAGAGAACTCTCCACAGAAGCACAGGGGATAAACTCGATTGTAGAACTTATCCGAAGAGCAGGCCTGACCAACACCGTCATAAATATTGGGCCATTCTACCCAACATTGGTCAAGGACTTTATTGTCAACCTGTCAAGCGAGTTTGATGAACCAGAAGACACTGAATACAGAAAGGTGTTCGTTCGGGGAGAATGCTTTGAAATCTCTGCCTCAACCATCAATGCCTACCTTGGCAGAAAAGACCCATAAGTCACTCCAGAAGTCCCGCACTTGAACAAAGTAGCGGTCGAGATCACTGGAGGACGGAAGAAGGTCTGGCCCGTCAAAGACACCATTGCGGCTACCGAGCTTACAGCAAAATATTCAATTCTCTACCGCATTGGTTTGGCTAATTGGGCACCTTCTACGCATGGGTCAAGCAGCAAAACCGAGCTGGCTAAACTCATTTACCAAATAGGTACGCAGTCTTCTCTTGATTTTGGCGCTTATGTTATTGAACACCTAGTCAAGCACACCAAATCATGTGCTATCAAACTTCCTATCGGGTTTCCTTCGCTAATCACCGGTATCCTTCTCCAACAATGTCCTCACATTGTTCGAGAATCGGATATTCCAGGCAAGAAGCCACTGCCCCTTGCTATCAACCTCAAGAACTTCGAAGGGAAGCAGTTGAAGGACCTCGGACTTCCTATGGCCAAAGCATCAGGAGCTGGTATAAGCTCTCGACCTTCAGGACCAATTGGATCTAGGATGGAGGAAGAATTGGTGGAGATGATCGCTGATCTGGAGAAGTCAATAGCGATGCTCTCAACCCGCAAAGTCGCCTGTGAAGCCCTTCTCGAAGACCTCCGCTCTGCTGCTGCTGCTGAAGAAGATGTTGACGACTCCACATCGTTTTAAGTATTCCTTTGAATTTTCTATGATAACAATGTTCCACAACACACTTTTAAATCCTCGGGGTCTGTCCGAGTTATTTTCCGCACTTTATGACTGTTTATTTTGGTTTTTTTGCTCATGTTTGAGCTTATCATTTTGCTCATGGTGTGAGCTAGCTTTTTACCCTGCTATTTAGTCGAATTTCGTTAAACGATTGTCTTTGGCAATATTATTAGACAAACAGGGGGAGATAAATGGTGATGGAGATATAGATAGGCTACGCCAGAAGCAGAAGCTACGCCAGAAGCTACGCCAGGAGCTACGCCAGAAGCTACGCCAGGAGTTACGCCAGAAGTCGCGCCGAAAGTTAAGCATAAAAGTCGTCGCTCCAGAAGCCGCTCCGGAAGTTAAAGCTCCAGAAGATAAACCAGAAGCCGCACAAGAAGTCGCATCAGAAGTCACGAAACTTGCTGTGTGCGTAGCTGCCTCAAGGTGACGACGATGTGCCTGCTTGGAGTAAAGAAGTCACATCACTTGTTGTGCGTAACTACTACAAGATAAAATCACTTGCTGTGCGTAACTGCCACAAGATGACGATGGGCTTAAAAAAGTGTTTGCCTAAAAAATTGCCAAAGGGGGAGATTGTTGCTACGTTTATATGTTGGCATGATTTTTTAGCGCAAGTGTAAGAAGTCATGCAACATGTTACATGACATGTGGAGCGACTTGTTGCGATCCGGATTAGGAAAGAACTGAACCTTTCCTATTTCGACGAAGCTTGGAGCGAAAGAAGAAAGGCGCCACGAAGACTTGGAGCGCAAGAGAGTGACGTCGACAAGTCAGGCGACTTCCAGCTGGTAGTTACACGTTAGCAATAGGCGGCAACTCGACTTGCCTGATTTAATCAGGAAGTCAGAACAGGCAAGACGACTTCCAGCTGTCGTGGAAGGCGGCAACAACTTGCCTGACTTTCCTGTTCCTGGTCCGAGAAGGATTAGGAATGTGAGCTGCTATAAAAAGCCCTTGGCTTCCCATTAGCAGATCATCCGTTCTTGTTCTAACAATTGCAAGATTTCTCAAAGCTCTTAACCGTGCACCATCGGCGTGTTGAGAGGCTGATTAAGATTCGATAGAACGGATCTTTGCTCCGGTCAAACATCAAGTCGTGAAGACGAAGTGTTTGGATCGGTTAGGGTTTTTGTTTGTGATTGAAGATTCACAACTCCGTCCAAGAAGACAACGACACCGAGCATAGGCTTGCTCGAAGGGTGGAATTGAGAGGATCTCAAAGACAGGGGGAGAGGCCCTTGGTCGAGGTGATTCACGCTGAGATCTATAGTAGCTTAGGACAATAGCTTGTGTGATAGCTAGTTGGTGCTTGAAGTTGTACTATTGACTACCTGATAATGAAAAACCTTTCCACTGGCAAAGTGCCCCCAGACGTAGGTGCGGAGTCACCGAACTGGGTAATCATCTCTGGTGTCGTTATTATTATCTGTCCATTACTTTGCTTACGGTTTCCACAAGAAGTCGATACACAAGTTAAAGACTTTGTGTTCGACTTCCTGACTCGGCTACGATTCAGAATTTCATGATGGTTTCATTATGAACTATAATATGCATAATATGGACAAGACCATTTCAGAGTTACATGGGATGCTTGTAACTGGTGAAAAGAGCATCAAGAACCAAATCAAGGATGTTCTTATGGTCAATAAGGGGACCAACTTCAAGAAGTCTGGTGTGGCATCTGGATCTTCCAAGAGAAAGGCTCCAGCACACCTGGCTGGCAAGATGAGGGTGCTTGTTGTTCCTCACTCTCCCCAAGCCCCTAAAGGCAAAGGGAAGGCTAAGGAAAGGACAACAACATGCTTCTATTGCCAAGAAGTTGGGCATTGGAAGAAGGAATGTAAGAAGTTCCAGAATGACCAGCGGAAGGGTGGCGGGCCCATGCCTTCAGGTATTTACTTTATATAACTTAATCTTTCTACTTCAGATTCTTGGGTAATAGATACCGAGCAGAATCTCACATATGTACAAATGTGCAGGTGCTAAGAAGTAGAAAAGATTTGGGCCAAGGCAAAGTGGACCTGAGAGTTGGCAACGGAATCAGTGTTGCTGCAACTGCTGTAGGATCCATGAGTTTTGATTTGCACAGTGGGCTTGTACTTTCATTATCAGAAGTTTTTTGTGTACCTACTTTCAGTAGAATTATTATTTCGATTTCTCTACTAGACAAAGATGGTTTTAATTTTTTAATAAAGAATGGAGATTTTCAGATTTATCGAAATAATATGTATTATGGAAGTGCAAGTATGGTTAGAGGTTTATATGTATTGAATACTGATAACTCTAATTCAAGCTCAATCTATAATGTTAATACAAAAAGGTTTAATTCCGATGACTTAAATCGAACTCTTATCTGGCATTGTCGCCTTGGCCACATCAATGAAAAGCGGATATCAACACTGCACAAGTGTGGACTTTTAAGTCCGTTCGAATTCAATTCGATCGATAGATGCGAGACTTGTTTGATAGGCAAGATCTCAAAGGTACCCTTCACAGGTAAAGGTGATAGGGAAAGTGCCTTATTGGGTCTAATACACACTGATGTGTGTGGACCAATGAGCACTTACGCCAGGAGGGGATTTGGGTACTTCATCACATTTACTGACGATTTCAGTAGATATGGTTATGTCTACTTAATGAGACATAAATCCGAAGCCTTTGATAAATTCAAAGAATTTCGGAATGAAGTACAAAACCAACTCGGGAAAAGTATTAAAGAACTTCGTTCAGATCGAGGTGGTGAATACTTATCCGAAGAGTTTGCTGGCCATTTGAGTGATTGGGGAATCATGTCAGAATGGACTCCGCCGGGAATGCCACAGCTAAATGGTGTTTCCGAACGGAGAAATCGAACCTTACTAGACATGGTTCGTTCCATGATGAGCCATGCCGATCTGCTGATTTCTTTCTGGGTTTATGCTCTAGAGAGAGCCACGTTCATTTTGAACATGGCTCTAACGAAGGCAGTGGAAGGGACACCATACGAAGTATGTAAAGGGAAAAGGCCCATGTTGTCATTTCTAAAGATTTGGGGATGTGAAGCTTATGTCAAGCGTTTTCTTGGTGATAAGCTCGCACTAAAAGCTGATAAATGCGTCTTCGTAGGGTATCCCAAAGAAACAAGGGGATACTACTTTTATAAACCAAGAGAGAACAAGGTTTTTGTTGCTTGTGGTGGTGTGTTCTTGGAGAAAGAATTTATTTCCAAGAAAGTCAGTGGGAGTACTATACATCTCGAAGAAATTTGGGATGATATCGTACAATCTGAAGCAATTCAGGATCATAATATTGATGATATAGAAGTTATGGAGCCTGAGCTGGCTATAGAGGCAGAACCGAGACTTGCTAATATTCTGGATGGTCCACGGCGATCTGGAAGACTAAGTCAGCCACCCGTTAGATATGGGTTTCTCGTGTCGAACGATGATGACTTGGTAGTTGTGGATTCGGATGATCCATCAACTTTTCAGGAAGCCATGGCCGGGCCCGACTCTAATAAATGGCTGGAAACCATGTAAGAGGAAATGAAGTCCATGTCAGATAACCATGTCTGGAGCTTGATTGATCCAACCGCTGGTGTAAAAGTCATTGGTTGCAAGTGGGTTTTCAAGATAAAAACAGACATAGATGGCAAACCTCAGACCTATAAAGCAAGACTGGTTGCAAAAGGTTATAGACAAGTCCAAGGAATTGACTATGATAAAACCTTTTCCCCAATTGCTATGGTCAAATCAATCCGAATTCTTCTTGCCATAGAAGCATATTACGATTATGAGATATGACAGATGGATGTCAAAACCGCATTCCTTAATGGGAATCTTACAGAGGATGTGTTTATGACACAGCTAGAAGGTTTTGTCGATCCGAAGAATGTCGGAAAGATTTGTAAGCTGCAGAAATCCATTTATGGATTGAAGCAAGCTTCTCGGAGTTGGAACATTCGTTTTGATGAAGCTGTGAAGGAATTCGGCTTCATCAAGAACTTGAATGAGCCATGCGTTTATAAAATGGTGAATGGGAATAACATTGTCTTTTTTGGTGCTTTATGTCGATGACATTTTTCTTATTGGAAACAACATCCCATCCTTGCATGCAACAAAAGCTTGGTTGGGAAAGTGTTTCGCAATGAAAGACTTATGCGAGGCTGCTTATATCTTAGGGATTAAGATATATAGGGATCGCTCCAAGAGGATCTTGGGCCTAAGTCAAAACACCTATATAGAAAAGATATTGAGGAGTTTCTCAATGGAGGAATCCAAGAAAGGATTTATTCCCATGCGTCATGGCATAAGGCTCAGCAAGAATTAGTGTCCAAAGACAGCTGATGAGCTGGAGCAAAAGAAGGATATCCCATATGCTTCGTCTATAGGATCAATCATGTATGCCATGTTATGCACGAGACCGGATGTCTCGTTCGCCTTGAGTTGTACCAGTAGATACCAATCCAATCCTGGGAAGGAACACTGGATTGCAGTCAAAGCTATCCTCAAATACTTGAGATACTTGAAGAGAACTAAGAATGCACTCCTAGTGTATGGAGGAGTGGATGATGAACTAGCAGTCAGAGGTTATACTGATGCTAGTTTCCAGACAGATCCTGATGACTTTCGGAGTCAATCTGGATATGTATTCGTGTTGAATGGTGGTGCCTTCAGCTGGAAGAGCCATAAGCAGGACACGATTGTCGACTCTACAAAGGAAGCTGAGTATATAGCTGTTGCATCAGCAGCTAAGGAGGCTGTGTGGATTAGGAACTTTTTGGCTGAACTAGGCGTAATGCCAAACCCGTCTAGTTCACTGGGTTTACTATGTGATAACACTAGGGCAATAGCGCTAGCTAAAGAGCCAAGGTCACATGACTATCATCTCATCAGACAGTTCATTGATAGAGGAGATGTGGAGATCAGTTACGTAGCAACAGATGAAAACACAACTGACCCATTGACGAAGGCTTTACCACAACCTAAACATGAGGCACATGTAAAGTCTATGGGGATAGACTGGGATTTAGTTTGGAACTAGGGGCAAGTGGGAGACTATAGGATTTGTGCCCTAGTCCAATACTATTTATGTCTATGAATATGTATCATCTTTTGCAAGAAATACAAAGCGGCATTTTGTTACTATGGTGTTGTAGTAATGAGTTAAGTATATATCGATCTATATCATTGAGTGTGTCATCACTAATAGTAGAACTATAGATCTGTATGATTTATACTTAACAGGTCCCTAGTCAGTCAAGCTTCATCTGAAGTGACCAGTATGAGGACGACTCTCTATGATCATGCTCTACTGATCATGGCAATAGGTTTTGCCGGAGTCAGATCATAGATATCATTGTGGAAATAATATTGGACGACCCGACTTGAATATGCTACATAGATGCCGTCATGAACATATTCAGAGTTCGTAACTTGTCATTGTATCCTTAGACCAAAGAGTCTCTGTGATCACAATATAGTTAATATCCGAGTTTGGCTCATGCCTAACGTTATCTGTGAAAGGGTAACCATAACGGTTGTGATTGGCTCGGGGATGGGCTATATGTGTGATACGAAAGATGTCTGAGGGATTTATCCCTCATACTACGGTGTGGGATAGGTATCGGTTTGGGCCATTTGATGAGGATGACTGAAAGGAAACGCATGGCCATGCAGATGATACAGAGTATCATTTTCAGTCATCTCAGGTATCAAGAAACGGTGATTAATTAAATAAGGATGACGGCTCTATGCCTTATGATTAATCATGATACCTAGTGATAAAAGGATAGTGACATGGACGACATGAGGTTAAATCAGATCGCCGATAATCATGGACTTTGGGTAATCATAATGCCTTACAAGAGGCCACTTATGATGGAAAGGGTAAAATGGTAATTTTACACCGATCTGCCAACATGACATGAGCCTAAAGGTTCACACGCGTAGGATGCACATCTTAGAGAATCCGGGCAGAATGAATTATGGATTGGTTAAATCGGGCAGTGGCAAAAACCCTTACAGTTTTGGGCCACAGGCCCGTCAACTCACGTGCCATGACCGGGCCAAAACCCTTGAGTTTTTGACACCGGCCATGATGGATAATGGGGCCGAAACCCATGAGGTTAGAATACCTCATGGGCTGCCAAGTTTGGCAAGGCTAAGGCCTCATGGTCGAAACCCTAATGGGTTCGGCCCATGAGTCCCAAACCGCCCAAGCCTTGGCCGGCGGCTAGGGTTTGAAGGGAGCCGAACCTAACCCATTTTATGGGCTGGTTCATGATCCCAAAACCCTAGCCAAACTCTATAAATAGAGGCCTCATGAGCTGAAAAATTAGAACTTGATTTTCCATACCGTTACTCTGCCGGATTCTCTAACTGAACTTGTTTTCTTTCTAGTAGGGGAACTCGAGTTTAGATCTGGTGGTCTTGTGCACTCGTGTGTGCCGGATAGAGGGAAAGATCGATTCAGGATTTCTAGACGGCTGATTCGATTCAAATCTCAAGTTATATTTCGTTTTCTAATCAAACTTGTTGAATTTCCAGATCTGGCGACAAATATTGCGAGATACATATCTCCCAGGTCTGAAGTCCGATTGACCCGAAACCTGCGCGAGATTAATGGAAATTCAAAAATCTTCAATTTCTCGTAAAATATCCTTTTCCATTAGAGGTCGGGTTTGGGAGCTATCTGGCCCGAAATCTGACTGGTCTGCAAAACCGAAAAGGTAAATAATTTTCTTACACGTTTTCGGGGTAGAAACATGAGATCTAGGTTTGTAAAGATCTGAGGGCTGTTTCGGGGGATATTAATTTTTAATTTTCCGTTGCGTACTTTGTTTTTGAATCCTCCGAAACCCAACAACATATTCAAGTCGGGTCGTCCAATATCATTTCCCCAATGATATCTATGATCTGACTCCAGCAAAACCTATTGCCATGATCAGTGGAGCGTGATCAGAAAGAGTCGTCCTCATATTGGTCGCGTCTGATGAAGCTTGACTGACCAGGGACCTGTTAAGTATAAATCATACATATCTATAGTTATACTATTAGTGATGACACACTCAATAATATAGATCGATGTATACTTAACATATTACTACAACATAATAGTAATATAATGCCGATCTTATTTCGTTGTATACGATGATAAAACTATTACAAACTTACTACGTATTGGACTAGAGCACAAATTCTACAGTCTCCAAGCTGCCCCTAGTTCCAATTTAAGTTCCAGTCTATCCCCATAGACTTTACATGTCCTGCATGTTTAGGCTGTGAGAAAACCTTCGTCAAGTGGTCGGTTGTATTATCATCAGTAGCAACATTACAGATCTTTCTCATGTCTCAATAGAGACAATGTCTGCTGAGTATTTGTTTGGACTTTCTAAAGGAATTTTTGAGGGTTCCAATCAATTAATTTCATGCCCATCAAGAAATTAGCTTCAAAAGTCCATATTAATTTACGGATCTTACATGATCATTGATTGATCATGAGATCTAGGCTAGAAAATAAATTACAAGATTACTTTGAATCGAAATCCCTTTGTCACTAAATTGGATTCAGCGACCTCTAAATAACGTCAACATAGTAAGAGCAATCCGAAGATACTCACAACGATTCTTGCTAGAAGATCGAAGCAAGCAAAACGGGGAAGAAGAGGGAGGGGCCGAATTCGGCCAAGAGAGAGAGAGAGAGACAGACAGACAGACTAGGGTTTTGGGAAAATTTTCTTCTCATTAAAAATCTGAAAATTTCCCTTTTATATCTCTTTTTAGGAAATAATTAATTAAAAGCCTTAATGGGCTCAAAGCCCAAAGCTTATTAATTAATTAAATAAAGAAGCCCATTCTGGCTAGGCCCTATTTAGCTAAATTAATTAATTAAATCTATTTGTTTAGATTCTAATTTTTTGGTCCAGCTAAACCGTTCTTGATTTCCGGTTTAACCCTAAACCAAAATCGGTCTAATCTAGTTTAATCCAAAAACGGAAGTTTCTCTCTCATGATTCCTCTACATGATTCCATCCGTTTTACTCAACCTTTAGTGTGTAACCCTCTAGGCTCACGACACGTTGGCGGACTGGTAAAATTACCATTATACCCTTTCCATCATGAGTGGCCTCTAGCAAGACATCTTGATTACCCAACGCTTGTGATTATCGAGATTTCGACTTAACCTTCTCGTACATGAAACTATCCTTTTATCCTCATTATATCTTGACAACAACGAGGCATAGACAAGTAATCCTCGTTCAATTGTCATGTTTCTTGATCTGAGTTACCTAAATTGTAACGGATACTCTGTATCGACTGCATGGCCATGCTTTTGTATTTGAGTTGTACTCATCAAGTGGGCTAAACAGATATCTGCTCATACATCTGTACGAGGGATAAATCCTGCAGCGATCTATTGAGTCAACTCATGTGACTCGTGATCGAGCCAATCACAGCGTTATTGTAAACCTTTTACAGGAGACGTTAGACTGAGTCAAACTCTTCACTCATCACATAGTGACCTCAAATATCCTTCCGTCTGAGGATGTGATTTCACGTACCAACACTTGAGTATGTTCATGACTGTGTCTATGCAACATACTCACGATCGGGTCGTCCTATATCACACCGTCTGGCGATACTATTACCTAACTCCGACCCCCCTTCTTAGCATGATCAGTAGAGCGTGATCATTTAGAGTTAGCCTCAAACTGATCGCTTCTTATGAAGCTATTCTGATCGGGGACAACATTAAGTGTGATTTTATCTGATTTGTAGATCTACTATTATGTGTTGACACATTAATAATACAAATCAAACCATACTTAAGATATTACTACAACACTTAGTAATATAAATGCCGATTTATTTCAACTAATAATCTCATTACATGAGTAGATTGAAAATACATTGTGCTAGGGCACAAAATTTCAACAGTCTCCCACTTGCTCTAGAGCCAATTGGTATTCCAATCTAAACCCATTCCCCTAACATGCTCCTCATTCTTATGCCGCGGAAGTGCTTTAGTCAAGGGGTCAGCTAGATTATCATGCGTGGAAACGTAGCTTATCTCTACTTCACCTTTATCAACCATCTCTCTGATGATGTGATACTTTTTCTCGACGTGCTTGGTGCTGTTGTGAAATATGGGCTCTTTAGCAAGTGCTACGGCCCCGTGTTGTCACACTTTAAGCTCACGGGATCAGACGTTCGCGGCAGTACATCTAATCCACTAAAGAAGCTCCTGACGCACACCGCCTCCTTAGCCGCCTCCAACACAGCTATTTATTCCTCCTCCGTGGTGGATTCGGCTATTGTCGCTTCCTTGAAGCTTTTCCAACTGAAAGCTCCCCCGTTCGACATGAACACATACCCTCCTTGGGACTTGAAGTCATCGGGGTCTATCTGAAAATTAGCGTCAACATATCTAGTGACGCTCTGTTCTCCTTCTATCCCGCCATAGACTAAGAAGGCGTCCTTTGTTCTCCTCAGATATTGGAAGATACACTTGACGACACTCCAGTGATCTTGGCCTGGGTTAGACAGAAATCTGCTGGCACAGCTGAGGGCAAACGATACGTCAAGCCTCACACAGATCATGGCATACATAATGGATCCCACTGCCGAAGCATACGGGATTCCCTCCATCTTCTTCAGCTCATCAGGTGTTCTAGGACACTGACTCTTGCTGAGCTTGATGCCATGTCTTACTGGGAGGTTCCCTTTCTTAGAGTCAAGCATCGGGAATCCCCAGAATGTAAGCGGCATGCTGAACTGTTGCGGGATCATCCTGATCCACAACGATCAAGTTATTACCCTCTGTGTCTAAGAAGCCATATCTGACTAGGTTTTGACGAGATCATTCAGACCTCCTTGGTCCTACAGGAGTTGCTGTTAGATTAGGATTTTGATCATTTACCTCATCGGGTACTTCTACATCCTCTAAAGGTTGTTTTGTGTCTTCTCGAATTTCTTTAAGAAGCACAGGGCTCCCACTAGGACTCTTAGATAAGAATTCTCTATCCAAGAAAACCCCACTCGAGCAACAAAAACTTTGTTCTCTTCGGGTTTATAGAAGTACTACCCCATAGTTCCTTTGGGGTACCCTACAAAGATACACTTATCTGCCTTGGGTTCGAGTTTATCACCAAGCATCCGCTTGACGTAAACGTCGCACCCCCAGATCTTGCGGAAAGACAACTTGGGAGCTTTCCCTTGCAAGACCTCAAATGGAGTGGTGTCCACAGCCTTTGTAGGTGCCCGATTCAAAATGAATGCGTCCGTTTCTAGAGCATTGCCCCAGAAAGATACTGGAAGATCGGCATGACTCATCATGAAACGAACCATGTCAAGCAAGGTTCTGTTCCTCCGTTCGGAAACACCATTCAGCTGAAGGGTTACTGGCGGAGTAAGTTTCGAGAAAATACCATTATCCCTTAGGTGACTGATAAAATCTTGGTCTAAGTACTTGCCACCTCGATCAGACCGAAGTGCCTTTATACTCTTATCAAGCTGGTTCTGTACTTCATTCTGGAATTATTTGAATATATCAAAGGATTCCGACTTATGTCTCATTAAATAGACATACCCATACCTACTATAATCATCGATAAAGATTATGAAGTATCTGAAACCTCTCATGACTTGTGTACTCATGGGCCCACATACGTTTGAATGTATTAGGCCCAGGAGATCACTTGTTCTGTCACCTAAGCTGCCAAAAGGCGCTTTTGTCATCTTTCCCATAATGCAAGATTCACATCTCTCGATTTGTGTGAATTCAAACGAACTTAATAGTCCACATTTGTGAAGTGTCGAGACGCGTTTCTCGCCAATATGGCCCAGACGACAGTGCCACATCACTTTCTAGTTTAAGTCATCTGACTTCAACCTCTTATTTACGTTATAGTTCGCATTGTAGTTAGAGTTATCAACATTTAAAATGTACAAACCACCAACCATAGATGCAGTGCCATACACAACATTATTTCTTGATAAAGTAAATACACCATTATCTATGGTAAATACAAAATCAAGTTTGTCCAAACTGGACACTGAAATAATATTCCTACTAAAAGTAGGTACACATAAAACATCGTTCAGAACTAAAATAAGCCCTGTGGGCATCCTAAGACTAATAGAATCGACAGTCGTCGTTGACACCGAACTGTTGTCTCCGACTCTCAGATCCCGCTCGCCTTTCCCCAGAAGCTTCTTACTTTTCAGATCCTGCAGATTAACACAAATGTGAGTTTCTACTCCGATATCAACTACCCATGTATCTGAGAAAGTAACGTTGAGATTATACTCAACAACGTAAATACCTGATCCAGGTCCCGAAGGGTGTTCTCCCTTCTGCAGGCTCTTCACATATTCCTTGTGATGACTGCAATCCTTTTTCCAATGACCTGGCTGCTGGCAATAATAATAGACTACCCCTAAGGTCGAAGTATTCCCTTCGGTTCTTGGAACTGCTTGGATCTTCGGACCCCTAGGTACCCTTAACTGCCCAGCTAGGTGCATTGGCGCCTTACCCTTACCCGCCACTACTAGTGCCTTGCTCTTATTGGGATGTCCTGGTGACCTGCCAGTAGGTTTGCTAGCTCTTTTGAAGTTGACATCCTTATTGACCATCAGAACCTCTGGGGTCTTGCCCTTGAGATATTTCTCTGCTGTAACCAACATTCCACGATGGTCTTTTCCATATTATGGAGATTGTAACTGGTAATCACATCTCCATAAACCTTAGGAAGCGACATCAGAACTATGTCCGATTTTAACTGCTCTGTGAAGCTATGACCTAGACTGGCCAAGCGATCAAAGAGACGCTTCATCTTGAGGACATGTGGGGTCACTGCCTCACCAGCATTGTGCGTGCTGTAGAATAACTCCCTAAGAGTGTCGTATCAAGATCTGTTTCTTAATTAAGTTAAAGTGAGAGATATTTGAGTATGAACATTTCTGATTCTTATATCTGAATCTAAACCAAGATCTCTGCATACCCAAAACTGAAGTGAGTTAATCTCATCGCCCCAGTTTCAGACATTGGAGTAGGACAGTGCAGTCCCTTCACAAAACCATGTGATTCTTGACTAGGGCTTATACATTATATGTATACGACATTCCCTATGTCTGATACCCTGGCTCAGATCATCTGAGAATCACAGCCAAGTTAACCATCTTTCAACCCATGGTCCAATCTACATGGTTACTCCGCTAATGCGCACACACCCATGCAAGATTTTCCATCTTCTATTAGAACCCATTCCCATGGATCCACGTTAATCGTATCCACCCATTGGTCTGTGAACTAATCGAAGTGATGAAATGTGGGCGATATCTAGCTTGACTTAAAATTACTTGATGTTTTAAATGTCCATTCTCACTGATCATTACTTGATCTTAACTTGAATTCTCACTGATTATTACTTGATCTTAACTTGAAACCGTTAAGTTTAAACCGGTTAATTTCTGAATTAAATCAGTTCATGCTCTGGTTTATCGAAACCGAACAGGTTTGAAATTTTAATTACTTATCGCTTAAAATTCTGGATTTTCCTGGGTCGGTTCTGACCCGAATCCTTTCTAGTTTGACCGAACCAAAATTGACCCGAAGGCCAATTAGGATTTGGCCAAACCCTAGCCGCCAGGTCTGGCCGTGGCGGGCTGCCTGGCCGGTTTCGGTCACGTCGAGGTCTTCCCCTGGCCGCAGCCGAGAAGCTCGGCCAGATCTACCACATGCAGATCTGGTCGGCCCGTGGCAAGCCGGGGTTAGCCTCTCGGCTAGCCACGGCCTCCCGCGGGTCTCGACCCGATCTCACTCGATCAAAAACTAATTTTTCAGCGACAATTAAATAAATTTCAGCAATTAATTCATCAACCAAACACTGAAAATTATTTTGCAATTTGATTCTCATAATACCGAAATAAATTGCAAAATTAAATCTAGCCTATCATGCTTGAATACAATAATCACGTGTGACCAGACTCTGATACCACTTAAGGAATTTTTGAGGGTTCCAATCAATTAATTTCATGCCCATACAAGATATTAACCTCAAAAGTCCATATTAAATTACGGATCTTACATGATCATTGATTAATCATGAGATCTAGGATAGAAAATAAATTAAAAGATTACCTTGAATCGAAATCCCTTTGTCACTAAATTGGATTTAGTGACCTCTAAAGAACGTCCACACATGAAGAGCAATCCCAAGATACTCACAACGATCCTTGCTACAAGATCGAAGCAAGAAAAACGGGGAAGGAGAGAGAGGGGCCGAATTCGGCCAAGAGAGAGAGAGAGAGAGAGAGCAGCTAGGGTTTTGGGAAAATTTTCTTCTCATTAAAAATCTAAAAACTTCTCTTTTATATCTCTTTTTAGGAAATAATTAATTAAAACCCTTAATGGGCTTAAAGCCCAAAGCTTATTAATTAATTAAGTAGAGAAGCCCAATCTAGCTAGGCCCTGTTTAGCTAAATTATTTACTTAAATCTATTTGTTTAGATTCTAATTAATTGGTCCAGTGAAACCGTTCTTGATTTCCGGTTTAATCCTAAACCGAAATTGGTCTAATCCAGTTTAATCCAAAACCAGAATTTTCTCTTTCATGATTCCTCTACATGATTCCATCCGTTTTACTCAACCTTTAGTGTGTGACCCTCTAGGCTCACGACACGTTGGCGGACTGGTAAAATTACCATTTTACCCTTTCTATGGCCTCTAGCAAGACATCATGATTACCCAACGCTTGTGATTATCGAGATTTCGACTTAACCTTCAGGTACATAAAACTATCCTTTTATCCTTTTTATATCTTGACAACCACGAGGCATAGACAAGTCATCCTCGTTAAATTGTCATGTTTCTTGATCTGAGTTAACTGAATTGTAACTGATACTCCGTATCGTCTGCATGGCCATGCTATTGTATTTCAGTTGTACTCATCAAGTGGCCTAAACTGATAACTGCTCATACATCTGTATGAGTGATGCTGATACATCCGTATGAGGGATAAATCCTTCAGCGATCTATTGAGTCAACTCATGTGACTCGTGATCGAGCCATTCACAACCGTTATTGTAACCCTTTTACAGGAGACGTTAGACTGAGTCAAACTCGTCACTCATCATGTAGTGACCTTAAAGATACTTCTGTCTGAGGATGTGATTTTACGTACCGACATATGAGTATGTTCATGACTGTGTCTATGTAACATACTCACGATCGGGTCGTCCTATATCACCACGTCTGGCGATACCATGACCTAACTCCGACCCCCTTCTGGCTATGATCAGTAGAGCGTGATCATTTAGAGTTAGCCTCATGCCGATCGCTACTTATGAAGCTATTCTTATCGGGGACAGCTTAAGTGTGAGTTTATCTGATTTGTAGATCTACTATTATGTGTTGACACATTAATGATACAAATCAAATCATACTGAAGATATTACTAGAACACTTAGTAATATAAATGCCGATTTTATTTCAACTAATAATCTCATTACGTGAGTAGATTGAAAATACATTATTCTAGGGCACAAAATCCCAACACTTTCGTGATCTCGACTCATATGTCTATGCTATGGCCATTGGTGTTATCACAAGCAAAATTCACTAGATTTAGATGGGTTTTCCATTACATCTAACCTAGCTCCGAACTTCTGATCCATACAGCCTACTTAGCTGCTTCTGAGGCATACTCAGCTTTCGTTTGCAAAATTAGTAATGGTAGCTAGCCTGGAATCGTTCTAGCTAGTTAATGCCACCACTCAATAACAGCACATAACCTGACTATGATCTAAAATCATTAGTCTGGAAACTAGCATCGTCATATTCTAACGACTTACTATTTATCTATACCCTTAACACAGCAGTAAGATATCCTCAGTGCTACTGAAATACATGAGGATCTTCTCTACTGTATTCTAGTGTTTCTCACAAGGGTTAGACTAGCATTTACTAGTACATGCCAAGGTAAGCAAGACATTTGCACTAGCCTTCATGATACACAAGGTTCATCTTCGTCCTTAATAAAACTGAATTCCCAAACAACTTTATCAAAAAGAAGATTCCAACTCTGAGAAGTCTGCTTCAATCCATACATGGATTTGAGCAGCTTACAAATCTTTCCAGTATTCTTCGGTAAGAAAAATCTGGGTTGATTTCACCATCCATGTCTGTCTTGACCTTATAGACTCATCATCAAACAGTGGCTCTTACACACACGGCTGATTCCACCAAGTTACTAACTTGGTGATTTGACATGGATTGCGTTTCTTCTGTTATGGCTTCCAGCCATCTCTCAGAATTGGGACTGTCCATGGCCTCTTTAAATGTTGTTGGATGATCATGATCCACAACGACCATATCATACCTTAAGTATTAGGAAACCTAATCTGAAGTGTGAATGACGGGTTCTCTCAGACCGCCTTTGACTGTCAGGAGTAATTACAGGAACTGGTTCTGCCTCTACAATCAGCTTAACTTCTAAAGTGTCAAAGTGTGGCTCCTGAATTTTTTCAGGTTGTACTGCACCCTCCCGAATCTCTTCGAGATGCACAAAACTCCCACTGACCTTTTGAAAATAACATTTTTTCCAAAACACCCCACTTTGAGCAACAAAATCTTGTTCTCACTAAGCTTGTAGAAGTAGTATCCCCTCGTTTTCTTGGGATACCTCACAAAGACGCATTAGGAAAATTATGTTGGGATGTTTCCCACACAGAATATAACTATGGTCTAGTTCTTATCCGGTTACTACGCAAAGGCGCACGCACTCAGATAAAACTGACCATCCCATCCAGCTCGCATCCCAGTGAATACTATCCGGAGGCGCACGCATCCACAGTAATGGGAGTTGCGATGAGTGTCATATGGTGTTCTTTCCGTTTTCTTCGTTAGAGGTTCATTCACTACGAATATACCTGATTCTATAGCGTAACCGCAGATAGATATTGCGGAGTCCATTCTAAAATGATCTCACAATTACCAAGATGATCGGTAAACTCTGAGGATAAGCATTCCAACCGAAGTGCCTTAATGCTTTTCCCGAGTTTGTTTTGCACTTCATTCTTAAACTCTTTGATCTTTTCAAAAGGTTCAGACTTATGTCTCACTAGATGGACATAATCATATCTACTAAAATAATCACTAAATATGATGAAGTACCCAAACCCCTTCCTGGCATAAATGCTCATTGGTCCACACACATCAGAGTCCATTAGATTTAATAAGTCACCCGCCCTTACATCACTACCTGTGAAGGGCGCCTTCGTCATTTTTCCCATCCAACATGATTTGCATTTTTCAATCGAGCTGAATTCGAACGGACTTAAAAGTCCACACTTGTGAAGTGCTGATAAGCGTTTCGTTGATGTGGCCTAAATGACAATGCCATATTAGAGTTTGATTTGAACCACCGGATTCAAACCATTCTCTATTTATGTTACAGATTGACCTTTCATTAGTATCATCTATGTCCAATGCATAGTGACTACTAATTTTTGGAGTTCCTTGCATCATAAATGTCATTTCGGTAGATATCACGAATGTCATTGTGAAATGGGAAGATATCGTTCTTGTCCCTCAAAAACCGAAATCATGTTCCTGCTAAAATCATGTACACCTTTAACATTTATCAAATGCCGAAACTAATCCCATTGGGCATAGTTAATTCGATGATTACTACAGCAACTACCACGTCCATTGGGATGTTACTTACCCGAAGATTCATCTCTCCTTTGGTTATAAATCTTCTACTTTTGAGATCCTACACACTTAATATGTAATTTATTATTCAATACTTGAGATTCAGAAGTAGATGGATCTGTAACATAAGTTCCTAAAGATGTGGATCCTCCAAATCCTCCTTCAACTCATCTTGGTATCTCATCCAGTCCCTTTCCTATGACCAACCTGATTGAAGAAATACAATCGTCACCCTTGCGTTTTGAATTAGCCTTGGTCTTGTGGACCATGGGTGACTCTCAAATTCTTTCAATCTAACTAAGGGTCCCCCCCCCTCTTGTTAACACCAGCTTTCGAAAAAATTTATCCCTTTGTTGACCATCAAAACATCCATACCCATGGTCATATACATCGATTTTGTGATAATGCACCATCACTTCACCGTTTTGATCCTCTAAACTCATACCCGAGCCCAATTCAAACATTACAAGCCTAGTAAAACCCTACACTAGATATTTGCTCATGGCGCTGGTCAAGTGATCATTGGGATCGGGTTTGACTACTAGCTTATGAACACGAAGGCGTTGGGGGAAAGGGACCATGAGTGATGCATTATATTGTAAGGCAAGCTTTGTGAATCTTTATGTGGCGTGAGAATGATACCCTTCGTACGCTTTGGTGTTTGCATGTTATCCCTGACTCCATATACCTTCCCATGTGTGTTTGAATGATCATATCGAAAGCTCTGAGATTAGCTACCATCACATGTGCTCGGGAATTGTTAAGAGTTAAGCAAAGCATATCTAGTATCTCGTTCATTTATTGCTAAAATAAAGTGCATGATTTTGTTCGGGGGTTCTTTCCCTCAAACCCCTAGGAGATGCCGAGCTCCTCCTATTGAGTTGACTCATGGTACCTAACTCGGCAAATTTTGCACTAATGTTTTTTGACTTATCGGGACGATAAGTATTTAAGTGTGGTGTGTTGTTGTGGGGTCGATCGATCTTGTTTTGACCTCGATCAACCCCCTATCTAGGTGCTCTTTTGCCTGGTATTGGCCAATTTGGGCCAAGTAAGGGACAATTTTATGTGTATTGGTGTTTTCGAGAGCTTATGCAGGAATTGATTGAAAAGGGATCAATTCGAGGGACGGGCAGATTGAGTCTTGGAGCGCAAGGGAGCAAAGAAAAAAGGGCCCTTAATTGGTCACGATCGTGGCCACATTAGGCATAATCGTGACAAAAGGAGGCACGAGTGCCGAAGAAGAATTTTTTGGCCAACTTATAGAGGCGCCCCGCAATCTCACTCACGATCAGGGCACAATCGTGACCAAGAGAAAGTCACGATCATGCCTCGAGTTCAAACACATAGGCGATCATGCCCACGAAGAGAACACCGTGGCTCATTTGTGGTCCCTACTACGTTAAGTCACGATCGTGGCATGCCAAGGAACGATCGTGACCAAGACTAAGTCACAATCGTGACAAGCCTAGGCACGATCGTGGCCAAGGCAAAAAATAGAAGATATATAAGGTGCTTTTGACCTACTGGTGAGACAACTTTTCTACCTACCGAAATCAGTTCCAGCAGTCTTCTCATTGCCAGCATTGTGTTCTTAGTGTTCTTGAGGATTGTTCATAGTAATTCCTACTTCAAGTGGCTTAATGGAGGATTTCCAACAAGATTTCTCTTCCAAGGCCATTAGAAGGCAAATGGAGGCTTCATTTCAACTACAACTCCAAGGTTCCAAGAATCAACATCTTCCAAGCAACAAGAGTTCTTCTCATCCACTCCAATAGAGCATCTCTTATCCCTACTTCTTTGTTTATGCTAGTATTTGTCTTTTCATTTATTTTTGTAGTGTGTGATGACTTATGACTTGAGCACCATAGTTGAGGGCTAAAAACCCTTAGCCATGGGTGCTAGATTTTGTATCTAATGACGTTTTATTCAATATGAGGTATTAGTTCTAGGGTTGAATGAATGGTTGTGTGGTATGTTTGTTTTCTTTCATGAAATGTATGATTGCTCATCTATAATTCGTGACCCTAGAGATTAGTCCGTGCCCGAGAGGGACGGATAATCTCGGACCTAGCAACCACCGAGGATTGGAGGCTTAAAACCATGTTTTGACCCCTTGGATCAATCCTTAGCCGATAATTTCCGAGCCAATGCAACCCCGAGTTAGCTCCTAACCCGAGAGGGAACAAGGGGCGACTCGAGATTAGGCCAATCTCCAGGCCGAGAGTTGAGACCTCGCGATTAAAACTTGTGTGATGCATGTCTAGCACTCTAGGCTTTTATTTTACCATAGTCGTTAAATTGATAATTAGATTACAAAAGACCAAAAATAGCAATCTCGTACAACTTAATCATTCGACTTAACAACCAAAGACCCTAATTAGTTCTTGTGGATCGACCGGTATCTTACCAGTTATAAATTATACTACTTGTGATCGCGTACTCTTGCACGGGGGAACAAATCAGGACGCGACATTTCACGCGATGCGTTTCGGCCCTACAACCATCACTAAGGCCGACAACAGTTGAAGAAAGGCGTTGAGTGAGGGCAAGATCTGCCACCAACTTTGGCGTCCGTTGGTCAACACGGCACTCCGACCGGACCAACGTCGATTGAGGCCGACGAACAATCGACAAAAGGCGAGAGACTTCACGACGGGCCCACTCTCTCCTCCGCCAATAATTTCTCTGTTTCCTGAGCTTCGAGAGCGAAGACAACATTAAATTGAACTGCAGAGCTTCCTCTGATTGGATCTTCAATTTAGGGCTTTGAGGGTTTTGGTGTGAACTAAAAACGTCGACCTCAATCACATTAAGGGTCAAATAGTCATTTCAAATTTATCAAATAATAACATTGTTCAAGAGTTATACATGGAGGAAATTTCAGAGTTTTTACAAACCATTTATGTAACATTTAAAAAAAGTTACCTTAAATGTAACAAAAAATTTCTTGGGGTACCTCGATGTGGAGTCCTTGTTCATATTTTGGGCCTACTAAACTCCACATTTGTTGCTAATCTTGCCTTTATAACCGGCTCTTAAGAGCCGTTTGTGTTCAATTTTACGCTTGGGAGTTTTTTTTTTATGATTCCACAGATTATGAATGAAATACTGACATTTTTGGTGTTCGGGAGATCGAGACTTGCGAGGGAAGGCACCAGCCCATTTGAAAAAAGAATAGAGTCACGATCGTGATACATATCGTCACAATTGTGACAAATTAAATAAAATTTATTCAGGAGGTCAGTGGCCTTCCATGATAAACGTCACGAAGGCGCGACAATCGTGGAATCGTGACACATTCGGTCACGATCGTGACCGAGGAGACACGAAGGACGATCGTGACAGGACCAGAGTTGAACGTGGTGAAAAAGTGCGGGTCCACGGCGCCACGATCTCTAGAAGTCGTCGTGACACACTGTGTCACGACAAGAGTCACGACAAGAGTCCACATCGCCATGACTCGGTCGTGACGAACAGTAAGTTGCATCCGTGGCACAAATTGGACAACATACATATAACCAACCTGTGTCAGAAATTCTACGAATTCGTATCATATCATCATTGAAAACTAATTTGCATAACTCATTTACACCAAATCTGAAGAAAAAAAATTATAAAAAATATTCCAAGCAAAGATTTCATACAAATAAGCATTTATAATTAAATTAGAATCATAGAGATATAGTTAAAAATTAAACAAAAATTTAATTACACATCCACAATACTAAACTTGAGTGAGTCGACAAAAGTTTGGCTCATTTACGGGTCAAAATTCTGACACAAAGGTTTAGAGGTATGCTAGAGGTGGTCCTTGGTATTAATTATTTTGGACTGCAATTTTTTATTTAGGTGTAATTATGAGTTATTCAAGTTTTGAATTAAGCTAATTTATTTTCAGCTATATAAGAAGGTGCCTATTATGCAACCATATATCACAATAATTTCTGTAAACTACACTATATGGAGTTCCCGTATTGGTACTCGGTTCTTGTCTCCATTAGCGTCCTATTAATTTCGCTTCTGCTGCGAAGCTTGTTCTAAAACGGTGCGTATGAGCGACCGCCCGGGCCTCGAGGTTGGCCGATTGTGGGCAACATGTTCGACTTGGGATCTTTACCTCATCGAACCCTTTACGAGCTCCGTTCCAAGTACGGCCCCGTCATGTGGCTCAAGCTCGGGTCCGTCAACACCATGGTGATCCAGTCCGCCAAATCCGCAGCCGACCTCGGCAAGAACCACGACCAATCCTTCTCGGACCGCGCATGCCCGCTCGTGTTCACCGCCCACGACTACCACCTCGGGTCGCTCGTGTTCGGGCGCCACGGCCCGTACTGGCGGTCGGTGAGGCGGGTTTGCACGACCGAGCTATTCTCCAACAAGCGCGTGAGCGAGTTGGGGACTGTGAGGCAGAGGTGCGTGGACGACATGGTGCGGCTAATCGCGGAGGAGTCGGGGGCGGCGGTGGCTAGGGGAGACTCGGGGGCGGTGGAGCTTGCTCGGTTCATGTTCATCATGACATTTAACATGATGGGGAATATGACGCTATCGCGGGATCTTGTGGACCCGCGCTCGGACAAGGGCAGCGAGTTCTTAGACGCCATGCACAGCTGCGTTCGGTTGGGGGGGACGCCGAACGTGGCGGAGTACCTGCCGTGGCTCAAGTGGATGGACCCGCAGGGGCTCATGAAGATGATGAGGTGGGACTTGGGTCAAGCCATCAACATTGTAGCGGCCTTCGTCCACCAAAGGAAGCAAATGTCAACTGGAGATGATGATCATAAGGGGAAGAATGTTTTCTTGGATACATTGTTCAACTACCAAGGACTAGAGGGAAGAGAAGGCCCTCAAAACTTTACAACCAACCAAGTGATTATAATTATCTTGGTAAGCAACGATCTATTATTATTATCTATTTTCTTTGAAATCCTATCCAACCGCAGCCCCTCGTGAGAGCTGCCATGCTCGACTATATATCTCTTATTATAGGGATGACACATCAATATATCTAATTATATACAATTTTCCAATTCAGTACCCCAACTTTTAATTAAATTTTTATTGTAACTACTCCAAGTATCTTTTAATGAACTGATCCGCAACTTAAGCCTTTGTATACACTGCATAAAATTTTGACATAAGGACAGCACTGCGTGCACACAGCCAGATCAAATTAAAATGCACGCAATTACAGAATAGCGGCGACGGACATCGTCGGCCTTTGTGGCACGACCCTGAGCCTGCTGTTTCTAGTAATTTAGAGTTAAGTTATTTCATCAAAGGGTTGCGAGCCTAGGCCTATTCACATCTGGTAAAAGAAATATGAGATATGGACATTAGTCATCGAAGCTCTTGATTGTGAGATATCGGCCGGTCAGACAGGCTGAGCAGCACTAAGAAGTCATCTTGCGAGCGCCATAATTTAAGTTTTCATTAAATTATAGAGATATTGATTCGAACTAGGAATTGGTATTAGAATAACCAGAGTGCAAAAGAATGTGATCCGGATGTGCTTTTTAACGAGACTTTAACACATTAGTTTGAAAATGTGCAATTTGAAAGCTGCTTTCGAGGTGTCGTAATTTGAGTCTCCAGAGGCGCATGCGTCCATTGCCTCTCTCGAGGTAATGAATCGCATTTAAGGGGAGGGTTGAGTTGGGCCCTCCCTTATGCCCACATTTTACTCTTCTCTTGGGCCTAGAACATTTGGGTCTCCCCCATCCAAATTGAAGAATAACTAATCTCCTTTTCAACCCACAAGCTCAAAAATGTTCTCAATAAAGAAAAGAAATCCTTTCTGCCTTGGTCGGAATTTTAAACCGAGACGGAATAGTATCGTCATCGCCATCATCATCAAGGTGCAAAGGATTTGTTCTCGATCCGAGCTTATCCCCTCAATTTAATTTTTCAATCATTAATTTCAATTTCAATGTATTTTGGTAATTTTATTACCTGATGTAAATCTAGCTCTTATTCGCTTCTTGGGATCTTTTGTTAGTTATCCTAAAATTAAAACCTCAATTTCGCTGAGGAAAAAAAAATGGGCAGATTCCCCTTTAACTATTATTGAGTTGCAGGAGATGTTTTTTGGAGGGACGGAGACGACAAGCAGTACTTTTGAATGGGCCATGACAGAGCTACTGAAAAATCCTAAATCAATGAAAAAGGCAAAGGAAGAGTTGGACCGAGTCGTCGGTTGTGGGCGAAAAGTCTTAGAGAGCGACATGAATGAACTACCTTACCTCCAAGCCGTGGTAAAAGAGGTGTTGCGCCTTCATCCGACACTCCCGTTGTTTGCGCGGAAGTCTTCGGAGGATACAAAGTTCATGGGATACATGATTCCGAAGAACACTCAAGTATTCGTGAATGTATGGGCTATTGGGAGAGATGGAGATGCTTGGGACGACCCTTTATGTTTCAAGCCGGAAAGGTTTCTGGGTTCAGATATCGACTTTAAAGGACAAAACTATGAGTTCATTCCGTTTGGATTCGGGAGGAGGATGTGTGTAGGCATGTTGTTGGCGCATAAACTACTCCAACTTGCGCTAGCCTCTCTTCTCCATTCTTTTGATTGGGAGCTTGAGAGCCATCTCTCTCCTGAAACCCTAGACATGGATGATAGCTTGGGAATTACTTTGAGGAAAGATGTGCCACTCAAAGCGATACCCAAGAAATGAATTACCTGAATATGAATAATGTGTCCTTTATGCATAATATGGAGAATAACGGTAATGAAGAAGTGGGCCTTGTATTATGTCGTTTTTAAAATAAGGATATGTATATCTCATACTATTTTAAAATATTGTAGTTTTTCTTGAAATAGAGAGAATAAAAAATATTTAAGAAATCAATTTTTTTCAGCTTTTTTTATCAGTAATTAAGGCGATTATATTATATTAAAGATATATAATTCTCCATATGAAAAAGAAATCTCTAAGGACAGTACATTGAAGTTAAAAGAAAGAGATGAAACCAAATAACATGTCTACAACACTGTTTGGAGAGAGAACAGTTTATTTTCCGCTTGAATAAGTGGAAATGTTTGGAGCATTCGCAGCCTTTATAAGTGAAACTCATGAGTTTATAGAGTTTGGGATTTCTGATACTTGCAACAGGGTCAGAGTAGCTTGAACTGCTTCAATTCATTATGAAGTAAGAAGGGTCTGGATGTCCGGGAGGGGACATTGAAAAAAGAGAGGGCTTTTAATTAAGTGCAATATCTAATTTCGCCGTAGAGATCTGAGCATGTCCTCGTTCACCACTCATGCCTCGACAGATCAATCGGTCGTCGAGAATGATTAATTATATGTTGCATTTATGCGAGGAAACACAAATTCATCGCTAGCCTTTACAAATTCTGAAAAACATCTTCTGCAAGATGCTCCTCTTTTAAATTTGCTCTCAAATGCAAGAAGTTTGATGTTTTCCATATTAATTAGTGGATCATTACCGCTGATGCGGCTGCATCAATACTATATTTATTACATTATTCTGATTCTATTAAAGGTTTATTTTCCCTCTGGCATTGTATTTTTCCGATATTTATGCCACATATGTCTACACGGTGTTTCAAGTGTGCATGTGCAGGTTTAGGTCCAAAATGTGATAAAGATGGAGCTTCCTTGAAGCCGAGCAGAAAAGAGAACATGTCACGGCCCCATATCATGGTCGTGACTTCCCAAAAAAGCCTGACGTGTCATCTGGACACGTGGCCTAAAGACTAGAAGCAAAAAGTGGAAAAATTGAGCAGAAATCAGTAAAATAAATCTTGAAGCAAAGCTGAAACTTATGAGTGCCGCAAACTTTGCATTCCAACTTTGTTTTGGGCCCTTGATTAATCAAAAAGAACGGAATTAGAGTGTTTTACAATTTTGAAGAAGAAACTTTTGGCCAATTCTGACTTTTATGAATGTCACGGCCTCAAATGTCACGGCGTGACATGAAACCGAACTTTATTCTTCCTTGGCGCGCACCTAAAGAGAAACTGGAAAGTCGTGTCAACCCCACATGTCACGGCGGGACATTGGGGCGTTACATGGGTCCGCCAGATCTATAAATTGACGGAGAAACGAGATAAGAAAAGAGATTCGAGCTGGGAACACACAGAGAGATGTGACCTGAGACGTCTAAGGAGGTTTCAAGGCTTTGAGAAGAGGTCAACCATTTGTTGAAGGCGGATCATGAGCATAGAGATCAAAGGCATCAAAGATCGAGTAAGGAATAAAGAGATTTGGCCCGAATTGACGAAATCCGACTCCATCGGATTGGGGTTTCGTTGTTCTTTCTTCTTGTCTTCTCTTTTTGAACTTGAATATGAATGCTATTTGATTTTTTCACCATGATTATTGGCTAAACCCAATAATCATGGGTGTTAGGGTTTGATACATGAATTTTGATATTTATCTTTAAAGTTTGGACTTTTATGCATGTGTGTTTATGATTCTGAGTTTATTATGATTATTACTTATTGAGAGGTTGTTATAATCATTGTGTTGTTATGCTGTCGAGTCCGAGAGGATCGTTGAATAACTGACAAGTAGAATCATAGGGGGTTTGAGAGAACCCTTATCTGTAATTGTTGTTTGACTGCAGAGTCGGCTAAGCCAGTAGTTCGAGAGAATAGTTGGTTGAGTCCACTCTAGGTTGGTTTGCGTCGACAGGTGGAATCAATATTTTTGTGAACATAGGATAGCATGTTATTGCATGAATTTCCTACTTGATTGATTGATTGAGTTTGACATGTATTGCCTAGCACCCATGGTGTCTCTCTTTATCTGGTTACTCTTTTGATCGATTGCTCCTTACTTTATTCACTTAATTACTTAATCCATCATCCTAAATACTTTAGTTTACTTTCTTGCATAGATAATTGGAACTGAATTTTGAGTTGACCCATTATTGGTCCTTGTGGATTCGACCATGTACTTACAACATTTATTATTGCGTGTAACAACCGCGTGCACTTGTGCGTATTTGTGAGCTCGTGAACCATTGTTTACGCGCCTAACAAGTTTTTTGCGCCGTTGCTGGAGACCAACGGTCAGTTTTAGTTCGGCTTTATTTATTTGTGCTTATTTATTTATTATATTATTTTTCCGTCATCTCTTGCTCATTGTGAATGATTCATACATTGGTTCCCTTACTCTCTTTTTATTGTTTTCAAGTGATTTAGATTTGTCAAAATTTGATTTGAAGAGGCCCAAAAGAGAGCAAATTCAATGGAGCAAGATTGGAGAAGTTATTACTATCATCAAAATAATCACCACTACCAAAATTTTGCACCGTCTTATAATGAGAACTCTCCTCAAGACTATTACTCTCAAGGGCATTATAACCCTTATCCATATCAAGATGATGTTAACAATTGGTTGATGCATTTGTCTCAAAATAAAAGGTCGGAGATTGAAAAATCGAGTATGCAAGTGTTAGAGTGACAAACCATCTATAAGCAAGATTTGATGAATCATCAACTAGACCAGATAGGGAAATTCCATGAGATGATAAAATTTGCAAATAAAGTCATGCGAGGACTAACACAGGCAGAGAAAGAAGAAGAGAAGGCTTGTACGGTCACATTTGAGAGTGGGCGAATTATGGAGGAGCAAAATTGGGCTAGAGAGGCCAAAATGCCTCGAAGATTTCTTTACTTCGATTCTCCTCAAGAATTTAAGCAAGAAGGGGATGGTGGTATGATAATGAATTTCATGATGATAGATGAGTCCTATGACGAGCCACTCCAAGATATCGAGGTGGACAAAGTCAGAACTGGCCGAAGTGTCAACATGTGAGGTGAAAAAGGAGTTACATGTGCCTTAAGGAGTAATGGAAGCTAACTCTCCTCAAGAGGTCGACAATGGCAAACAAGAGGAGCATGTGGTGTGTTATTACGTTTAGTATTGACATATTTTTTAAGCGCAATGTCAAGATGTCAGCCAACATGTTGCAATACAATTGGTGTGACATAATACTCGCAGGATTAGGCAAGATATCGAAGATATCATGTTTTAGTTCGCAGAAGCTGAGCGCACAAAGGAATAACGCCACGACTGATTTAGGCAAGGTACAACTGGAAGAAAGACACGTGAGCAAGGCTTAGAGAAGGCGGCAACGTCAACCTATCAGTTTCCAATAACGCAAGGCGACAAGGATTTCCTAATCGGAATTTGGATCTGATTAGGCAACTCAACCCCCTTAACAACTCAACCCTTTTCTTTGTGCTAAATTCTTAGAGCTTTTAACCGTGTACGACTAGCGGATTGAGAGGCTAATCAATTTAAAGAGGACATTGTCAATCACATACATCAAACTCGTGAAGATTTGAGTGTTTGTGATTTGTGGGTATTTGTTCGTGATTTAAGATTCACGAAGAAATTGTCAAAGACAACTACACCGAGCATAGGCTTGCTCGAAGGGTGGAATTGAGTGGATCTCATAGACAGGGAGAGTCCCTGGTCGAGGTGGTTCACGGTGAGGTAATAATAGCTTAGGACAATAGCTTGTGTGATAGCTAGTTGATGCTTGAAGTTGTACTATTAACTACCAAATAGTGAAAACCTTTCCACTGCCAGAGTGCCCCTAGCCGTAGGTGCGGAGTCACCAAACTAGGTAAACATATTGTGTGTCTTCTGTTTACTGCTTTATTATTTATAATATGTAATTAGGCAAGTTGTCGAACCAATCGTTACAACATTGTGTCCGACATCTTGTCCCTGCTACTTAACAGAATTTCATGGTGGAGCCAAGCCAAGAAGTGGAGAAAAAAATTCAACTATGATGTGCATATTGGTGTATCGGTAAGGGGGCCCATGGTTGATGCAAAAACATGGGCTCAACCTCCTCTTGCTTCATATATGAATTCTAGCTTTATTAAAGATTTTAGAGTTCCTTTATTGATAATGATGTTTACATGCCGTTAGTCGTTTCTAACAAAAAAATTTGCATCATGAAAGGTATCTAGTGGAGAAGTTAGGAGAAAGAAAACAGGAATTTATTAGAATGGGACCCATCTTGGTGCTCTCAGATGGAGAAGAGCACCCATTTGAACAAAAGGTAGAAGGGAATGAGATAATAAAGCTCTATAAACCTGGTGAGATCATTCCCTCCCTTTGCATCATATTCATATTTGGTGCATGATTTGTTTGAATTGGTGAAGAACAAGTGCATTGCTTCACTTGAATTTATTGATACCTCTAGGCACAAATTTTATCACTTGCCCTATAAAGATGAAATTGTTGATACAATTGAGATCCATATGTGCTTAATGATCTACTCTTTTGCTATCATAGGAAAGAGATTATTTGATTGGAATTACATTGTTTTTGATAGGGGAAAGGAGTGACGCTTGATCTCCTGCATTCCATTCCTGCATCCATACATTTTTTTAGTCTTTAATTTTTATTTTTCTCACGGGGACCGTGCAAGTTTTTAGTGTGGGGTACGTTGAGTTGCATTTACAGGTCATCGTGCTAGTTAATATTTATGTGTGCTTGAAGCGTTGAATTTAGTAAAATTATTATGAGTTAATTGCCTTGTTTTTCTTCCTATGCATGTTAAATTTCGTGGTGAAACCTCTATGAATTGTGTTTGATTGATGAGAATGTCTAGTTAATTAACATTGAGGTAATGTTGACTAGCGGAAGTCAAGTATTGTGTTTTTTATCTATTTATCAAGGGCCGCGAAATCTATGGATAAGTTTATTTTTGAAAATTCACACATGCACGCACATGAACATGTTCGGGGTAAAAGGCGAGAAGTCTCGATCCCCAAACTCGGATTCGTTCGGGGTAAAAGGCGAGAATACAGATGAAGAAAAAGCGAAAAAAAAGAAAGAAAGAAAAGGAAAAAGAAACACCTCCGGAATCATAGTAAAAAGAAAGAAAAGAAAAAAAGAAACATCTCTACAATTATAGTAAAAACCCAAGCCTTGTAAAGGAAAGGGAGAAGGACAAAGCATCAAAAGTCAAAGCAATTAGGTAGCCCTACTCCAAATTAGCGGTTTCATGGCATCAACTCAGGTGTATTACCCTAGGTTCACATCACTTTATGCATGAGTATCACAAAAACCATATGTGTGACTAGTAGTCCCCCTTTATTAAATTTTTGAAAAATATGAGAAAAAAACCCTAACTGACATACCCGATATACATGTTCATTAGCTAGTCATTTTGGTTGGTGCGTGTTTGGTAGAAGAGGTAGATCCACGATCCTTTAACATGTATGTGAGGGATAGGAGCCTAATGGATTGAACGATTACTTATGATCATAAGAAAGATTTTGAAAGCGATTCTTGCTAGCAATGTATGTTTTTGGGTTGCGGGCTCTTTCCTACAAAACCCTCGGGGGAGGCCAAAATCTCCCTATCGGGGTTAACCTCAGGGTTCGTATTCGGTTATTGTTGTATATTTAATGTTGCTCGAGGGCGAGCAAATCTTTAGTGTGGGGTGTTGATGCGGTTGTATCAATATTATATTTATTGCATTATTCTGTCCCTACTAAAGGTTTATTTTCCCTCTTGTACTTTATTTTTCCGATCTTTATACCACATATGCCTTCACGGTGTTTCGAGTGTGCATGTGCAGGTTTAGGTCAAAATTGGGCTAAAGACAGAGCTTCCTGGAAGTCGAGCAGAAAAGAGACCATGGCACGACCCATATCATGGCCGTGTCATCTAGATACGTGGCCTAAAGACTAGAAGTAAAAAGTGGGAAAATTGAGCTGAAATTGGTAAAATAAATCCTGAAGGAAAGCTGAAACTTTTGAGTGCCGCAGATTTTGCATCCAAACTCCGTTTTGGACCCATGATATATCAAAACGAACAGAATGTCACGGCCTCAAGAAGAAACTTTTGTCCAATTTAAAGAAGAAACTTTTTTCCATTTTTAGAGTGTTCTACAACTTTAAAGAAGAAACTTTTGTCCAATTTTGAATTTTTTGAATGTCACGGCCTCAAATGTCCTGGCGTGACATTAGGGCGTGACATGAAACTGAACTTTTTTCTTCTTTAGCGCGTACAAAAAGCAAAACTTGAAGCCGTGTCGCCCCCACATGTCACGGCGTTACATAGGGTCGTGACATGGGTCCGCCAGATCTATAGATTGACACGGATACGGGGTAAGAAGAGAGATTTGATTTGGGAAAATTTTCACACAATAAGCTGCGACCTGAAACGTCTAAGGAGGGTTCGAGGCTTCGAGAGGAGGTCGAACACTTGTTGAAGGCGGATCGTGAGCATAGGAATTGAAGGCATCGAAGATCGAGTCACGAATAAAGAGATTTGGCCCGAATTGACGGAATCCGACTCCATCAGATTGGGGTTTTGTTGTTCTTTCTTCATCTCTTCTCTTTTTGAACTCGAATATGAATCCTATTTAATTTTTGCACCATGATTATTGGCTAAACCCAATAATTATGGGTGCTAGAGTTTGAAACATGAATTTTGATATTTATTTTTAAAGTTTGGATTTTTATGCATGTGTGCTTATGATTATGAGTTTATTATGATTATTGCATACTGAGAGGTTGTTATAATTATTGTGTTGTTATGATGCCGAGTCCAAGAGGATCGTTGGATAACTGACAAGTAGAATCATAGGGGGTTCGAGAGAACTCTTATCCGTAATTGTTGTTTAACTGTAGAGTTGACTCAGCCACTAGTTCGAGGTAATAGTTGATTGAGTCAACTCTAGGTTGACTTGCGTCAAGAGGCGGAATCAATATTCTTGTGAACATAGGATAGCACGTTATTGCATGAATTTCATACTTGATTGATTAATTGAGTTTGACATGTATTGCCTAGCATCTATGATGTCTTTATTTATCTGGCTACTCTTTTGATTGATTGCTCCTTACTTCATTCACTTAATTACTTAAATCATCATCCTATATACTTTAGTTTACCTTCTTGCATAGATAATTGGAACTGAATTTTGTGTTGACCCATTATTGGTCCTTGTGGATTTGACCCTGTACTGAACAGGTTTTTTTATTACTTGTAACGATCGCGTGCACTTGCACGTATTCGTGAGCTCCTGAACCACTGTCTACGGGCCCAACAACCGCTATACAGTTTAAGTTCTAGGAGGTCGATCTCCAATTTACCTTGGAAAAATATATCAAAATCTCGTGCAGTTTCTACGCATGCGGAGAAACTGATTACCTTCAAACTTGGTAATAGTTTTGTTGTAGAACTATTGGGGAAATTCTACTTACATTTTTAAAGAAGCTTCATCTAGATGGTGCTGAATTCGTTCACGTATTCTAGAAGACCTGCACATCTCATGCCCAATGGGAAAGTTGGTTACAATTGTTATAAACGCGCTTGCACTAAGGTTCTTCGCTATGGATATCTTATTTTTTAAAAATTATGTAAATTATATAGTACATAACTTCTCATTCTCGTACTCATGTATGTGTGAGACTTATTTACTTTTCACACTCGTGTACGCATGAGCCTTTAATTCAGCACCCTCCTCACGAGTAGCCCTGTCTACACGTAGACCACAAAAGACTGAACTTCTATATATAGGTCGAAGTTCACAGGGTGGCGTAGGCGCGGGGAACCCATTAACATAGAGGTCGGGTTGTACATATCCGACCTGACTCCAGGACGAAAAGGTCAACCTTATTAGTTGGGTTTTGATGAGGGAGAATTTCAGCATTCTCCGAAGGCAATTAATCCCGTTCTCTAAGCCATTTTTGCCACGAATGTGTGTGTTTTAGTATAAATCTTGTATATTTTGCATCACCGTTATCGTGAGCATGTGTCAGGTAAAAAGATAGCATTACAATCAAAAGTGGAGCTAAAAGCAAAACTGCCTCGGAAAAGCCAGTAGCCGAGCCCCCAAGAACTTGCACACCATAAAAGCAATACCAAAACATAAACGAATAAAACGGCTCTTAAATAGCCAAAAGTAGTATAATTCAGTGTGAGAAATACGGGTCAAGAGTGTAAATGTAAGGTCAATACCGGCTCGTATGAGGTATATATATGTATATATGCTACTCTAATTTAATAACCCTATTCAACTGCCCTTATCACTTTGTGGCCATGCACATTCCCATGAGTGACGCCCTTCAGTTTTACAAGGGCAACATCCGTCTTCCACATACGTTGCCCATATAGTAAAATGGTTTAGTGCTAGGGTTGGCTGGAGTAGTACTGGTGAACTCATACTCGGAGTCGCATCTAATAACATGACACACACCCATCCGGAAAATTGCAAGACTGAAAAAAAAAGTTCTCTTGATCATTTTATTTTTTCGAAACCTTGAACATTTTATTTATTTCAAGGATAATTACATTATTTTCAAATTTTACAAGACATACATATATCTTTATTTTAAAAGACAGATAACACACCGCCACCTTTTACAATTATTCCTTAGAGATCACATTCATATTCACATAATGCGTTTCTTGGGTATCGCCCTGAGTGGCACATCTTTTTTCAGACTAATGCCCAACCCATCATTCATGTCTAGGGTTTCAGGAGAGAGATGGCTCTCAAGCTCCCAATCAAAGCAGTGGACAAGAGAGGCAAGCCCAAGTTGGAGTATCTTATGCCCCAAAGACATGCCTACACATATCCTCCTCCCGAATCCGAACGGAATGAACTCAAAGTTTTGTCCTTTAAACTCAATGTCCGAACCCACGAACCTTTCCGGCTTGAAACACAGAGGATCTTCCCAAGCATCTCCATCTCTCCCAATTGCCCATAAATTCACAAATACTTGAGTGTTTTTCGGAATCATGTATCCCATGAACTTTGTATCCTCTGAAGCCTTCCGCGCAGACAACGGGACTGCCGGATGAAGGCGCAACACCTCCTTTACCACGGCTCGGAGGTAAGGTAGTTTATCCATGTCGCTCTCTAAAACATTGCGCTGGCGGCCCACAACTCGGTCGAGCTCTTCTTTAACCTTTTTCATTGATTTGGGGTTTTTCAGTAGCTCTGTCATGGCCCATTCCAAGCTATTACTTGTTGTCTCCGTCCCTCCAAAAAACATCTCCTGCAACTCATAATATTAGTTATGGAAATTTACTCACTTTCAAACTAATATTGCTAATGTTTCGTGTCGTTGTAGAGTGTAAATAATTAATTATATTCCTTTTCAATCCGCTCTTTCTAGTGTTTGGCTCTAGCGTTTTAGAGAAATGCCTAGCTATTGAGTTCGCCGATAGGAAAGCTGCTGCAGTCGTAGAAAGTACGAGAAAGTTGGAGGAAGATTTCACCACCCGAAATGTTGCGTTTTAGAGATGAGTCGAGAAAAAAACGGCACACAAGGATGAGAGACTGCAAGTTGATATTGCAGCTCAGGTGTAACAGTTTGAGGTGATGTGAATGATCCATAAATTCATTGCAGAGGATCAAACGCCAAAGGAGAAGAAGGTTTAAAACATTTGGATTCAAATTTTTATTAAACATAAATGTTGCGCATTCAATTTTTCTTATATATTAAAGTATTTTGAACGATATCAAATTTTGGGCTAGTTTGAATGGTGTAAAATGCAGGTAATTAGGATATATATGTTTTATATTTTACAGGTTTGTAACGAAAATTAATAGAGCAATTTGAAACTCCATTTTTCAAATGTTGATTCACACAGCCGACGAGACATTGGCAATATATGTCTTGCATTCGTAGCCGAAAGTTGATGTTTTCGTGATGTTGTTTGACTTATTATAATAAGGGATAATTCAAGGTGACTACACCTAGATATAACTGTTTTTCACCTTACTATATCTATATTTTTTTTCCACCTGACTACGCCTAAGATGTGCACAATTTTCACTTTGCACTTTCCGTTCAATTCTGTTAATTTTTAACATTTTTTACATATGAAATGGCTAAAATGCCCTTAATTACTATTTATTTAATTTTCAAATACATGTCACCCTCTCTCTTTTCCCTCTCTTCCCTCTCTCACTCCTCTCTCTCTCTATCTTGATGGGAGGGGGAGAGGAGGAGGAGAGGAGGGAGGTGGAGAGAGTGACATTCACTTGAATATGTGATGAATAGTTGAGGGTAATTTCGTCTTTTTACACTATTGAAATTGGACCATATTAGACCATATTTAATTTTGCTTCAATTTCAGGGGTAATTTATGTATTTTTAGTATTTGAGGAGGAAATTGTCCCAAATGTAACTCAAGGTACTGAAAAAAAATATAGGGTATGAAAGTTAGAAAAATGTATATTCGGGTGCACAAAAAAAAAGCCATTTCCCTTTATATTATCAAAGATAATGACAGTTTACTATATTTAACTATCCGAAAATGACACTTTTATACTCTAACTAATTTCGTCTATTTTTTAGTACCATAAATATTTTTTGGGACAACCTACCCATAAAATGTCTAAATTTCTTAAACTAGCCGTATCATGAGTAGTTTAGGATTTTTAGATATTTTAGAGAATGTTCTCTCAAAACATAGTCCGGATATTGAAAAAGAGACAATATTAGTTAATTTGTGAAAGGTTATTTTCAGATAATTAGGTGTAGAAACTTTAACCATCTCATTATATTATAATAGATAGTTTTGATCAGCAGGTGGTGTTGCTTACCAAGATAATTGTAATCACTTGATGGGTTGTAAAGTTTTGAGGAGAGCCGTCTCTTCCGTCTCCTTGGTAGCTCAACAATGTATCCAAGAAAACATTCTTTCCCTTATCATCGTCATCCTTGTCTTTCCCGGTTGAGTTCTTTGTTTCCTCGACCCTCCGGTGGACGAAGCCCGCGACAATGTTCATGGCTTGACCCAAGTCCCGCCTCATTATCTTCGCGAGCCCCTGCGGGTCCATCCACTTGAGCCACGGCAGGTACTCCGCCACGTTCGGCGTCCCCGCCAACCGGAGGCTCCTGTGCATGGCGTCGAAGAACTCGCGGCCCTTGTCCGACCGCGGGTCCACCAGGTCCTCGGCCAGCGTCAGGTTCCCCATCATGTTAAACGTCATGATGAACAAGAACCGGGCGAGCTCCACCGCCCCTGACTCCCCCCTCGCAACCGCCGCCCCCGACTCCTCCCCGATCAGCCGCACCATGTCGTCCACGCACCTCTGCCTCAGCGCCCCCGCCTCGCTCACGCGCTTGCTGGCGAGCAGCTCGGTAGTGGTGAGACGCCTCACCGAGCGCCAGTACGGGCCGTAGCCCGAGAAGACGAGCGAGTTGAGGTGGTAGTCGTGAGCGGTGAACACGTGAGGGAACGCGCGGTTGCAGATGGATTTGTCGTTGTTCTTGCAGAGGTCGGCCGCGCATTTGGCGGACTGGATCACGATGGTGTTGACGGAGCCGAGCTTGAGCCAGAGGACGGGGCCGTACTTGGGGCGGAGATCGTAATAAAGGGTTCGATGAGGTAAAGCTCCCAAGTCGAACATGTTGCCGACGATGGGCCAACCTCGAGGTCCCGGCGGTCGCTTATACGAACCGTTTTGGAACAAGCGTCGCCGAAGAAGCGAAGCTAGTAGGACAAAAAGGGAGATAAGAAGAGAGTACCAAAACGGGAACTCCATTGTGTCGTTCTTAATTTGCTGATATTATTGTAACATGGTTGCTTAATGGGCACCTTCTTATATATAGCTGAAAATAAACGAGGTTCAAAACTTGAATAACTAATTACATCTAAATAAAAAATTCAGTTCAAAATTAATACCACATGACAACCTTCTTGGATCAACTCGTTTCTTATTTATTTAATTTCGGGCGAGTATTTGTATAAAAATTAAGCGAATTCAGCTAACCAAAGCAAGATCGTGTATCTTATTTAAAGCCGAACTTAAACTTTGTTGTATATTCTCGCTCGTTCTCAAGCCAAGCTTGAGTCGAACACTTTTTTCACGTGCAAAACCAATTTCACCAAAACTTTCAAGTAGATGTTATTTATCTGTTCCATCCAATTTCTTTGTTTTAGTTTTCTGAAACTTCACCATTTTACAATTCGAAAATCCTGAATTAAGTTAGTCTTCTGGATATGTTTTTGGGGAGAACCGGGCCTTAACAAGAAGGAGCACATCACAAGGAAAGCCCACATACACATTAGAGCCAACACTTGACCCAAAAAAACTAGCCTGGTGGGTCTTGGTCTAATGTGTATATAAATTCTCCTTATACCCCGTACACTTCCGAGGTGGGACATGAACTCACATGTAAAATCCTAACAATCTCCCCCCTCAACATTAAGCTCCATCACATTGGGCTGCTTCCTCAAATCTCAAATCGCCTTGCACTATCACCAACTAGCCCAACTGACAATCCTTACTTGATCAATTATGGTTCTTTGGATCATACTGGCTCACCTAACTCGATCCACTAGCCTGCCTGCCCGATGAGATAATCTGTGCAGACTTGCCTCTGATACCACTAGTTGGGTAGAACGGGCCTTACTAAGGAGAAGTACAAAAAAAAAACTCACATACACATTAGAGTCAACATTTGACCCAAAAGACTAGCCCATGAAGAGAAGGCTCTGGTCGAGAATCGAGAACGTGAGCCGATGGCCATTCTAGAACGATTCTTCACTAGAAATAAACAATCTAATTCTACGTAAACTCCTCCTCTTCCTCCAATTCTCCATAGTCGTGTTCATAACTTTCAGATTAACTTTTGGAATATGCGTTTAATGGATTATAACATCAATTCGCCAAAAATTCCCCAACACAAATATAGATTATAAGTTTTGATGAATCCTAACGGTAATCAATTTCTATTCAAGAGTGGAAATAGAGAAAAAGAGTTATTTAAGTGTAGGGGAAAACCTGGGTCTTTACAAAGAAGAGCAACCCTATGAGTAGACCCATTTACATATTTGAGCCCACTCTTGACCCAAAAAACTAGTTTAGTGGGTCTTGAGTCTAATGTTTATATAAGCTTTCTATTCACCTTATATACTTCCAATGTTGGCCTTTGGCGAGTGGATTTCAACAATCTCCCCCTTCACACTAATCCCTCGTCACATTGAGTCTGCTCTCCCTATGCCCAAACCGGCCTTACCGTTTCGACTCAATACCTCACGGGCCCATCATCCTATCTAGACCCACCTCTATGACGGTGTGATAATGGTTTCGTGGTGTTACCAGCCCGCCCACCTCCATGACAGTGCGATCATGGTTTCCTAGGTGTTACCGACGTAGGAGAATTACCCCGACTCGCGTGCCAGGAATGAGTCCACGGGAATTTACCCTTTGATACCAATGGTTGGGGAGACCTAGAGCAAGGAGGAGCAATCCCATGAGGTGACCCATATACACATTGGAGTCCACTCTTGACTCAATATATTAATCTAGTGGGTGTTGAGTCTAATGTGTATATAAGTTTTTTATTCACCTCATACACTTTTAATGTTGAACTTTGGCTCAAGTGTGGGTTTAAACAATAAGCGAGATGGAGGAATTGCAGAGGTGAGTGAGAGAGACAAATAAAGGTGGAGGGCATTTTAGTCAATTATTGAGTTTAAAATAAATTTTCATTAATAGGGGTGGTAAATTGGCAGTGGCGCCCTATTGTTAAATGGTTGAAATATATAGTCTTAATGCTGGTGTCGGAGTGCTTTGCTGACACAATTTTTTATGAATTTCTTGGAGGGTCCCACCAAAATAGATAGAGGGAGTGGTCAGAGGAGAAGGAAATCTCCGACAATAAGGTGATCAGAAGAAAGGGTTGCATGAAATGAAATTAACCTCAATAACATTATTTAAAAAGCCTAAGGTCATTTTTTCGTCTTTTATAATAAAATTTGACAGTTTCCATTCATATATCTTACATGAGTTTATTTTGAATCTGTAAATGTAGGCGAGTGTCCATTTCTAAACTGGAGGATAATTATATAAAATTGGGCCATAATTGAAGTTGACACACTAACTAGATGAACATTAAAAACTTAATTACCTGCTGTGCCCAAATTCTACAAACTTCTACTGCTCTTATTATTACAGCTTCCGTTCCTAATTTAGCTTAGTGGGGCCAGAAAAAGAAAGATATCTAATATTATTAGAAATACAGCATATATAACTGTTTAAAATAAGAGTTAGTTAACAATTTACATCTATGTCTAGACGTAGAAATTTAAATTATGGCCCGATCTATTAAAACTTAGTGGACCGGTACAATTTAAGCATTTTGTCTGAAGTGATTAATGCATTATTAACCATTTTTCTAACACGTGCATGCAATGTTAGGCCTTTATCTAATGAGTGAAGGTTCAAAACTCATATGATTATTTCGAAAGCGATTTTTTCACTCAAGAAATATCGAAAAGAATAGAATTCCGCATCTCAAGTTCGAGCATTAGTCGTATACAGTTTACAAGTAAACAGTAAAAGACAACATTGAGACACCTTACTTCTCTGGACATCTTCAGGCAACCACGTCGGATAAACCGACATCCGAAACTAAAAAATTAACACTAAACCAACTAAACATGTTGGATACTTCGACAACAACTAAACGAACTAAAAATAAAAAATAAAAACACAAAACACCCAACACCCAACACAAACTAACTAACAAACACTCCGAAAAGCAGACCACCATTCCACTGTTCTCGAAGAGTCATCCTCAAAAAAAACTCATGTGGTTAGTTGCCCACATAAAGGAGAAATCCTAATTATTTTCATATAAAATGAGGCAACAAGAAGAAAAAGAACAAGAACACGAAGAGAAGAAAATTGAGTAATTCAAGAGAGCAAAATAGTAAAAATGTGCAAAAATTTCGGCTATTTTCGGGTGCGTTTAATCAAGTTCAAAAGTCCAATCGGAGATTGATCTACCGTTAATAAAGCTGATTCTTAGCCAGCATGTTCGAGAGACATATTACTACATTATGACCATTGGAATTTGCGCTTGGAAATCTCACTGATATGATACGATTTTCTAATCGAAAGATTACTGAATATAAAGAAGAATTTATATATACTTAAGACTTAAGACTCATCATGGTAGCTTTTTAGGATCAAATGTGAACTCTAATATATATGAAGATTTTATTTAAATGTTCATAATTTCTTGTTAAGCCCCGGATCTTCAAAAAAAAATTAACATGAACGATGTTTGGCAGGAATAATACAGGTGGACAGTGAAATTATACCTACATGTTGTGCCCGAATATAACTTGGCTCACTGAGTAAATATAGAAAAAAGATCTAATATTAATTAGAGGGGTAATGACAGTTGACTACAACCAACTACGTCACGTTTCAAAATGAATACCCAAACTTTCAAAATTCCATTTCGGGTACCCCAAGTTTTAATAAGCGACACTTATCACAACGTCTGTTAAATCTAACTGAACTTTTTGTTAAAAAGTCTAAAATACCCTCAATAGTTTTAGTATGTTAAACC